>VZRX01004898.1:0-80650 GCA_013398075.1 Notiomystis cincta | reverse complement strand
ATTATCTATATGTATATATAATATTTTGATAAATATTCTTCTGAACAGTGCAACATCCTGAGAGAGGCAGATGGCCTGTAAAAAAAAGTACTGCAAGACCTTTTACCCTCTTCTGTGCTCCTAGGTGTAGTTCTTAGGAGCTCCTGGATCTTTACACACTGAAAAAAGCTCTGATAAAGAGGCCCCATGTTCCTCCTTATTTGTTCATGCTGGAGCAGATTCATTTACCACTCACTGTAGCCTCAGTTCTGTAGCCCTCAGCACTGCCCTAGTACATTTTGTGTGTAATCATAAAGATGTCTATTTTAATTGGAGACTTAAATTTATCTGCTCTTTGAGAAGATAGTCCCACCCTTTCCTCCCCAGGCTGTGGAAATGCTGTGTCTCCCACTGAAATGTCAGTTAGCACACTACCCACCCTCACAGTGACAGAGAGGCTGGGCACAGTGTTTGCCACGGGCATGACTTGGGCAGTGTTAACATGGTAAATGTCTGATCCCTCATGGTGAGCCCCAGGGCACTTCTCCTTAGGCAATCAGTTTTTCCCATTCTCCTGGCAGATGCACCTGCATATGAACATAAAAACAGACCCCAGCTTGTAGCCTGAGAAGCAGAATCCTCACCCAGCTGGGTGTTGATTCCCACCATCAAGAGCTGAGAAGGTGTTATTTTCTTTCTTTCTTTCCCTTGTTCTATTGAAGGGGATCTACAGGACCTTCTGAGGAGGAGAAAATGTTATCTTTTAGCATAGCCAGTCCTCTCCTGAGGAGCTGCTTGATTTCTTCATTTTTGTTCCTTATAAGCTGCAAATATGTCTTGGACTCTGACCATCTGATTACTCCTTCCAAGAAGGATGTTCACTTTCCTGTTGAACAGGAAAGGGTGGATTCTGGACCCTTGTGAACTTGAAGAAGGTAGGTGGTTTTGCAGTGAGAACTGTAGAATAATGTGTATTTTTAGCAGTGAGGGAGCATGATTAGGGAAACTTGTTGGACCCTACTCTGAAGCTGAAGTCCATTCCATTGATGTAAGACATGAGGGACTGTCAGGGTAGAGAGGTTTCTTGTTGCTTCTGTCAGGAAGTTTTATTTGCTCAACATCCACCAGTTAAAGATCAGCTGGTGTTTGTTGTTCCCACAGAGCTGACATTGGTGTGAGTCTGTTGGGATGTACAGGGCCTTCTGCCCAGATCAGGATGAGGTCTGACATCCAGTAACATTTTGTGTCAGTTGCTTGAAGCT
Organism: Notiomystis cincta; assembly: GCA_013398075.1. NCBI lineage: Eukaryota > Metazoa > Chordata > Aves > Passeriformes > Notiomystidae > Notiomystis > Notiomystis cincta. The sequence continues at coordinate 79,409 of VZRX01004898.1, read as the reverse complement.
GGGACCAACTCCTCAGTTCTGCATTTTCTCCTGAGGTGTTTTGTCCCTCTCTTTTCTATCACCATTTTCAGGGGAATAGGAAACATCCCAGCCTGCACTGCCAACACTCCTCTGCACAGTGTTTATTGTTGGAAAGGCCTTAAATTCTCCCTCAAATCTCCCTCCCAGTTTTGTGTCAACACACCACTTTCTCTCTGGATTTTCTGTTTGGTTGGTTTTCTACTGCTAACCTTCCACCTAACTCTGGGACTGAAGCATTCCTACAGCTTTTTAGTTTTCACAAGGGTCTAGGGGTGTGCTATGAAGCCCCTGATGTTTTTCTGATTGCTGGCCACAGCCTAGGAGACATCAGTAGCATCACTTATCCTCTGCTGGGCACTGGGAGTCTCCCATCCAGTTTCTGCCATGAACTGAGCCTTTGCTTAAGTGTCAAGAGATTATTTGGCCTTTGAGTGTTGAGGGAGGCAGAAATGATTTATCAACTTTTTTTCTTGAAAATGTCTGGTGAGGTGCAAGGAGCAGAATGCAGGTCTGTCAGTGCCACCCAGGCTCAGGGGAACATGTTGTGGAGCAGTGTGATGCACAAGCAAATGTTGTAAAATGCAGCAGGTATCAGTCAGTAACATCTCATATTGTGTTGTTTTAAAATTACCCTTTGGCATATCCCAGCATTTGGAAAAAAAAAAAAAATCAGTGCTGGAATTTTGATGATGAGACTTAATGTAGGGAAAATGTTACAGCAGTCAGTGATGTTCAAATGCATTTCCCTGTACCATTTTTATTGCTATCTTAATTTTAAGTAAATTGCTCCTGTAATATATAGTTTGGGTTCAATATGACTTCAGGAAAAATATCTTCAATACAGAGATTCCTTTGGCCTATTCTTTTTCTCTTAAAATAATCAAGATTTCAAAAGAATGCATGGAGTATGGTCATAGCTCCAGAGTGGATGTGAATGTTGAGCACCATGAGCATCATGGCAGTGCTAGAAAATATTTGTGTAAATAAAATGTACTTTCTTGGGTTTAGGGTGGGTTTTTTAAAAAGACAAAAAAACCCCCAAACCCCAAGCTCACAAACCTGGTAGTTTTCTAGAAGACTTGGAAGCATCTAGACTGTACTGATTCTGATGAGTAATTATGGTATTTACTCTCAGAGAAGAACATGGTTAATAGGGACTTTGTCTTGAAAATTATTTTTAACATGATGAAAAATGTCTGTTTCTTTTCCATGTCTATACTATTTGTGTCTTTCATTTCTTTTATTAGTAAATGAGAGGGGGAAAATGGGGATAACTTCAGGAAATAGATGGCACAGTAAACAGTGCTATGGGAACAGTAAATAAAGCATCTGCTTTTGGTTTTTCTGTGAAATCAAGAAGTAACTGGAGCAAAACACTTGTTCCATGTTTTTTCACTTCTTTATCTGCTGTCACGCTTCCCCTGCTTCTTGGAGTTTCTCTTTTTCTCTTTTTTTCCTCCTTTTCTCGAAACAGTTGCTTCATTGAAAGCAAGACTGAAGCCTACAAAGGAGCCATAGTGAACGAATAATAAGGGACAGCGATTCCAGATGTTGTCGATCTGGGCTGGATTTTTGTGTCTCGTTGGTGCCTGGTTTGGGCCGGGGCTGTGCCCGTTCCCGGCAGGGCGCGGTGGCGCGGCTGGAGCGCGGTGGCACCGCCAAGGCTGCGGCTCTGCGGGCACCGCTCGCTTCAGGCGGAAATTAACGCCAATGTGGCACGAAGTGCAGCCTTTCCACAGGTGGAACGGGTCTGTGGCACAGCCTAGGCAGGGAGACAGAGGATTGTTTGGCATTTGGCTCGATTGTTTGTTCTTCAGCTCTCCTCCCCTCCCGGCTCTGTCAGGTTAAGGCTCCTCTTCCCTCAGAACAGCCCACGTGGGGCTCTGCCTGAAGCTCTCCCAAATCCAGGCGCACATCCCCTTTGGGGCTCTGTGCATTCCCAGCAGGGGCTGGTGCTTAATGCCAGTCCCTGACTGTGGGGCAGTGAGTAAAGCAGTGCTGAGCCTGAGGGCAACACCCTGACATTGATTTGGAGCACAGCTGTGGCCAGCAGCCCCAAATCCTGCTGCTGTCAGCGATGCCCTTCTTGGCACTTCCCTTCTCCTGAGCTATGTACCAGGGGGTGGGTGGTACTGGATTTATGGCTCGCAGATCAAGGCTTGCCAGACTTGCCAGCATGGTATCAGTGAGGACTATTTTACTGTGTTGTAGTGGTATCCTGGAGGTTTATTTGCTGTTCCAAGCTCGTCACTGCAAAATGGTATTAAATGGGTAATAAAATTTGAGAGGTTTCTTTAAACATGAAAGATTTTAAGCAAAACCCATATATCTGTCTACCAACTTCTAATGTTTTTATTCCTTTAATATTAAGGGCTAGAAGTGTATTGTTTTGGCTTTTTTTTTTTAACTTTTAAAAGTAAGTGAGTCTCTTCTGCAAATATCAGACTTGAAGAACTAAGACTTTGAAGGAGGCAGATGATATTGTGAGACTGTGGAGGGGAAAATATGATGCTTATAACACTAGATAGCTCCTTAAAGTACTCCCTCTGCTTCCACATCCCTTTATTCTGGGACATGAAAGAGAAACCTGAGCCAATACAGGATTACAGAACTAGGTTACAAACCTGAAGCTAGGCTATTTGTAGTTAAAGCATCAGAAATTTATTTTATATGCTTATTTCGGTTTAAAAATTGTATGCATTTGGAAAACTGTCTCTCCCCATGAGAGTTCTTCCTTTCAAGTAATTAATGCAAGACAGTAAGCAGCAGAGACAATGAATTGTAAAATTTCATTGCTGGTTTACAACAAGAATTTGAACCCTATCCATCTGTCATAAAAAAAAAAAGCCTTTCAAAAAGCAGATGGTCTTGTAACTGAAACAGATCTGAATTCTGGCAGACAGGCTGAGAAATGTGCATTGTGAGAACAGGGGAAACACTGCACTGGGAACTGTTCATCTTGGTGGAATGCTCCAGCCATGAATACCTTTGCTAATTCTGCCTTGTGATCTTCAGAGGGCAAAATCAGTAAGTTCCCTTCCAGCTCAGCTTGTATGCTCTTTTTCTGAAAGGTGCCATTTCATAATAGGTATTTTGTAAGCAACGCAAGTGCACTTTGTGCATGTTAATAACAAGGGCTTCTGCATAGAAAGGATTTAATTCCAAGTGGAAATCATGGATTAGCATTGCAAGAACCTCCTTCAAAATAGCACTGACAGTGCTATGTTTATGTACAAACATTTATGGGTGCTCTCCAGCAAAATTCTTATCTATTAGTTCTTCACAATTAATAAATAATGCCAGCTCTCCATCATTTAATGGTACTTTGAATGACAACAAAAGAAATCATCCTCAAACTTGCTAGAGGCTAATTTTTGCCCATTACTCTGCTTTGTGTTTTACCTAGGTGAAGTTGTAGCTGTGTAACTTCATTCAGGATTCATTCTCTCTAGGAATCCTTGAGTTATTTAATCAGCTTCATCAGATTCACTGGCTGCAATGGATAAGTAAACTCAGCACTGCTTACATGTGTGCCACAGATACTACTGGTAATTGAAATTCCTAGGGGCTGTCTGTGCCTCTTGCATGAGGTTTGGAGTTCAGTAGCCCAGCACACTATTAAAATAATTTTTGTAGTGACTTATCTGCTCAAAATCACCTTGAGCCTTCTCTCAGGCATCAGAAATGCTCTCTGGAGTTATTGTAGCCTCTTCATTGACAGCTAGGGTTTTTTTCAATAGTACATAGTGGGAAATTCTCTCAGTTGAAAAATACAGTACTAGCTCAACACATCCACATTTATCGTAGGAAAATCATTAACTACTTTAGGTCTAGTCTTTGATCCATCCTATGTTTAAAAACAGGTTAGAAATCTAAAGTCAAGATTTTGATAACTGCACAACTGCTATCTCCTTATGTCCTGAAAAGCAGGAAGATGATCATGAACAGCAAAGTCAGGAGCATCATGTGGAGTCTTTGGGTGGGAGTCTCCTTTATGCAGTGCTGGTTTGTGCTGCTGACTGAAGCAGAAAGCTGGGGATGCTCTGTGTAGAAAGCTGGGGATGCTCTGTGTAGTTCCTTGAGATGAGTTTTATGCCAGAGAGGCAGCACTTGCCATGCAAATGGAAGAAAAGGCAAACAAAAATCTTTTGTATGATTGATTGATAAATATAGTTTTGGTTGAAGGAAGCCATCCTCCTTCTCCATATCTCTTATGGAAGTACTTCCTTTTAGTGTTGTTCTGTCTCTTGCATGCATACAACATGAATTAAAAAAAAATGGGCACAGGAAATGCCTTTTAAACTGTCCCAAGGAGAGGAATACAACTGCCCAACCTGATAACTCTCTCTTCTGGCTATTTAGCCAAATTATCTACACCAGAAGATGTGAAAAACCTTGAAATAGTGCTGTATACACAGGAAAGTTTCTTCCACAGCCCATCAGTCTTTTTATTATAGCCAGGGACCTGAGAACAGTCATGGCTCCTGCAATCTTCATCCTCATACATATCCAACATTATGCTTATGGGAACCTGAAAATATCTGAGCTTTTAGTCTCACTAAAATATATGAATAAAAGATGTGAATGTTGGTGTGTGGGCTTTTCTTGCACAGGTGATACAGTTCCATGGCTATTGTATTAATGTACTTTAAAAATAATTCCTTATAATGCATGCCATTACATTTCAGTGATCCACAGACTGAAATGTCCTTACCTTGATAAGTAAAGTATTAGAAGTAAGAGGACCAATTTCAAATCTAATCTCTGCCTTACAGCAGGATTTGAACTGTGCCTCTCACCTCGGGGACGTTTGTGAAGCTGTGGCTGGAGGGTCTCCCTCGATGCTGTACTGGAGGTGTATCCTTTGGCACCAGCAAGTTTTGTGGAACAGTGGTACTGTTTGGCTTTGTTTGTTATGAGCACTGGGACACTGCCTGGAACAAGAGACCCCCTTGCCCCACCCCTTGTTTAGCAGGGTGTGTATATTCTGATGTAGAGCCCCAAAGGGGAAAGGGGAGTCCAGGTCTTGGAGCACTTGGTACTCCAGAGCACACTCCACAAGGATGGGGATGTGTGCTTAGGATCCCCTGATGACAGGAAGGAATTGTAGCCATGAACCAGCAACTTGGTGTAGTGGAAGATGTCCCTGCCCTTGGAAGGGGGCTTTGGAATGAAATGATCCCAATCCNTAGCCAGGGACCTGAGAACAGTCATGGCTCCTGCAATCTTCATCCTCATACATATCCAACATTATGCTTATGGGAACCTGAAAATATCTGAGCTTTTAGTCTCACTAAAATATATGAATAAAAGATGTGAATGTTGGTGTGTGGGCTTTTCTTGCACAGTTGATACAGTTCCATGGCTATTGTATTAATGTACTTTAAAAATAATTCCTTATAATGCATGCCATTACATTTCAGTGATCCACAGACTGAAATGTCCTTACCTTGATAAGTAAAGTATTAGAAGGAAGAGGACCAATTTCAAATCTAATCTCTGCCTTACAGCAGGATTTGAACTGTGCCTCTCACCTCGGGGATGTTTGTGAAGCTGTGGCTGGAGGGTCTCCCTCGATGCTGTACTGGAGGTGTATCCTTTGGCACCAGCAAGTTTTGTGGAACAGTGGTACTGTTTGGCTTTGTTTGAGCACTGGGGCACTGCCTGGAACAAGAGACCCCCCTGCCCCATCCCTTGTTTAGCAGGGTGTGTATATTCTGATGTAGAGCCCCAAAGGGGAAAGGGGAGTCCAGGTCTTGGAGCACTTGGTACTCCAGAGCACACTCCACAAGGATGGGGATGTGTGCTTAGGATCCCCTGATGACAGGAAGGAATTGTAGCCATGAACCAGCAACTTGGTGTAGTGGAAGATGTCCCTGCCCTTGGAAGGGGGCTTTGGAATGAAATGATCCCAATCCAAGCCATTCTATGATGTTCTGCGCAGCTCTTAGATTTGATAGCTAAAAGAACAAGACAATGCCCTGATTTTCTCCAGCTCCTGTTAGCTGCAGTCTTGTAGAGGAGTGAAATGTCACAGGACATGCTGTCATCTGGAGCACAGTCACCTCCTCTGGCTGCAGAGGGGCCCAGCTGTCCCCTCTCTTCTGTCTCTGTTGGGACTGGATGCAGAGACCTCAATTTCAGGGCTTCATTTTGCAGCTGAAACCCACACCTGTTCCTGCTGCAGAATGTCCTACAGTGATACACCTTGTTTTGTGTCAAATGGAAAGTTTAAGCTTAAGGTTTTCTTTTTATTTTGATGAAATGCTGACTTGAAGGGTTCCTGAGCTNTAGCCAGGGACCTGAGAACAGTCATGGCTCCTGCAATCTTCATCCTCATACATATCCAACATTATGCTTATGGGAACCTGAAAATATCTGAGCTTTTAGTCTCACTAAAATATATGAATAAAAGATGTGAATGTTGGTGTGTGGGCTTTTCTTGCACAGTTGATACAGTTCCATGGCTATTGTATTAATGTACTTTAAAAATAATTCCTTATAATGCATGCCATTACATTTCAGTGATCCACAGACTGAAATGTCCTTACCTTGATAAGTAAAGTATTAGAAGTAAGAGGACCAATTTCAAATCTAATCTCTGCCTTACAGCAGGATTTGAACTGTGCCTCTCACCTCGGGGATGTTTGTGAAGCTGTGGCTGGAGGGTCTCCCTCGATGCTGTACTGGAGGTGTATCCTTTGGCACCAGCAAGTTTTGTGGAACAGTGGTACTGTTTGGCTTTGTTTGAGCACTGGGGCACTGCCTGGAACAAGAGACCCCCCTGCCCCATCCCTTGTTTAGCAGGGTGTGTATATTCTGATGTAGAGCCCCAAAGGGGAAAGGGGAGTCCAGGTCTTGGAGCACTTGGTACTCCAGAGCACACTCCACAAGGATGGGGATGTGTGCTTAGGATCCCCTGATGACAGGAAGGAATTGTAGCCATGAACCAGCAACTTGGTGTAGTGGAAGATGTCCCTGCCCTTGGAAGGGGGCTTTGGAATGAAATGATCCCAATCCAAGCCATTCTATGATGTTCTGCGCAGCTCTTAGATTTGATAGCTAAAAGAACAAGACAATGCCCTGATTTTCTCCAGCTCCTGTTAGCTGCAGTCTTGTAGAGGAGTGAAATGTCACAGGACATGCTGTCATCTGGAGCACAGTCACCTCCTCTGGCTGCAGAGGGGCCCAGCTGTCCCCTCTCTTCTGTCTCTGTTGGGACTGGATGCAGAGACCTCAATTTCAGGGCTTCATTTTGCAGCTGAAACCCACACCTGTTCCTGCTGCAGAATGTCCTACAGTGATACACCTTGTTTTGTGTCAAATGGAAAGTTTAAGCTTAAGGTTTTCTTTTTATTTTGATGAAATGCTGACTTGAAGGGTTCCTGAGCTCGTGTGCATTGCTTTCTATGTGACACATAGAAATAAATACCAAATAAAATCAATAAAAATTGAAGAGCCCTGGATGTAGTGTTGAGGTACACTGTGACAGGAGTCTGTTAACATATACTTGATTTTCCTTATTGTCTGTTTCATTGTTTCATATTTGCTTTTGTTTAAGTCTTTAGCCCTCTGTAAAATTAATCCTGCTCCTCCCTGGGATGCTTGTATATGTTGATCTGCTGTGGTGCTTCTGACAGCAATTTCTTGGTTCTTTTTGAGTAAGCAGAAATGTTGCAGCTGTCCAGGTTAGTCATCACTGCTGCAGCACTAGCCTCAGATGTGTTGGGTTTTTGAGGACAAGATAATCAGAAAAGCTTGTTTTCTGCCAGAATAGGACTCCCTCCCCTTTGACTTTTCTGCTAACAAATCTCAGCAAACTGTTGGCAGTGGGAGGACTGTAGGGGTGAGGGCAGCCGAGCTCACGGAGCTGCGGGGGGATGCAGCAGATCCCAGAGAGGACGTGTAGAGCTGGCACAGCCCCACTTTCCAGAGGTGCACCCTGATCCTTTAGTCACATCTCTGCTGTGCTGTGGCTCTGCTTATGCTGAGCAGTGAAGCTGCAGAATCCAGAGCACGTGGATGCTGTGATTTGAAAGTTTTCCTCTGTTTTTCTGTCAATCCAGTGCAAACTTTGCTGTAAGAAGATGTTTATTTTCCATACAGCTCCGTGAGTGCCTTCAGATTGCATTTCAGTGCTGAATTTTTTTGTGGTCAGTCAGAACGTGCTGTGTTTGTCAGAACTATTTTATTCAGGTCTGCTAATGGACTCAAGAAGAAAATGGATTTTGCAATTCTGTGCATGTCTCAGAATCTTCTTTGTCAGACTGATTCATCAGAGTCTGAACCCAGCTCCCTGGCTGTTGTCATTCACACCTCTCAAGAGTGCATTTGTCAGCCTGTAGATGCAGTAATTTCTTGAAAATATTAGTGGAAAAATGAGGTTTGGAGGGAAGGATCAGACTTTTAGTCTTGACATAGGAATAGTAAAGGAAGGAAGAAGTAGAAATTCATAGGCATTTTTGCTCTCATAAATTTCTGTGAAGTTTTGAAGGAAAATGAGTTTTAGGTCACATTTAGATGTACATTTTTGATTTTTTTTTCTTTACTTAAAAGGAGAAAATGAAAAACTTTTGAAAATCTGTTAAGGCATTATGTCTGAAGACCACAGCCCCTGAAGGGCCTCATCTCTCTTAATTTCTCCATAAGATATTGTCTTATAGGTCTGATATTTATATATTACATTTTCTTGAGATCTCATTATGCATTATCTACATATATTTATTTATATTTAGGATATTTTTGTATTAAGGGATCTCTGATGCATCCAAGAGCAATTTTTAGCTACTAAGTAAGTAATATGGTGAATATTTTTCAGAATGCAGTGCTGCTTAGAAATTTTATATCTTTAGTGTGTTGTGTAGCAATACCTTTGTAGTAAGTTTTCAGTGTAAGTTAAATAATGGATTGAGGAGCAATATCCTGCATTAGCAAGCTAAAATTCTGCAGGCTCATTCTTTGCTAAGCCCCAGCCTTTCATGGAAAAGGCAGTTGAAAAGAGAGAAAAACCCCCGTGGTTGTCTTACAGCAAAGGATTAAAACTATCCCACACTGGTCTGGGAAACTGTGTGACCATGAGGGAAAGGGTGATAAATTCAGCTGACTTTAATTTGCCAGAAGTCATCCTGTCTTCTCCTTTAATATTAGCTGTTGGAGAGCTGTGATTAAGTGTTCTTCCCCCTGATAAGGGCTCGCTGAGAAGTGGCTGACAGGTAGAAGCAGCAGCCAAACTGCTGCATGTTTTAGAAGGTGTTTGCTGATGCTCGGCATCTCTTGTCAGCACTGCTGATAAGCGCTAATGCAAACAGCCACCCAGAATTTGTCTGGCAGCCCAGTGAAGGGCCAGATGAATTGTGCTGTGCACAATGTGCTAATTGTCACAAATTGGCTACTCTTGGTTGGGAATGACAGGGTGAGAGTGTATGGTGGGGTTTTTTATAGTCTAGTTGTCGCATACTTAGCTTGTACCAGTTTTATTCTGAGAACAAGCATTTAGAATTTTTTTTGTACATTGGCAGCAAAGGGAATTTTTGTTAACCTCAGAAATTCTGTTGATTAACTACAGTATAAAATTCAAAGCAGTTTTTTTAAAAACTGATTTAAAAATGCAAGTTCTGGAATACAATATGAAGACCTTCTTTATTGTTGGAATGTTTTAAAAATATTTTAGGAAATATTTATTTTTCCTTTCCAAGACCTTGTAAAGTCAGAAATTCCTTCTATCCAAAAAGGAACTGGCCTCCAAAAGCTGACAACAGAGTGTCCCTTTATATCCCCTCAGAGGCTGGTGAGATATCATTCTTCTCAAAAGGCAGAGGCTGTTGATTTTTCATTTGCTACCCTTCCCCATCGGCACTAAAACAGTGCTAGAACAGTTCCAGCCCACAAGATGGGGGTATAAGGAATCATATACAGAAATGGGCAGGAGAGTGAATGTGAGTGAAAGCACTTAGGAGAATGAAGCCCTTCTGTTTAAGGGGAGAGCTGGGGCCCTGTTCAGCTGTGTTTGGGATGGAGGGAGGTGTTGGGGCATTCCTGATGTGGAGGTTATTTACCCTGGGGCACCTGCTGCTGTGCTCCAGCCCTGCTGCGTGGTGGGGCCACGGGTGTGGAACCACCCAGCAGCTCCACCAGGAGTGATTGTAGTGACCTGTCAGGCTTCGACAAAACTCGGCTCTAGGCTGCAGGGCAGACGTGGCAGGGGTTTCTGGGTATCCTTTCTTGTCATGGTCAGGAACCACGAGGCACTTCTAACACTGTCCAGAGAAGTGGGAATGGAGAAAGGAGGTTTGAACAGTGCTCCTGTTACAGCATATAAGCATCCTGGCAAAATAAGGGTGGCCTCTGCTCTCCCAAGCTAGAGACACATAAGAAATGCAAGTACATGCTACATATGCTTGTCCTTTCCCAGCCAATTTATGATTTAGATCCTAGGAGCCTGCTGGGTACACTCATCTCTCTTTGAAATACAAAGCTGTTACCTTTCTTCCTTTGTCCAGCTGCAATTCAGAAAGAAGAATGAGGGAGGGACACAGGCACAGGAGCTGTGAATACAAACATGAGGGCAAGAATGTTTCACAGTATTATTCTTTGCTGTAATATAGCAAATAATAAAGTGCTCTGTAGTCATAGCAGTACATGTTTGCTATGCTGAGGAAATTGGCGAACACTGAGAGAAACAACAGTATTAAGAGAAAACAGTATGTTGGCATGTTCAGTTTCTGTCCAGGAGCCCCAGAAAATGAGGAGAGTGAATGAACAGAAGCAAGAAGATTGTCAAATTGTGCTAAATTGCCTTGTCAATTGAAATAAGGTGAATGGAAAGGGCAGGATGTTCAGAGGGATTTGAACAGCACCTAGGGCAGGAAAAAAAGAAAGATGTTTTGCAATTGAAAGGGTGTTGGGGTCTTTTTGTTTGTTTCATTTTGTTGCAGTTGAGTTTTTTCCTAATTTTTTAGTCTATTATATTCTCAGTGGTAGAATCCTGTATTGCTCTTCCATCTAGCAAAAATGATGATTACAGTAATGGTCGCTGTAATATTGTGTGAAGCATGAGAGACATGTGAGAACAATGTGAAAACAAGTTTATTCTGATTAAGAAAAGCAGTGGATGGATTGCCATTCAACTTCATGAAGCAGAACTGCATGCATTTCTTATTTACTTAGTCTTTCTTTCTTTCTCTTCCCCCCCAGCTCCCTTTTTTAAAGGGAAGTATTAAACGGTCAGGAAATAATTGTTATATAATCCATGAAGAATTTAATCTGGTTTAAATAGCAATGAATTCTTAGGTGAGTCCATAAAAGTACTTTCAGAGATATCCCAGATTTCACTATTTATTTAGTTATGTTTTTCCTTACACAGACTTTCTTTTGCAGTTTTCCACTGTGTTTCAACATAAATAGCATGCAAACCGATGTGTTATTGGCCAAATATATTTGGGTTGGGTTTCTGTCTGGGCTTTCTTGCCCTTCTCAGAAGCTACAGAAGTTCTCAGCAGCAGAGATGCCCTGTGGAACAGCCAAAAATTGGAAGTTGTACAGCACACTCTGGTTTTTTTGTGAAGATGTGACATTTCTTACCCCTGTGGTCATAAGGTTTGGACTTCTTAAGAAATGTTCTTTTCTTCTCCAAGTCATGTGTGCTGGGACTCATCCATGTGCTGGGACTCATCCATGTGCTGGGACTCTGCTCACAGGTTGTAAGGTCTCCATCATGTTACAGCATCAGTGCTGTCTTTGTAATACAGAAAGGTTTGTGGGACAAACATTTTATGACATGTCTTAAAAAGCCATTGGGCTTGAAGTGGGATTGAGGGAGAAATGTCATGTTTTGTGCAGTGCAGGAGTTGGGACTAGGTGGTTGAATAGTCCTTCCTGGCTTTAACCTCCATGAAATAGTAGATCTGTTTTGCTGAGGGCTTGGCTTTGAGGACTGATTTAGTGCTGTGCCCTGCAGAAGGGTATGGCACAGTTTGGAGGTGTTTTCCAGGCTAACTAGCAAGATGGAACAACTTCCAGTTGCACAAATCATTAGAGGCCTTCGGTGGTATTCACAGACTGCTAAAGAAGGTGGACTAAAATGGGCCTTGTCCTTTCATTGTAGCTGCTGAAAGATTGCTGGGGGATTCCTGAAATAAAATATGATCCCCCCCATCTTTCTCTTATGCGGTTTTAACCTGAAGATTTTTGCTGTCAGAACTGTACATCAGTTTTCATTTTTGATGAGATGATTTGATTTTGGAGGGCTCCAAGTTTTATTTTGATCAAATGCCAGAAGTTATTAGTGGTTACTTGCCATTATTTTACTATAAACCTAATACATACAGGAATTAATAACTTTCATGTCTGAAATTTCACAATAGTTTGCTAAATTTGACACGAGCAGTGAAGTGCAGGTTTACTGCAATGTCCTTCGAAGTACAGTGCAGAGTAACTTGCTTCAAAACAAAACCTGTATGAGGTGAGGCTGAGTGTAAGGAGGATCCTTCTCTACTCCTCATGTACTAGTTAATGATGTATTCTGTGTTCCAAATGTCCAAACTCCTGTTCTAATAATTTCCATGTAAAAACCACCACTGTTTCCTCAGCTGGTACAAAAATTCAGGATTAGATTCTGTTGCATCTTGTCAAAAAGAACTTAAGTTTGGTAGTTAACAGTGGTTTAAAACACTTTTTCTCCCAATGCTGTTTCAAAAAGATGCAATTTTGCAATGCCACTTGCATATTTTACTGGTTTTCTTTAAAAAGGTTACATTCATGTCTTATTATATATAAAAAAAATCTGAATGGTGCCCTCTGTGCAAAAAAAGTTACCTCAAGCTATACAAAATTTCCTATTTCCACATTAAAGTAAAAAACCCAAAGAAGTGCAGATCACCAGAAAGAAGAACTGCATTTTCAGGCTCGCTTTATTTTGTCTGCTGAAGTTGAATAACTGCTTCAGGCAAACCCAGATTTTAGTGGAAATGAAGACTCAGTCTCAGTCTGCAGGAGTTTTGGAGTTTTTGACCTCTAAGTGTTCTGAGTGTTGCAGTGTTTGAATGAAGACAACAACAAACTTTGCAGGCTTTCTATTTTCCTGGCTTTGTTCCTTCCCTTTTTCTCCTTCTTGACCTCCTCTGCTGTTCCCAGATGGATTAGAAAGAAAATGTGTCCTCCTGCTCTTCTGCTGCTCACTGTAAACCTGAGCCCTGAGCCATCCCATGGGACCCATGGAGGGAGAGGTGGTGCTGGAGCCCACTTAGGGCTGTGTGAAGGGGTCACAAAGTCACAAAGGAGTGTGGTGTCACCTGGAGGTGGCTGTTGGCCTCTGGCTGTGATGGGGACCTTGAAATGCTTTGACTGAGTTCTGGCAGCTATTGAGATTTTACCCAGATGCTTGTGCTGCTATCTGCAGTTTCATCACCAAGTCTTGTGATCATGGGAGCTGCAGCATTAGTTCCACAAGTGCCAGTAATTCCTTGTCTTTGTCATTACTGAAAAATGTGGATATGTGAAGATCAAATAAAAATCCCCCTGAACTTCTTTGCTAAACCCCAACTTTTTCTTGTGTCATGGTATTTTTTCCAGTGCTCAGGCTTGGAAGCACTCTTTAAAATCAGTGGACAGCATAAACGTGCTGGTTTTATAAACTGGGGAGACTCCCTTAATTTTCAGTGAATAAAGAGCTTTATATGATGAAACTGCTTAATGGTGAACTGATTTTTCTCATTGGTGGGAAACCATTTTTGTTCATTCTCATTACAGTTGTGACTCTATCAGAACTGTCAGAAAGCAATTGAGGTGTGCAGGAAAATGTCCCTTTTGTATTAGATTCATAACTCTGCTTTCCAATGGTCTAGTCCAGATGTTATGCAATAATGTAAATAGGAAATGGAATATGTATCAAGTGTATTATTATGCAAAGGATTGACAAATCTACTGTGCCATACATCAATTTTGTAGTCTTGCACCTTGCACATGCCAAATCTGAAAGTAAATATTTTTAGGTCTGGTCATAATTTTGTTCACATTTTCAAAATCTATCTGCACGTTTAACTTGAACTGAAATATTTTTTTCCCCAAAGACAGCTTTACTTACAAGCTTTCTGATGTGACAAAGAACTTAGCACTCACCTGGTAAGTCTGGAGTGAAACTAGGTGAACCAATTTGCTGAAAATTGCTTCAGAAATTACTGTAAATACAATGTGAATGTTGTGCAGTTCTTGGAACTTTCATGATCCTGATCATTGATTGTATTTTGATAAATTGAATCTACTATACTAAATTGTTTAATTTTTTTGTTTTAAATGCGTACTTTATGTGAAACTGTATCAGTCTTATCGTTACTCTTTGTTGACTAATCTCGTTTTAACTGAGGCACTATGAAGCCCAAATACCACCAAACATGGCTGGATGACATGGTGAAAAGGACTCTGCTGTTGATGTGTCTACCCAAGTGAAATGGCAAAGCATTTACCAGCCTTCTCCTTTTCTACCTGCTTTTTAAAATGCATTGGTGAGGGCAAACATAACAAATCCTCTGTTTTTGTTGGGGCATAGTCTGGTTAACTAAATTTCATGCTGATGTGCAGTGACAGGAATTCACCATTACATCTGTCAGTCTTCTTACCCAGAGCTGATCTTGACCTGATTTCTCTGTGCAATCAATTCATATAACACCAGATGCCAACAACCTGTATTAACTGTGAATTAAATTCTTATCAAAATAAATTGGCTCGATTTGGGGTGAAATAAATAGCCCATGTCACTTGTTTCAAAAAGTATACCATCTGTCTGATAGAGCTGATTACCCAGAAGTGTCACGAAAAATGTCTGCAGAGGAGCAAATGATTTGCCTTAGGAAGAAAAAAACCCCTCTTGCTGTTACTTTTGAAAGTTATGCTGATTGATAAGGTGATTTATTGTCCAGAATGCCTGAAGATGAGTTGTGTGTGTGGGATTGTTTGTGGGGTGGGATTCCTTCTCCTGAGGGTATGAGCAGGGCTGCATTATGAACCTTGTGTGTGCACATACTCTTACTCCTCTTGCATTCCAGCAACACTAACTTTTATAACCATAAAACACAATTATCCCTAGGACATGCCTGGGACTCTTGGGGGAGTAATTCTGAAGCAAAATGACTATAATATAGCTGAATGAAGAGCTCAGGTGGTTTCTCTTAAAATTGCAGGGCAGGTCATGTTCAAAGGAGAATTAAATATTAAATGAGGGGTGAAAATACATTGGAGTAGAGCCTGGATTCTGTAAGTAAGTTGTTGAGGACTATAACCTAGTTTCCTCAATGAGTATTAATCCAAATCATGTATGATGTGGTGGTGGGTAATAGTAGTTAAGCTAAGGATCAGGAGTCCAATTTTCATCACGTTTCTAGGAAATATAAGACCTAGTGTTGCATAGCAACAGTTGAAGGTATAGTAATATTTGCACTTGAAAATGTTTAGTGCTTTGGGAAGCATTAGGTGGCTGATGAGGTAGGCAGTGAGGAAATGATATTATTCTCTCTTAGGGTACTGGTATAAATGCAGTCTTGGTTTTACTGGCTGAAGAATATTAACATCCAAAGAACTAGCTAGATGTCTGCAAAATGAGTTACTGGTCTCAGTCCAGTTTTCAGAGCACCCACACTCACATTTCAAAAACTATTTCTGTAATTGGCAATGTTGTTGGTGTGCTCTGAAGGCAAATCAGACACAAAGAGCCATGGAGGCAGCCACAGATCTCTCTGCTACAGAGCACTCCTGCCTGGTTGCAGAGGGCTTCCTGCTCTGCTCCTACTGTCAAATTGAGACTTTCTACTCTTTCTAACTTATGACTTTTCTCTACAGCTGTGTGGTGAACTTGAGAGCACATTATTTAAATTTCCTAAGATCCTGGTATTTTTGTTGTATTTTGTGTTAACTGATAGTGTTTTGAATAAAAGATGCTGCCTAGGATATTTTTCATCTTTTGAGATCCTCCTAGAATATTTTACCCTTAAGTTTTTCAGAATGAAATGTGAGTTGTCATTGAAGGTAAGAGTTTTCCAGAAATGTGCAATCTCTGTAAAACCATCTGTTTTCATAAGGTCTGTGTTCTTTTCACCTGGCACACATGGAAATAATAGGTCTGAAAAAACCCAGGAAACCATCAGAAGATGCAGAGGAGTAAAGCTGCTGGAATGACAGGACAAGAATTTGGAGTGCTCTAAATGCAGTTTGGTACATTAGCTGTTTATCGCTCAAAATTTAGGAACTTTTTGTCAGAAGAGCTTGTCAGATGCTCAGTAGGACCTGAGCATGTTGTAGCCAGGCTAAGGGGTGTTGTAGAGTAGCAATGAGCAAAAGGCATAAAAACTGGCAGCTAACAGCATGTGACAGTCATAGAAACGTTACATTTTTTGTAAACATCTAGTTTTGCCTTTTTTACTAGTATTTGATATGCTTTGAAGGAAGTATGTGTGGTAGATCATCTCCAGGGTAAATCCAGTACAACTGAGAGGTGTGGAAAAGCTCAAAGATGTCCTTTACCACATGAAGATTTTACTCAATGCCAGTGATGATCCTTCATTTTCTTAACTGCCTGAAATAAGCTCAGTAATGAGCTTCATAAGAACATTTCTAACAAGAGAGAGGTCCAGATTTAAGATCTACTAATCTTTAAATAATCATCTAAAAATTATTCTGTCATTAACTCCACTTCTTTGCTTTAATTTAGAGGACCTCAATACATATGTAAATTAAATGAAGGACAGATTTACAGGACATCTTAAACTACCTCGTTCCATAAAAATGCATCTTTGAATATCAAAGTAATTTTAAAATGTTGTAGCCATTTCTGGATAAAGAGATTTATGGCAATTCTGTTTATGTTGCTTTTCCTAAAGGTAGGAAATTATGCCTATGTCATTTCACTGTTATGGTAGTAGCAGGGTTGAGAAAAGCTGTTTATTAGTCAGTTCACTCATATTAGCAAATTAAATAAAGGACAAGAAACCCCACTGGACTTGTCATGAGGCTAATTCTTGTGTAATTTGGAGTTTTGGAGGTCTTTGGTAGAAAACTATTCACCCTTCTTGAACTTATCTTTATTATCTGAACACAATGCCAGTATGTCTAGAAGTCTGGAGGTTTCTACCTGCTCATATGAGAAGGTGGAGAGTAACATTCCATACTCAAATCTGGGAACTTCACAGTAAATTTTAAAATATATTAATAATTGTGAACTTCATAATATTTTAGGGTTATTGGAACCTAAACTGCTTACTGTGTATTCATAAAAACCCTTTTTTTCCCCCCCAGACCTTATATCTTCTTTTTCCTTTTGGCAGTAAAACTTCTTATGATGACTTCTTATGGTTTTAAATATGCTTTCCTCTGTCTATTCACTGTGAGTCAAGGCAGCTTGCAGCTTTGATTTTTGATTAAGAGAGAAAGGAAATGTATAAAATGTTGGAAATTATTTCCCATCCAAAGCACGTGTGCTTTTTTCTGTGGGTGAATTTCATGTTTAATCTAAGGAGTTATAGAATTTCTATTAAATTAGTGACACTTGCATCCACAATAAAATGGTTAATTGTGATCTGCTTTTCAATCTCAGGATCTCATTCAGCTTATCTTTTTATGTCAGAACAGTCACAGGAAAACTGGAAATGGAAGGGAATATACCTTATATGCAGAGCTAGGGCCAGTATCAGCATGTGAATGCTGAAAGGAGTACATCTTATTTATATGTCCCTGTTTTTGTTGAAATGTATTAAACTGTTTTGCTTTAGAGGGAATTCTGCCCCATATATTCAGGAAACTAGTCATGTTCACATAGATTCTTAAATACAATTTTGATTTAAGTGCTTCTTTTAGGCACCTTTGGGCCTGACTTCTAAGTAAACTAGATCCAAAAATAAATTGAATATTCTGTGTTCAAGCATCATGCATACAAAGCAGGTAAGTTAGAACACCAATTTTTTTGTTTTGTTTTTATGTTGGCTGAAGAAATCTGCTAGTGCTTCCTGCCATTTGCAATAAAAATTGGTAGAAACATATGCAGAAACTTGAAGAGATTCATAAAACACTTTGTTTCTTGGTTGCTATTGTGCTTCAGTTGTGTTTTTATGAAATGCTCTAACTTTGAATTAATTTCAGTATGAAGCTCTTCTAAGGTAATGTTTTTAGGTTTAATGTGTTTTCACCTTTTTCAATCAATTTTGTAGCAGTACTTTTGTTTGGTCAGTGTCTAACAGGTCTGCTTTTGTGCCTTTATATGCATGAAGTTAACTTACCTTTTATATAAAACTCAAATTTTTATATACATAAACTTAACTCAAGTTCTGTAATTTGTGAGGAGAATTTGGTTGTGCATCAATGTATCTACAGGTGTCTTTCCTAAAGGGGACTAGTACTTAAATATATAACCCTTGGACTTTTGTTTGTTTATAGAGTTAAAGGCAGATGGCATTTTCAATGGAATAAGCTATTTCTAAAAATTAGACAAGAAATACCCCCCACCCCAACATTCTTATTAGAGCACTAAGCCTCTTTGTGACATTTAGCATAGATTTATTTTTTTTATTATTATATTATTATTATTATTACTATTATTATTAGTTGTTTGATGCATTCTAAAAAAGCCCAGGAAAAAAGCAGTGATAGCTATACATTTTTAATTTTGCTTGAATTTTCATAGTATTCTATCACAGAAATAGTCTATTATTTTTTTACTTTGAAGTATGTGCTCATGTCATTTTTGAAAGATTCTACATTTAATGTACATATTTTAGGTAAAAAATACACTTTTTTGATTATGTAGACTGCATGTATAAATGAAATGCTATTCTCAGAATGTTCTTAAGGTAGAATATGATGGCTTTGATGTAAAACCAAATACCAAAACCCAATAGGAATTCCTATGTAAGTTTGTTGATCTTTAGCTCATTATACAGACTGTATTTCATTCAGGTCTTGTTAATGAAAGATAAAAAGACCTTTCTAAACTATGTTCAATATTTGAGGGCCTAGCACTGCAAAAGCAGAAGGGAGCTTTGGTATTCTGTATTTCCATTGTGAACTAAGGAGTGTATGGAACAGAGGGAAGTATTTTTATTTCTATGCATATGAAGGTTTCTGTACAATACCCAGTGATGAAGGCATTTGGACATATTCTGAAATATTGCTGACTTGATACATCTCTCCATACTTCTTACTAGATATTTTCTTAAACTATTGAAATGACTCAAGTGCAGAGTAGACAAAGAATGAGAAAGACTCAGGACCCAAAATCCATGCTCAGGAGCATNTTTGAGGGCCTAGCACTGCAAAAGCAGAAGGGAGCTTTGGTATTCTGTATTTCCATTGTGAACTAAGGAGTGTGTGGAACAGAGGGAAGTATTTTTATTTCTATGCATATGAAGGTTTCTGTACAATACCCAGTGATGAAGGCATTTGGACATATTCTGAAATATTGCTGACTTGATACATCTCTCCATACTTCTTATTAGATATTTTCTTAAACTATTGAAATGACTCAAGTGCAGAGTAGACAAAGGCTTTGAATGAGAAAGACTCAGGACCCAAAATCCATGCTCAGGAGCATTCAGTTTTGTTTCTCAGCATGGGTCTACCTGCCTTCTTGAGGAATTATCTGCCCCCAGTTCAGTGGTTGCAGCTGTGGTGTTTGGGAGGCTGTTGCTGTGAAGGTTTAGCTGGGATTGTGCTTTGAAGAACATCTTCCTCAAAAGGAGCTGGACCTTTTCAGTGCTGTGTGCTGTGTGTGGTTTTTGGTGTTGCCCTTCTCCAAGAGACCACAGAGAGAGAGGAGATGAGAAAAGAAACCTCACTTTGCAGTCTACAGGATCCTACAATTTGTTCTGCCAATTCCCTGGGGGTGCAAAAGCACATCAAGGAGTGTGTGATGCTACTGGACAGTGATCTGGATCTGCACTGCCCTCTGACAGCTGGGCTGTGCTCTTTCTCCAGTCCTGGGAGATCAGAGATGGCATTTTGAATCTGCATGACAGCAAAACTGTCCTGTGACCCAAATCTGTTCCCAAAGTCTTGCTTGGATCTGTGCTCATCAAAGGATGGTGCCACCCTCAATCTGGGCTCCTGTGTCCAGCTCTGCTTTCAGGACAGGTTTTCATGAATGTAAATGGGTGCTTGTTTTTGGTATTTTGGAGTCCTTGAGCAGTAGAAGGTGCTTACAGAAACATGCAAGGTCTTTGAGGATATT
This sequence comes from Notiomystis cincta, assembly GCA_013398075.1. Taxonomy (NCBI): domain Eukaryota; kingdom Metazoa; phylum Chordata; class Aves; order Passeriformes; family Notiomystidae; genus Notiomystis; species Notiomystis cincta. The sequence goes on along the minus strand of VZRX01004898.1, from coordinate 59,185 downwards.
TCAAGGTCCTGTCCTGTTGTGAGACCTAAAGGAAAGTCTTTCCCATGCCAGTCAATGGGACATCACAAAACCAGTGTTTTTATTACTAGGGCTTGGCATTCTGTGGGACATGGCAGGCAATTTATAACACACACTAGAAGCTGAATAATCCTCAGCATAATATCCTGAGGCGAGTGGTAGGCAGGGTGTCAGACTGCCTGCCTGAATAGTGAAAGGAAGCGAGTAGGTGCCTGTTTCCAAACACCAGAGCTGTGTAAACAGCAACATGTGGGGGTGTCAGTCAGTGAGAGGATGGAGGGCTGCAAGTGGAAAAATTAGCAGACAGAGAAAAATAGAGATGTATTAAAAATATGTAGAGGAAGAGGTTCCTGCTCCTGGGGAGGTGCTGGGAATGGTTGGCACCAACAGGAGCTGGTGGTAAGGACATAGATGGGCCATTGCTGACCCAGGTGTGCAGCAGCACTTTGGCCTGAAAATACTGACATTTACAGGCTGGGCACCTGATCTTGTGGTGTTTATATTTCTTCTAACCCTGTCCTTCAGATAAATGTTCTTTATCCATTGGCTCTGGGTTTGCTCCTATGGCTCCTTGCTGTAACTGTCCTTCTGGTTGTGGTTGGTTGCAAAGCAGTGATTTGGTGGAATCACCTGCCTGGCAAGCCCTGCTAAACTTGCTCTGACTTTCTCTCCTTTGCTGTTCCCTGCTTGGCACAGTCCTTACTCTCTCCCCAGCTGTGACTACATAGATGCTGCTTTTGGGCAGATTTTCTGCCTAACCCTCCTGGTTTTCTCAGTAGAAAAGAAAATTGAGAGAAAAAATGAGAAAAAAATACTGTTGGTAAAATTGTATCAGAGTTTTAAAGTGAATTACTATTTCTGTAGACACCATCAGAGCAAGGCTGTTGCTTGAGCACAGGCAGGATCCACCCCACCTGCCAAAGAAGCAGGGCAGAAGCAGCTGATGTCATGCAGAGGCCAATGGCTCTGTCATCTGACCTCTGCCAGCAGCTGCTGCCTTCAAATGAGTATTGTTATTACCAGATGTTGCAAATAATTAACTGTATATTAACAACATCTTGTGGGATTCATAGGAGCATCTGTTCTATTTAAGAGCATTGCAAGTGTAGGAGGAAGTACAGGAATGGGAGACAGTGTGATCCAGGACACTGCTCATTGTCTCCTTACATTGATCAAAATTTTCTATCATTGTGTACCTCTGGGGCACATGGTGACACCTCCTTCTTTTATACCTCAGTTTGTATTTTCCTGGACAGCTAATTGTATCATGCAACCTGAGAAAATTAGAAAATTTTAGTACCCTCTTCAGGTGCTTTAAAAGAGTCAATAAACGTCATGAAGATGCATTTTGTGGAAGCCTAGCTAGGCCAAGCATGAACTGCTATAGAGTGGAGAAACCTTTCCATCCCAAAAGATTTAAATTTTCCAGGTGTGAAAAGAACAAGCTTGAATTTGGAAAGACACTAATCAGTTGTCATGTTTATGCCTAGTTTTCTGCTTTGATATGTCTGCAATGTTTGGTTCTGTCCACAAGTGAGCTGAAAAGACTTTGTGGAGAAAAAAGAACTTGTATTCTCTAAAGCAGAGATGCTTGAATGTTTTTGGGAAAGAGTGGTTCTGTGGGTGGCTTTTTAATTTCTGTTTTGCTTTCACGATGGGAGTGATCCATGGTGGAGGTGGACTCAGGGCTGTGTTTGGAGGAGCTGCTGGCAGTCCTGGATACAGGATGCAGAGCACCAGGGCAGTCTCTGCTGGTGGCTCTGGAGCAGCTGCTCGTGTTGGCTGTGCTGGCTGAATAGAGCTGGTTATGTGCACACACAGCAGTGTCCTAGAGGCATAGGACTGTGACTTAAATTGGATAGCATTTCCATGGAGAAAGGGAAAGGATGAACTATCTCAAATGAGATTTGGCACTACTTAATGTCTTTTAGATGTGGCAGCACAATACTGCTTAATTTGCAGATGAAAGGCCAGCTACTCTCTTCAGTCTAAAGCTGAGTTTCTGCAGACGCTGGCTGTCCTTGTGATCACAGAACAAATTGCTTAATTTACTAACTCAGAGATGTCTGCCTGGTGCTGGAGTTTTGTCTTTTCCTGTCTCTTTAATCCTCTGTGTTTAAGACTGTGAATAGGAGTGTAGCACCTCCTACAGCTGCAGGGGCAAGGCACCAGTGATAATTGTTTCCACCACTTGGAGCACTAAACAATTGCTTTCCTTCAGGAGATTGTTTGCCTGTGACTTCAAAACCATCAAAACTCTCATTAAGAAACTGATGGTCTTTCAGTTCATCCTAATACACATGCTGTCTTCTTTAATGGCTTCTATTACATCCCCTCAGCTCTTCTTGATTTTTTCCAGATTTTTGGACTATTATTTCCTTTTCCCTTTAGAACTGTGTGTATGCTCTTGGCTTTAGCACTTGATCTTTCTCTGACATTCAGTAATTTTTACTGTGATAGGAGTTTTACTGAGTGAGTGCTAAGTACTGTCACTGTGTTTCCTTATTTCAGTCAGATTAGATCACTTCTGTCACTGTTTCAAATATGTGTGTACTTCCTTTTTTTAAGGTAAATGCATTGTGCTAATGAATTTGCTTTCCTCAGTATCTCATCAAGTAGTAACTCATCAAGGTCATTTTCTCTTACTTGAAACTGCTTTTCTAGTAACTGTAGATATTGTGTAATAATTGTATGAAAAGTCATTGAAAACTTTACTAAATATTTGTATTTGCACTACGAAAAAGGCTTTTAACCTAATGTTCAACTTCAGTTTCTTTCAGTGAATGGAGAAATATATTAGTGACACTGATTTTCCATGTTGTTGTGCAAACAAATTGTTACCCATCTGTCTTTCCATAGGCCCTAATCATGATTTAGTTTTGTTATTCTAGGAAGGAATATAATAAATGTGAAATTACTTAAAACATTTTTGTAAGTTTTTTTTGTTCCCTTTACCTTTGTAAGATTTCTGGGGAACTTTAAAATATTGACACAAACCCACTGTCACAGTGGTTTTTTCCAGTAGAAAGACTGGACTTCACATGGTGGGTTGACCCTGGCTGGACACCAAAGCTGCGCTGTCACTCCTCTCCTCAGCTGGGAGTGGGGAGAAAATATGATGAAAGGTCATGAGTTGAGATAATGGCAGGGAGAGGGTCATGGGTGAAACAGACCCAACTTGGGAATATTAGTTTGATTTGATAACTAGTAAATTAGAGAAGGGTAATGCAAAATAAAAACTGTATCTTAAAATACCTTCCCCCTCATCTCTCCCTTCTTCTTGGGCTCGACTTCACTTCTCACTTTCTCTACCTCCTCCTCCCAGCAGCACGGGGACATAGGGAATGGGGGCTGTGGTCAGCTCTTCACACATTGTCTCTACCCTTCCCTCCTCCTCAGGGAGGGGATTCCTCCCACTCTTCCCCTGCTCCAGCGTGAGGTCTCTCCCACAGGACATGGTCTTCCACAGACTTTTCCCATGTGAGTCTTTCCCAGGGACACAGCTCTTCACAAACTGCTCCAGCATGGGTCCTTCCATGGGGTGCAGTCCTTCAGGAACAGGCTGCTCCAGCATGGATCCTTTCCATGGGGTGCAGTCCTTCAGGAACAGGCTGCTCCAGCATGGATCCTTTCCATGGGGTGCAGTCCTTCAGGAACAGGCTGCTCCAGCATGGATCCTTTCCATGGGGTGCAGTCCTTCAGGAACAGGCTGCTCCAGCATGGGTCCAGGAGGAAAAGTCCTGTCAGAAATCCTCCTCTAGTGTGAACTCCTCTTTCTACAGATCCTGCCAGGACCCTACTCTAGTGTGTCTTCCCATGGAGTTATAGCCTCCTTTGGGAATCCGCCTACTCCAGGGTGGGGTCCTCCACAGGCTGCAGGGGGATCTCTGCTCCCCGAGCCCCTCCAGAGAGTAATCTCTGCTCTGGCACCTGCAGCACCTCCTGCCCCTCCTTCTGCACTGACCTTGGTGTCTGCAGAGCTGTTTCTCTTACATATTCTCACTCCTCTCAGGGCTGCTGTTATTCCAAGCAGTTTCTTTGCATATGTTTCCCCAGGGATGCCATGACCATCACTGATGGGCCCAGCTTCGCCAGTGGCAGATCCCTCCTGGAGCCAGCTGGAATTTGCTCTGTCAGATGTGGGGGAAGCTTCTGGTAGTTTCTCACAGAAGCCACCCCTGTAGCCCCTCTGCTACCAAAACCTGGCCATGCAATCCCAGTTCATTAAAAAAAAAAGGCAACAAACAAAATCTATCACAGCTTAATTAATAAGAGAGAACTTATTTTTTATCCTAGGAGAATTGGTTGGTTTGTTCTTTTTTCTAATTCAACTGACACTTGTCATTATCTGGCCTGTACTGTAGGCTCCTGTTTAAGCAGTTACATCACCAGGAAACAGCAGGACATTTGTTAATGCTGATGGTAATTTTTGAAGGAGTGTAAGCTGAAAACCACTCAACTGTTAGCAACCCGAGTCTGTTGCTCATAGAGTTTCAGATACAAGTGCTAGGAGGGTACACATGAGTTTGGAATTTTAAAATAAATACTCTCTGCCAACAGAAGTGATTTTCTTTTAGCCCAATGTAAAAGGGAGAATTTGATTATAGGCAATCGTTGGCATTGGTGCTTGAATGTGTTTTCTAATTAAATTAAGAACTTTTTCGGTGATACTCTTTGTTCGATCTCCTTGTACAGATCCCTTGCAAGAAGTAGGAGGGAAAAGTAATATTGACTAGGATTCATTTCTGCATGTAATATCCTGCTTTTACTGAAGAAAATCCAGTACAGACAGCCACTCTATTTTTACGAATATATTTTGTTCATTTGTTCTCTTTTTTTTTTTAAGATTTATTCACATACTCATTTTTGTAAATCAAGAACACTTTAAAATATCTGTGAAGGTAAGTTGTTGTCCATTAAATGATGATTACTTTCTTTCTATTCCATTTTCCCATGCATTGCATACTTTTCTGTGTACACTGAAAGTACCTTGGTTCCAGGTGACGTATTCCATCCCACTTGACAGAAAAATAACTTTTTCCAAGCACAGGTTGTAACCTTGTGCTTGCTTCTCTCCACACTTGGACCTTCTCCAAGGAAAGGTATTTTAGAATTGTCTCTCTGTGCCTCTGTTGGTGGATGTTGATGGAGCAGAGGGAGAAAAAGGCTTCTTGTACTATGGAAAAATCTTTTACAAAGTCCTCCAGGATGCATAGATTAGTAAAGAATCAGTTCTTAGTATTCCTTTATCAATTAGGAAAGCAATAAGCAAACTAAGTGACATCCTGCCATAGTGTAATTCAGTCTGCCTCCTTACAAAATTTACTGATGCACTTATTAGCAGTTCAGATTTAGGTCTCAGTATGTGTTGGTGAGGCAGTGTAAACCTCTTAACAACAGTTAATTACTGACAATGTTTTCTGGAACCTTACAAGATCTATGTAGTGCTGTGTAATTTAGTTGTCATAATTGTGTTAAATTTCTTGACATTATCTGTCATAAGACTTTTCAGCAAACAGAGAGATAAGTAGTATTTTTCTACTGAACTTTTGAACCTTTGCTAAGACAAGATGTGCAAAAAATACTGAAAAAGTAGAGACAAATTTACGAGTTGGTAGGCGCCAGCAGTCTAATATAGGAGCCTGATAGGAAAACACCCCACAATTAAGAGCACTAAATTCAAAGTCTGAATTCTAGCCAAGTGTCTGAAAGCACTCTGGGAAGGAAAAGTGTAAATGTTGCTACCTTTTTTTTTTTTTTTTAATAAAGGGTTAACATTGCTTGGAACATGAATAGTTAATAAATATGCAAGAGACAACATGACATAGTTGGTGAGATACCTGGGTAGTGGGTCATAAAAACTGGGTTGGATCTTGCTGGGAACTTGAGAATAGTGTTGAGGTAATTTCTTTAGCTGTTGATCTGTGCTAGGAAGGGTGAATTTGATTTTATCTTTATTAAAGGCTGGAGCAGTACATCCTGGGCAGCCTTAGTCCGGTGAGGAGGGAGAGGGGGGGAAGAGCCACTTTCAACATGATCTGGTGAGAAGGAGGAGACCTCTCGCAGGATTGCAGCTCTTCAGTCATCTCTGTACACAGAATTAATTCTCCTCTCCTTCTCTACTGCCTTAAACTGCATTTGTATTTACTTCTCTGTCATGTCCCAGTGCATGAATGTGAGTGCCTGAACTCCAGAGGTGCCGCTTCTCTCACTTGGCTCCATGTGGTCTGGAGGCATCCTGGGGATGGAATGATTTCCACATTGCTGAAGAGTAAGTGTGAGGTGGCCTCTTTCACTTGTAGTCAGTAGCAAAACTTCCAGGATGACTTGCTGGTGTTACAGGAAATCTTGAAATAGTGGACTTTTCATTTCACTTCATTCAGGCTTGTCCCTGCTGGGAGCCCATTCCAGGCTCCTGGGCTGGTGGTGTGGAGAGCTGGGGCTCTCCTTAGTGTACAGCTGCTGTTGAGCAGAGTTGTTTTTCAGTGTTATGGTGACTAAAACTCAGGATCAGAGAAACTCTAACTATCATATATAAGAGATTTTTTAGACCATTTAGATGTTTTAATGTTTAACAGAATCTCTCCCTTGGTGCTGCGGAAGGTCATATATAGGAGCTCAGAGATGTCACTTTTTTGAGGTAACAGGAAAAGCTTGAAATGTCAGGCAGTTGAAAAGTTGTCAGCTGAAATACTTTTTGGAGGTGAAGGAGAAATTCAGTTGTAGAAACCATCTCAGGGGAGTCTATGTGTCTTGCATGTATTTTGTGACAGTTATACGCAGTCTTACAGTAGCAGCAGTCCTGCACAGAAACAGTTTCTTATTTTCCTGCTCTTCCAGATATCCCTTGCCTCATGTGTGGCTTTTTTAACTTCTCTGTTGTTCTCTCCCATCCCACATTGTCTTGCTAATTATTATTGCAGCACTTTAAGTAACACATCAGAAGTGATGGAAATACAACAATAGGGCCAGCCAACAGAGGAGGCAAGCAGAGCACATCAGACTTCATTTTAGACAAGCCTCAGAATAAAGTTTTGGGCCAAAGCTCATAATTTGAGCTCCTTCTAGAGCAATTAAGTGGAAATTGCTATTTTCTAATAGTAATGGAGAAAATTGATACTGTCAAGCAACTCAAACTTTTTTATTCTCATATGCAATTTTCCTTGTGTCTCATAAAATATCAATAAATAATTAAAACAAAGAACAGTCTTTCTCTTTCAGTTGAATGCCAAGGTAGGGTTGGTTCTCCACTGAAATACAGTAATGGTTACTGCAAAACAGCTGGCTGCATGAAAGCAGGCACTAAAGCAGATATATTCTCTCAGAAGCACTCCGTCCTGGGGTTTCCTGGAGAACTTCAGCCATTCCCATTTGTCTGCTCAGAAACCTGATTTCCTGCAGTCTGAAAGTGAACCCTTCAGCTTCAGGTGTCAGGGAAGTGAGAACTCTGAGGGAGCACCTCTGGGGCTCTCTGTGGCCTCTATTGCCACTCTTCTGTGCTGGGTGATCTGGGTGAGTGTCTTCACTTAACTGCTGTGGTGGGAAACCAGCAGTGTCCTGGCTGAGTGCGAAGTTCACAGGTCGAAACTCTTGTTTCAGGAATGTAACAGGCAGCAGGTGCTCTGGTGTTTGAATACACCCCAGGGGTTTAGCCTGATTTACCAGGAGTTCCAGGGTTTGAGTCTAGAGGTGACAGGGTTTGTCTTGCACATTCAGGAAATGCCTGAGTGTCCAGTCAAAATCTTCTTGTTAATGGTGGGTGAAAAAGCAGAAACTCTCCACTCTTCTTTAATCATCCAGAACTGGAGAATTCAACCAGACTTTCCTATCACTGAGATAATAAAATGATAGTTACCATTTGTCATGGGGCCTTGTAGGAGGTTCAGCCAAATCCTTTGGCAGCTTCCCCAACCCTTATTGAGATGTGGGTTTGGGTAAGTAATGAGGCCATTAAGACAGTTGGCTCCAGTAAATAGGCTTGGATTGAGTTCTCACGAGTGAAAATGCATGGAAAGACATGTACAAACATGCATGTAAGGTTTTGGATTTGGATAGGACAGACTGCATTAATCTGATTCCTTAGTTTATCTAAGTCCTATGGGCTGTGCTGCTCAAATAAAAAAGTGGCTTGAATATAGAAGTCTATTTTTTTTCCCCCCTAGGAATTGTATATATCTGGAATGTGTATCTGAAGCCAAGGGAGACATTTTGGAGAAAAGGACATTGCATTTGAGTGACATTTTTAAAGAGAAATGGAAAAGAACACCTCTAAAAAATATATTGGGGAGTAGCTTTGTAGTGAGGGTGTCAAGGGCAAAAATATAAGTGCTTGTAATATGGAACTCAGCAAATAAATTAAAAGGAGCTAAATATGGTTCTGAGGAGAAACAGGCTACTGGGCTTGATTAGTGAGTTGCTCTTTCTCCAAAGACTATAATTGTCTTGGTGCTGTGGCACCCCCAAGGCTTGTCCTGACCTCAGCAAAGTAAATCACAACATGAGATACAGCTTTGTGTTAGCTCAGACTGGAAACTGGTCCTCCTGTAGGCTCCACCTCTGCTAGCAAGCAGGATCAGGGCATTGGTGTGGACTCCAGCAGCTGCTTAGAGCTCAGTGTGGCCTGCAGCAACCAGCATTGGTTCCTGCAGCTCAGCAGCTGCTCCCAGTCAGCAAGAGGTCAGCCTCTCTGGGGTATAAATGTGCCAGACCTGTGGGTGCAAGGCTCCACCAGCTGCAGAGACAGCAGATGGGCACTGCCCCAGAGTGGAGTACTGGGAAGGGACTGTGTTTGAAGCTGCTGCCCTGGCCCTCAGGCTGGGTCAAGTCTGCTGATGTGATGCTCCAGACTACTGCTGAACAAGGCTGCTGCCATCTCCTTTCTGTGTCAGCTGTATTCCTGTGGAGATGGCTTTCTCTTGATTTATGCAAGAATTAATTAAGTCAGTGATTTTGTGTGTCCATATCTTCTCATAACATATTGTGAGTGGTCTGCTGGTATAGCAAGAAGGAAATGTAGCATAATATTCTGCAGTAATTGAGTCCTTTATAGAGTAGTAACATGTATAGACTTAAAAAACCCTCTTATTTTAATACTTCTGTCTAAAACTCTGTTGTCTGCTCCCTGCCTACTAGTCTCTTATGCTTCTTCTCTCCATGTTGCACAAGGCTGTATTACATCTCTTTTGGCTGTCCTGTGTATCAAGTAATCACTGTAATAATCTCTTTTCTTGTTCTCAGAGTGTCCTTTAACTCTTGTCTGAAAATCTATTCTCCCATGCTCTCTAATGGTTCTCATGTGGCAGTTCAGTGTTCTGGTTGTCCTCTGCTTTCACTCCAGCCATGGTGTCAGGGACTGGCCCTTGAAAATGCAATTTCCACTACATGGGAGGTTTAAAAGCTAACAGGTCATAGGCCACCCTGCAAGGTCATCTTGTAAATTTTTTTTAACATGTGATTTTCTAAAGATAGAAATGCATCTACACTTTTTCACAGACAAACCACTGTGCCTTTTTAGGGATAACTGTGATTACTGAAGCTACAGGATAGATGGGATTGATCCTGGAAACCTTTTGTAGATAGAGTAGGAAGTTGGCTGTAATTGATGTCCCTGTAAAGGAGAGCAAGAGTCAGGGACATAGAAGTCCTTGACAAGGTTCTATATTGGCTTTGATAGAACCAAAGACAGGCTAAACTTGATATATGCTATAGAACACCACACAGGAGGGTAAAAATAGTGGATACTGTTCCTGAATTTCCCTGTTACCACAGTTTAGTACAGGAGTGGTAGCTGTAACTCACTTGTTGATGGCATTTTAGGATGCTCTTCTCATAGCCAGTGCCTGACAGTTGCAGGCCACAACCTGGCAGTAGGAAAGAGGTGGTTTTGGGGTGGCTGCATTACCTCAGCCCCTCCTGAGGCAGGTATGGATTATGTTTGCAGTCATGAAAATCCAGTTTATTATGAAATGGCTTTTTTGGCCCTTCCTCTCCCTTTCTTCCCCCTTCTTGCAAAATTCCTTGTAATAATTTATGAGAATACTGAACAAACTTTTCCCACAGGGTTTTTATTGAAGTGGGATAAGCAAGTAACACTTATTTTTTTCTCAGCTACCTGTTCTATGATAGTGAATTCTAAAAGCGAATAAAATCACAAACTCCAGACAGTTTTTGACAAGAACTCCTGATAAAGCAATTCTGTGCATCTGCTGCCAGATAGTCTGGCTCCATAAGTATCACTGTCTCGTCATGGACTTTTAAAAATAAAGCTGAATGACCTCTTCATTTGAGTCTGTTACTGGCCTGCTTGGCAATGAATTATAAAGTAATAATGATAGACCCTCAAATGTAGTTCCCAGTAACTGTAAAAGATAAAGTTATGAGATGCCCAAGGAATTGCTTGCACCTCTTTGGGAAAGCTGCAAGGGGAAAGTAGCAATCTGAGGGAGAAAAACACAGAGGTCAAAGACACTCAAGAGTAAGAGAATTGGGAGGCTAAGGGAAGTAAGAAGGGGAAGATAAAGAGCTCCACCAAAAAGAAAAAAATGGTGGTTTTCCATGTTACTTCTTTTGCTTGTGGCACTTTGACTTTATTCTGTTATTTATGATTATTGGTCAGAGAGGAATGAATCCATTTCTGTTTTAGATCATGCCTAAAATTGTTCCAACAGTGTATAGACTTAGCATGCTTTTCAGCTCTGAAAATTGTCTAAAAATATCAGTAGGATTTAATGTTTTTTCTGTCTTTATAGTTTCTATTTTAATATGTGCCAAGGTTAAAGATATATGAAGATTATGGTTTTTCTCTTTTAAAATTATTATTTATTCTGAACTCTGCAAATTCATTCAGTGATCCAAGAGTTCATTCCTTCTCACTCAATAATGCAAGTTTTCTGAAGAAATCAGGTCTTAATTAACAACTGTATTGTAGCTGAGCCTTGTTGAGTCCTTGGTGATAACTGTGTAGAGCACCTGAGACTAATTCTTACAACAGAATAAGTGTTGAAATGTGCATAGCAGTTCTGATAATTAATTTCCTCCCCCCTTCTCCAGATCCCACCATCCCAGCTCTGTGGAGAGGGATGGAGCACGGTGTGTGCAGTGCTGACACAGCCAAGGGCCAGAGCATTTGCTGCATCAGGCCCCTGCTAGAAGATTCCTAAGTAAGAAAGTCACACCTCCAAAGCAGAATAGCCCTTCAGATATGGACTGAAATGGGACTGACCCAGCTTCAGGGTTTTCTGCGTTTTCTTGGACTTCTTAGCATCTTCTTTTCCTAAGGGGGAGGAAAAAAAAAAAAAGAAGAGAGATTTCTCCTCTCCAAAGGGATGGCTTTGTTTTGGATTGTTTGTTTTGTTTTGTGGTTTTTTTTTCTTTTTTTCTACTTGAAGTAATAAAATGTCATGCTTAATTTTTAAGGCATTTCACTGGATAATAGGATTTCAGGGTTATTGCTTTTATCCTCCTGGAAAACCAGTTTGCACACATCCAGGATAGAATTAATGCCTTTTTAGGTATGTGTTTTGCTTTTCCTATAGGCTAATTCTCTCTGTTAAAAGGCAAGGGAATTGCAATTGAGACTTGGGGAAATACTATTTACTGAATGTGTATTTACTAATAATATAGAAAGCTACATGTCCTACATATCCCACACCATCTAGTGGAAACTTTTTGCATCAGCAGTGTGAGGTCAAGGACCTGAAAGGATTGAGAGTTTTCAGAGTGAGAGAGACTTTGAACATTTTCTCTCACCCACCATGGTGAAAGTGCCACATGGATTAATGTGATGAAGGTGCAGCTTTCTGATATTGAGGGAGAAGGCACTGGCTTGCAGGAAGGGCAATCAGTGGGAAGTAATTGCTGAGATGGAGATCTGTCTGAAATGGAGGTGGCTGCAATAAGTGCACTTTACTGGACACAGCCAGAGGCCTTCTGGTCTTTCCAAGTGCTGTGCACTACTGGTTAAGAAATAAAAGTCTCCTAGCCTCAAAGAATGGTTTGGGTTAGAGGAGACCTTAAGGATTACCCAGTTCCAGCTCCCCTGGCATGGGCAGGGACACCTTCCAATAGACCAGGTTGCTCAAAGCTCCATCCAGCCAGGCCATGAACACTTCCAGGGACAGATTAACCAAGTCCTCTGGGCAACTTGTTCAGTGCCTCACCACCCTCACACTTCCTAATATCTAATCTAATCCTACCCTCTTTCAGTTCAAAGCCATTTCCCCTTTTCTTGTCACTACACATCCTATTTACAAGCCCTTGTCCAACTTTTTTGTAGACTCCCTTTTGGTACTGGCAGGCTGCCCTAAGGTCTTCCTGCAGCCTTCTCTTCTCCAGGCTGAACAACCCCAGCTCTCACAGCCTGTCTTCACTGGAGTTGGGCTTCAGCCCTCTGGTAATTTTTGTGTCCCTCCTCTGGGCTCACTGCAGCACCTCAAAATCCTTTTTATTCTGGAGCTTCTGTTTGTCTCACAAGAGCAGAGTAGAAGTGGTAAGGATGCCCACACACTCAGACATTACAGTAATTTGTACCCATCCTCAAACCTGGATTTTGTTTTGAGGAAGAGACCTTTCTGCTCTAAGCAGCTTGAGCTGAGAATGGAAGGAGAAATACAAATAAAAAATAAAGCAATAGTTGCAACTTGGTCATTCTCCAAATAACAATTGTTGTCTCTTCCTGTAGCAGTAGCAGAATTCATTTGTAGAAAACAATCCCAGCTGTAACACAGAGTCTGTGTTTAGACAATAGCCTGAAGATAAAAAGGAGTTTTAGTTTAGGAAGAAATATCATACAGACTGGCTGCAGCAGAAAATCTACATGACACTACAATGAAACATCTTTTTCTTTTTTCTCCTAACTAAAGGATTTTGAATCGAGGAGAAAGTAATTCCTAAGTGCAGGTTTCAAATATGTTAGCTTATATTTACATATACACACACACAATTAAAAGATATATATGTATGTGTGTATATAAATGTATACACACACACACACACACACACACACATATATATATAAAATTTACCTGGCAACATGTCTGTGGACTACTTTTTCTTTCTTCAAATACAAATTGTATTTCCAAGAGAATTTTCTGTTTTGCTATGTATTTTCTGCACAGAAGAAAAATTAGTGTTGGGAAAAATGTGCTAACCACAGGTTTCAGATGCAGCAGCTTGATGGAATTGAAACTGCCTGTACTTTGATTTCTCTACCTGAACGTGTACTCTGATATGGAATTGTCACTCTCTGGAGAGGGAAGAATTTAGTGGATGAGAACATGGGGGAGAGGGTTCTTTTTCATGTCCTTCCTTTTAGAAACACAGCTTACTTCCTGAGGGTTAATAGTTTCATACCTTACAAAAGAAGAATAATTTTCATCCCATGTTCTAAGTGTGGCTTATTTTTCCCTCTGACTGTGTTGACCAGAGACCTGCAATTTAATATTTGTAGTGGTGAGCTAATCTGTGTTCTGCTATGTGCTACTTATTTTTTCTATCACAAAATAGAGATGAAGATCTGTTTCTTTTTTTAAGGAGGTTTATACAGTCACCATTTGGAACATTTTTTCCTAACTTGCATCAAAATCTCAGCAACATTTTTTTCAGATTTTACTCTGCTTGTTCCTGTCTGTTTCAAATCACCATCACATGAATCCAAATGTAAACATTTTTACATTTACAACCATTTTATGGAATTCATGAAAAATTTTCTACCTCACACAGCCACCTGCTGTTCCCCACTGAGGGTTAAATTTGTCTCTGCTTTATATGTTGAAATGTCTCAGGGTCTATCATGAGCATCTGCAGGATGGAAAAAGTCTGTCAAAACACAGAGCAGTTTGGTCTCAGAATGCTCAGAGCTTTCTCCCTCCAGTGTGTTCTGGGAATGGATTTGCCAAAGCAGTGTCCCCCAGACCATGGGCAGCCAGCTGGGTTTGCTCTGGGCTTTTAATCAGGTGTCAGAAAGTTCTTGCTTAAAAGTCACTTTCCTCAGCATTTATTAATCCTTTCTGAATACATATAATAAACTCCTGCTTAGTTTTATTGGGCACTTCTTGCTATAGATGTAAAATTATTCAATTTCTAAAATTGCCCCTGAATTGGGAACTGAGTGGGTGCTTTCTCGTGGTGATGTTAATTCCTAGCAGGGGTCTGGCTGCTGTAGCCTGTGATTCTGCTGGCTGCAATTGGGTTCTGAAACATCCCAGTGGTGTTTCCCAGTACCGTGGGGGCTGCCTCTGAGCTGGGGAACTTTAAAAACTTCAATTTGGCTGGCTCCAAACTGGCCAAGCCTTGTGAGACCTGCATGTTTTAAAAGCCCAGGGCAGTGAGTTTTGCTGTTAGTGCGGACACTCACGGAAGAGTTGTTTTCCTCGGTGTCTGCTTTTTTTCATAATAAATTACATTTTAAAAGTCAGTGTTTTATGATGGAAGAGGGAGGAGTTTGAAGAAGAAATCAGAAGCATGAAGTCCTTCTGAAGGTGAGTATTTGGATGTCCCTGTTAATAACTACATTTTAAACTGATTTCCAAATTCAATGTATGTTACCTCGAAATGTATCACGCCTTTCTGCCATTTCAGGGAATGCACAAATAGTGAATCTGTATATTCTGATTTATAGGGAATGAATGCCTTACATTTGTTACACAACCTTGGTGTCTCACTCATTCATCTATGGACAGAAAAGCAATTGACTTCTAATTTCCTGTGTTTCACATTCTTTTATGGAGCAGAAAGAAACTTGTGATGAACTGTTACAACATCTTTTTTAATGCATATATAAAATCATTATGCTGAAAGTTTAGCCCAGTAAATGTTTCAAGGATGGTTAGGTACAAGTTGTGTCAGCATCAGTCAGTAGTTCTGTGACACACAGAAATATTTTTGACCTCAGCAATCGGCACAGAAAACTTTTGCATTATTTTAACCTCCTGGGTGTAACTTTTTACCAGGATTTGGGATCTCACGAGTCTGTGCAGGACCACTAACAAGAGAAAAATAACAGATGACTTTTCTGGAGAGAGCTATCTATATGTGCAGGTATGGCTGTTCTTCAGCTTGCTGAGAATAATCACTTGATGGATAACTCCAGCTTTGCAAAACAAATTTGTGGGGGGTCAAGATGGGTGAGAGTGATTTACTGAAAGTAGGAATCGAAGGTGATTTATGCTATCTGTTCTCTCCACGTGGCAGCTTGGGTCGTGCCTGGTGACTCCACTTTCTGTACCATGTGTGGGCTGTACTTACATTGTTTTTTAGGATACTTTCTCCCAGTTTTGTCTTTGCTTGCTTTCACTGCAGGAGAGGCACAGAAGAAAAGATTTCTGAGTGAGTTAATGTATTTCATGGATGGCTGAAATTAAATCCTTTGCTGTGAAAGCTGTTCCATTGTGCTGTCCTCTCACCCTGACTTTGATACATCTAACACATCTGCCTTGTTTATTTCTGAGCAAATGTAGATTTAATTTACATTGTGCCTCTAGTTATATTCATGTATCTCTTTTTTGTGCCCAAGTTTGCCACCTCCTTGTCATGAACTGAAGCTCTCAGCTGCAGGACGTCCTGTATTGAACTCAGTGAGGAAAATACATTTTATATCAGTGTTCTGTTGAATATTTTAAATAATTAATGCACAGTAAGAGTACTGAGAACAGCTGTGTATGGTTGTGATTAGGGCAGGTGTAGAGAAGCAGGGATCCATCCTCTCTCCCTGGATTTGGGAAGGAAAATGAGCTTGGGTTTCCTGCAGAGCCCAGGAGTGCACTGAAGAGCCATGGCCAAGGCTGCAGACAGGGCAGGTGTGACAATGCTGCTGTGGGCCCCTGTTTGCTGCTGCTCTGGGAACAGCAGTCCCATGGAGGAGCTCCACAGTGCCCCTGCACTGGACTCTGCAGGGGAGGTTATGGAGCAAGTCTGGGATTTCTCAGAGCTCAGGAGAGAGCTGGCCTGGGGTTTCAGCTAAATGGCAAAGGGCCTTCACGTTTTTCTCTGCTTGTCAGCAGTTATCTGCCTAAGCTTTCATTGCTGCCCAGTGTGAGTTACTTATTTCTGTGCTGGAAATCCATGTCAGTCCATGTCAGTCTTTTCTCATTGGGTACTTCCCAGAAACCATTTCAGCAGTTACAGTTTGTTTTCTTTTTCTTCTTTCCATTAATTTAGTAGTTCAAGATAAAATAGAAATAAATTAATATAGTCCATCATATTCTAGATCATTGCTAGCATTTAACAATGTCTACATTGAAGATAGACATTTATATCCCTCCATCAACAGGAAAGAAATTGATTGAGCTTCTGCTGTGAAACCAATAAATAACTGAGTAGAAAAATATCACAGTTCACTAAACATAGTAATTAAGTCAAAGAATCCTCTTGCAATGCATTAAATTATCCATTACCTTATAAATCGAATTTAAGGTTAAAAAGCTTAAGAATAGGAAATGTTTGAATCTCCTGCCAAAATCCCATTCAAATGGGTAAGGCAACTTATTGTAGGTAAAAAATTAGTTTGGACAAATTTAATTTAATCTGTAATCATATGAGAAGAAGTAATACTCTTCTGGTAGTTATAAGGCAAATAATTGTGGATTTCTGTCTCAAGGTAATATTCTGCTCTCCTTAAAATATTTTGGGAGCATTAATGTTTTGTTTCTAGGCTTGTGATCTCTTAATTGTATTATACAACTATGTATTGAATTATTTTCATTTTAAATCAACTATGTGTTTTAATGAAGAAATAATTCTGCTACATACAGAAAAATAAAACTAAATTTCATAATTTAATTTTCAGAGTCAAGCTATTAACTCTTAAAGGATATTAGCTGTGGCTGGTTTTGTCATGTAGTCAAGAAAAGTTACCTGGCTTAGGGAAACTAAAATGTCTAAATATGAAGTGTGGAAATATCTGATTTGTCTTACCATCTTATTAATTATTTACCCATAATAATTATTAATTATTATTTATTATTAACAAGGCTATTAATTAATTGAGTATTAATCAGCTCATCTTCTATTAATTATACATTACCACTAAATTTATAGGAATAGTGGTTTTTTCCCTACATTTTATCTCTGTTTCATTAATGAGATTTGCAACAAGTAGTTTTATATGGGGCAAAAAGATGTACCTGTCTAAGGCTAGAATCCATATTCAATTTTCCATTTTTATTTCTTATGTTTTTATTATTTATGTTTCTTAAAACCAGAACAGAGAATTTAAAAAGTGATTCTATATTGTACCTGGAAAATTAATTGTTAATTCTCACTTAGTGATTTCATTGGTCTCAATAGGTATGAAAATGTGTCAAAGAATGTGTTTTACCTTTGAAAATTAAACATGGCCAAGGAATTTTATTCATTACCACTGTATAAATCTGGAATTTATAGACTGAAATGACACTGGCTAGATGGTGTCTGGGATGTTAATTTGGTTTGTGACTGACTGGAATCTTACTGGTTCTTCTGGTTTTACATGTCACAAAGCTATAGAAGCATCTTTTTCATCAAAGTCAGCAGATGTAATAATTTTTCTCCAGTGGGAGGTTGTCAGGTGCCTGTGGCAGGGTTTGGGAAAGAAAGGATATTGTGAGTCATGCAGGATTTCTGTGGGTTTGGACTTCACAGCAGCACAACTTTGACCCTCCATAGTGTGAGTCTTCTGTTCAGCCCCACCTCCAAGCAGTTTTCCAGGACCTGAAAGTTGTGATCCCAGATGAGAGTGGGTGCTGCCCAATCCCACTGATGTAACCAAAAACCAGGCAGGAATACCTGTAACTGCAGAGGTCTTTCTAAGCAGCATTTCTATTTCCGCCAGAATTCTAAACCCAAATTATCTCTTGATTGTAATTTTCAGTAATTTGACAGATTTTAATGTTAAATGGCTAGAATCTCTCCCAGGCACCAAAAGTCTGGCCAAAAGTTGTGGTTCACCCTGTTATTTTGAAATAAATACATAAATTCAATCAAAAGTAGAAGCAGGAAATTCCTTTTTTTTTAGTGTTCATTCACTATGTGGCAAAGATGCAATCCCCATTTTTATCAGTTTGTAAAGAAGACAAAAATTAAGACATAACTCTGCTGAGCTGTTTAAACTACAAAAACCATTCCAATTCCCTTTCATGCCCAGATGTTCAGAGTAGTTTTACAGTGCATTTTCAAGGAGAGGGAGGAAAAAAAAGTGTACAGCTTTTTTTTGGCTGCAGATTTCTTCTCCTTACTGAAACAGTGAGACATGTAATGGCTGTCATTTTGAATATGATGATGGTGAATAAGAGTAAAATAAATTGAAAAAATGACTCCTGGAAACTTGTATAATTAATGTGACAAAAATGACTTTTTTTTCCCCATTTCTGAAATGTATTAGAATACTCTTGTAAAATTTAGTGGAGGTAATGTTTTAGAAAGATTAAACATATACTAAGAGAGAAGAGCCTTCCCAATAGCAATTTTGGAAGTGCCCAGGGAAAAAAATGTTCAGTGGTAGGTGGTGTTATGAAATTAATTACAGAAATTTTTAGAAGATACAAGAGGTAATAAAAAAATACTGGTTTTCTACAAATGAAAATGGGCAATAACTTTGTTAGTTGTGGAAAATATGTGGTGGTGGAAAGATAATGCCAAATGTAAAAGTAGAAATGCACTTTCCCCCGTTGATATTAGGCACCCAAATAACTAGAAAAACTCTTTAAGAACCCCAAGGAGCCCTGTAGATAACATTTTAAACCTTGTTTAGCCCTGTCCCTGAAGACTTATCGAGATAATGACACAGTTTAGGAAACTGCCTCAGGACATGCTAGGAAATTACAGGCATTCAGTTGTAAACTAAGCTGTAAAAAGGATTCTAACATGTCAAGTGGGAGAACATTTAGGCACCCACAGCTTTGTTAAGTGTGTGCAGTGTAGGTTAGAGAAAAGCAGTGATACTTTAAGCAGAGGCAGGGAGGTGGAAGAAGAGACTCTAATTGGCTAGGACTTGAATTAAATAAATATGTGTACATATACCCTTTTTGTTTTCTGTAGGAAATACATACAGCAGCCTCAGAATTACAGTGAGGTTTTCAGCATAGCAGAGCAGCTGTGTGATTCCGTGGTTTAAGATATTCCAACTGGCATTTGGTTGTCTCACAAAATTATACCTGCCAAAATTGTCAGACAAGGGCACTGTTTACACTATATTTTTGTGCAGAGGAAAGCTCTTCACTTTTCCTTCTTTGAAGCAAAAACCTGGAGCAGGTGTACACAAAAGGTCTGTTTTTGTGTGCTTGTCAACCATTACAGCTTTTACTGCTCTGAAAAAACAGAGTTGTGTTTATGATTGACAGAAATCACACACAAATGGATGAATGAAAGTTTAATACATAGTAAATGTAGGAGTATTTTCTATCAGGGATATAATTATGAATTAAAATCCTATTCAAAAGAATCTGTGTGCATTTTTTTTTCTCTTATATTTTCATGGCCAAGTGCTAAATAAAGTGGGGGGAAGCACCACTCGTAGCTGTTTCAGAAGGTAGAGAAATTATATTTAAAAGATGGAAGTGAACTTGAAAGGTAATTGGTTTTAGAAAAGCACCTAAAAGTAAATATTAACCTGCTTCTTGTATCTGACTCTTGCTGCCTGTTTTGAGTTTCTAATAACTTTTGTTGATGAGATAGCCTTATCTATGTTTGTGTATGTAATTTTTCTGTGTAACTATTACTAGAGCAAAGTTTGCATAAAGTTCAGTTTACTTCATAAAAAAACCTAAAAGAAAAAAGCCCCAAAAAAGGAAAACTACATCAATTCCAGTGATCCCTGAAGTCTAACTTTTGAATATTCAAGTAAATTTTATGTTATGAAGAGCTGTCACTACTTCACAGCTATGGATGCCAAAGCAATTATGTTTGCAAACCTTGAGATGAGTCTGTTTTTTTTTACCCTCACACTTGGGAGCAGGGAAGCAATTTGGCTGAATATTTAGGCAATTAATGTTGAAATTAGCTCCAACTTCTGAATTTTAAGGAGTTTAGAAAACTATAATCACATATAAATGAACTTTCTGGCACTTCTTAAAGAATATAATTTTCTGAATTAGGGTTTAGCTTTAAAACGTGGGTGGAGGTAGGAGCAGGGCTCTGGCAATCCTGTCCCTGCCAGAGCTGGGTGCTGTTGTGAGGCAGGAAGTGATGGAAGTCCAGCCTAAAATGTCTTGCTGACAGGACCTTGCAGTTTAGGGACAAAGTGAGCAGTGAGGTCTGGGGAAGATGATTTGGGAGATGAAATTTTTCTGACTTATATTTATGCTGCTCCTTAACTCTGCCCTCCCTTTGGAAAGAAGCTGCTCTCTCTCAGGTGACTTCTCAAATGCTCTCGAGAGCTGTTTGAGTTAAAGTTTTGTAGGAGAATCCCATCTGTTGGTCTCTTTTATCCTCCAGAAAGTGGGATCAGCTACCAGGGTGAACTCTGTCTCACTAGCACAGAGAGGTGGCAAGGCATGACTGTGGGAAGGGGTTTGTGTTCAGTTGTGCCAAATTGCTTCTGGTGTTTTGGTTTGAGAAGTCATGTGAAAGTTTGTAAAGGTTTTTCTCTCCCAAAATCTAGAAGGAAATGTCACATGACAGAAGGCATACACCTAAGATCAAGGCATTATTATTGTTGAATTTCAAAGCCCAGCAGAGAGGCAGGGTGTCTAAGGAAAGGTTAAATTATCTGTGTAGGAAGAATTTTAGGCAAAGAAACAATATGTGAATTGTTAATGGTGATGTTGTGTGAGACTGTCTTGGCCAATTCTCTGGTTATAAACTGCATTCTTAATTTTTTCAGTACTATGGTGAATTGGTGTCCAGGAACAAGGAATAAGTAATGTGACATTAAAAATGTTATTTATTTGCTAGTTAGCTTCCAGTCAGTGGCAGCAAGGAGCTATTGCATCACTACAGGAGATAAAGATCTCCCCTGAGTCACAGAATATTCTGATTTGGAAGAAACCCACAATTATCAATTCCAACTCTTAAGTGAATGGCCCATCCAGGGATTGAACCATGATCTTGGTGTTATTATTGGTCTCTAAATTTTAGATACTATGTTGTTTAAAAGCTGCTCCCATCCCATGAAGGCTTTTAAGTTGGAAATTCTTGAAGGCTCCATTCAACACCTGCTCAGCTAGCATTGGTCTTATGACTGATTGTAGGCCAAGAGAAGCCTTTGCTAGGCCTGCTGAGGAGTTTGGGAGAGCAGAAGGAAGGACATCTACTGAGTTTGGGTGATTCCTCACACATAGTTCTATGTTTAAGGAATTAAGCATTGTTTGGTTGCAGAGCTTGCTATGAAATACATGATTTATGGTGTATCTATTTTGGAGTTTAAATATACTATTAAAAATAATTTAAAATCTCTATTTCTAGTAGACGTTTATCTTTTAATCATTTAGACAAATCTGAGTGACTGTAATATTTTCACAGTGAAGACTAATCATATCACTTTTAGGTGTATGTAGTCCCTGAGACAAGTGTAAGGGTTTTGTATTGTTCTGATATTTATTTCTTTTAATAGAACCAAACCAGTGCAGCACCAGTCTTATTTGCTGGTGACTCTTTCAGTTCCAGAACTCCTGAAATATGGCTGTGAATTGTTTGCAGATGTATGAGGATCCATTCACACTGATGAGCAAGGAAGGGGCTAACACCATCACATTTATTATCATCAGTGACATCAAGACAGATCTCAGTCTGATTGTTTGGACTCAAACCTTGCAGCAGCCACTGCCCATTCTGACCCTCTCTCAGTGCTGGTTCCTAAGACATTGTCATCCTCGTATGAGAAACAGAGAAGATGTTTCTGTTTTTCTACTCAACCTTGCAAATCACTTACCAGGAATCAGTGAAACATTCCAGCATGGAGAAACTATCCACAATTTTTTAGGGATGGAGGATTACACAGTTCAGGCTCACATTGTTTTAACATACTATGCAGCACTGGTGAAAGTGGAGACAAATCACCATTTATTTATTGTTCTGCTTTTTTCATTATCCCAGGGCTAAAGTAAACCACAGGCTCTTGTGGCCAATATGTTATTCCTCAATGTTAGAACTGTCCCAGGCAAGCTTTTTATATGGATTTAAAATGATCTTCCCAGATGCCCAGGTGAGTTGTTCTATTTAATTGATTTTTTTTCCCCTTTTAATCTCATTAGAAGAATTTGGTTGAAAGTGGGGCACAGAAAATTAAAATAAACCAGGCATTGATACTAAACTTGAACTTTATAGCATTAGAGGCTGTTATTTTTTAGTTTGGAAATGATGGAATAAATTTCAGACAAATTTTTATTACAGGCTTTGAAAGAAGTACTTTAAAAATATATTTAAAAATTGATCCAGTTTCAGCGAAAGGTGTTATTATACAGAAAATCTGAACAAAATTGTTAGATATTAATGTTAAAATACAGACAAAGCAGTCACTATTAACAAAGTAGACATATGTCAATATTGGCAAAATAGACATATCACTGCATGTAAATTGGGATTTATATATTCAGTATTCAATTATATTACACCTTTCAAGTGGATTATGAAAGCACTTTGACTTAGATTATTTTTTTTTCCAAATTCAAGAGAATGAAAGTTTGACTTTTGTGGTTAAGTAGGCTTTGGTGATCAAAGGTTTGATTCCCATTTCTGCCAGGCACATTTTGCATAACCATGGCAAGGTCATGATATGATTTTTAGTTCCTCACTGAATTCTTCAGGATAGGAATGTAAAACCTGTAGCTGATACACTATTCTGTTCAGATGTGGGCTTTGCCTGTAGACACCTATAGCTAAACATGAATTAATTATGGAGCAGAAAATGAAAGTCCATTTTGGCAAACAGTACTTGCTGAAGAACAACAGTCTTTATGTGTCTCATAGTTTTATGAGGTGATATATAACATTATAGTAACCTTGACTGCATTTATAAGAAATACTGTGGGAGGCTTTTGACTTCCTTTGTTTGATTAGAAGAATTTTTGTTAATCTCTATAACTGAGGACAGAAATGGTAGAATTTGCCAGTTTTGCATGCAAAATGTAGTCTATAATGATTTTTTTATATTTTAATTTATTCCAGAATACCTGTGATCCACCAGACTATGAGCTTATAAATACATAATTAATTTCAGTCAGGGAATGAGCAGAATTTTTTTTTTAATTTTTGGCTTTACACAGTGACTGGGCAAACATTCCTCTGAAATCTAGGAGACTGTGATTGATGTGAAACAACAAAGAGTAAAATATTGAATACTCTTGCATCAAGAGGCATTAATACTTTATGTAAATTGCTTCCTATTTTCCAAATGTTTAATTTGCTTCCTATCTAGAAGGAGGGAAGGCACAGAGATCTACAGTGTTGGCAGGAATAAGTGGTGGATGATGTTTACAGGACCTTGCTGTGTGTGGAACTGTACAGATAATGGGTTTTGCCAGTTCTGGATTTGGGGCCAAGTCTGTTGCATACTACACAGTTTAGTGGTGATCACAGTGGTCTTGGGTTAACAATTGGACTCTATGATCTTAGAGATCTTTTCCAACCTTACTTATTCTATGAATCTATGATTTTATGGCGAAGGAACGCAGTAAGAAATCCCACACCAGGGGAGGGAGGGATGTTAGGCCAATATGGTCTGCATAGGTTTTTGGTATTATTTGAATGTTGTTAGTCTCCCTACACACAGCAGCACACTTGGAAATTTCTGATTTTCAAGGGATCTGTGATTTATCTCTGACTACAGTAAATATTGGTCACCTCCATCACCCACCACAGCCCCACTCTGCAAAGTGCAGTACTGAGATCCCTGCAGTTGCCCTTCCTCGGGGCTGGTGGCTTCTACTTCTCTTTTTTTTCAGTTCATTTTATGTGGGAAAAAAGAGCAAGGATGAGGATTTCTGTCAGTGCAGCTGTGGCACAAGAGGTCATGATGACATCCTGGCCTGGAAGGTGAAGAGTTCTTAGGAGAAGGGTTTCCACATCCTGTTGTAAGCAGTAAGGTAGGAACTCAGCTTACCTCCTTAGAGCTGAGTTAGTGATCCAAGAGAGAATATTATTGAGCTAAAAAGTTTTCTTCACAATTGTCTCATAGTAATTGAAATCCATAAAGTAACTGAATGTGGTTATAAACAATTCATAAAGATCAGGAGATAGGAATAATTTTTTTAAGGAGTTGCATGTGTGTATTCCATGTAAAAATTTTTTATCTCTCTATCTAAATTGCCTTTTTATTTTTCTGCTCTTAATTTAAGCTTCAATTTTCTTTTTGTGAGTGGTTTGAATATGTATAATTCTAATGAATTTTTTTCCAGGAAAACTATTGTAGAACAGCCATGCACTAACAGTGCATATTTACAGCCTACAGGAGGCTGAGTGCCCAGAGAGAAAGGTTTCTTAGTTTTATATTCATGATGTTTTATTTACATCTGTGTAACAAAGACCCATGTGGTGTCTATCTTCTGAACATATGCATTGCTGAAAACTATATGTAAGCATGATGCCACAACAGAAGGGCATGACAAGCCTTTAATTTCCTGGCATGCCCTTCAAGGCACAAACCAGTTTGGTGGCGGGCTGGGCTACAGTCCCTGGAAGTTGCTACATCCCAGTGAGGCAAGGAGTGTCTCTGTTTCCTCCCCTAATGTGCCTGAGCGTGCTCCATCCTGTTGCTGTTCCCTCTGTCCTTTGAATTCAAGCTGATAAGACCTGTGGAGTTCTCCTTGGCTTTCCCCTGGGCTGTCTGTGAGGGCAACACTAGAAAGGCTACGGTAAGTTTGTGGCATGTGTGAGCATATTTATGGGTAAGGTTAGTTTTATTTTCTGAAATTCTGGTGGTGGTTGGTAGCTGGGACAATTAGGTGCTCTTCTTGATAGACATAGGCAAAGATGCTGGACTGAAGATGTTTATGTTTTAAATTGTTGATGGGCAGCAGGACTACCCAGCACTCTTCATATTTCCTGTAAGGCTCTCGGTAACAGCAATGTGTGAAGTTCATACAGCCAGGGTGAGGTGCAGGTTTGTACTGGCCCCCACCAGTCTGAGAAGTGAAGGTTTCTTCTGGATTTCTTAAAATACAGGAGGAGCTGTATGGAGAAATCCATTTGACTGTCCTTCTAAAATCAGAAGAGACGGAGAGATTTAGCTGCAGCAGATAAGCTGTTGCTGTGTAGTACAAGCACCTGAATAATAATTCTTTGTGGTGAGAAGGAGCTGCAGTATTTCATCACAGGTTTGCCCAGCTGGTGAAGAGGGCTTCACACTAAAGTTGCCAAGGGACAGGAACCACCATCTATCCCACTCCTACCAGTTTGATGCCAGTGCCAGCAGGAAATGCCTGGAGAGGGATCACAGATCAGCAGGAGAGCACCTGAAGAACAGGACTGAGGAATTGCTGTCACTACAGTCAGGGCCCAAGTTAAATATACTTGTGCAAACACACACAGCATGGGGAATAAACAGGAGGAGTTAGAGATGTGTGAAGGCTGCAGAGCTGTGGTCTGGTTGTCATCAGTGGTCAGATGGTTCCTGTGACTGGAGTGTTGGAATGGAAGGACTTGGGCTCTCTAGGAAGGACAGGCAGAGGAGATGAGGAATGAATGTGGTTCCCTATGATAATGACCAGCTGGAATGCATGGAGCTCTACCTGGGGATGGATGAGGAGCTGCCTGAGAGCTTAGGGGTCAGGATTGAGGAGAGGAGAGGGACAAGTGACATTGCACTGGGGGTCTGCTACAGGCTGCTTGGCCAGAGACTGAGTGGATCAGGGTCTCTGCAGACAGACAGGAGCATCCTCACACTCACAAGCCCTAGTCCTTATGGGAGACTTCAACCACCCCAACAGCTGCTGGAGGGACAACATAGCAGGACATAAGTAATCCGGAGGTTCCTGGGATGTGTTGTTAATAACTTCCTTCTCCAAGTGACAGAGGAACCAAGGAAAGATGCTACATGTACCCTTGGTCTCACCAGCAAGGAGGGGCTGGTGCAGAAGGTGAAGCTCAAGGGCAGACTGGGCTGCAGTGGCCATGAAATGATGGCATTCAAGATCCTTGGGGCAGCAGGGAGGGGGCACAGCAAGCTCGCTGCTCAGGACTTCAGGAGAGCTGACTTTGGCCTCCTCAGGGATCTGCTTGGTAAAGTACCATGGGATAAAGCCTTGGAGGGAAAAGGGGCCCATGAGAGCTGATTAATATTCCAGGATCACCTCCTCCAAGCTCAGGATCAATACATCCCAATAAAAAGAAAGCTATGCAAAGATGCCAGGAGGCTTGCATGGATGAACAAGATGCTCCTGGACAAACTTAAACACAAAAAAAGAAGCCAAATTCTAGAGGATGGAAGCAAGGACAGGTAGCCTGGGAAAAATAGAGAGAGATTGTCCAAGCAGCCAGGCATTTGGTTAGAAAAGCTAAAGTGCTGATGGAATTAAAGCTGATCAGGAATATCAGGGGACATTAAGGGCAACAAGAAAATCTTCTATATATATGGTGGTGAAGGAAAGATAAGGGGAAGAGTGGGCCCTCTCTGGAAATGAATGGGAGACCTTGTAACCTGGGATTTAAGGAAGGCTGAGGTGCTCAGTGACATTTCTCCTTCAGTCTTCACTGACAAGGGCTCCAGCCACACTGTCTAACTTGCAGAAGGGAAAAAAGTGTGTACTGGGAGAATGAGGAACCACCTGCTCTAGAAGCAGATCAGGCTTGAGACTATCTAAGGAACTGGAAGGTGCAGCAGTCCATGAGATCTGATGAAATGTATCTGAAAGAAATGTTCTGAGAGAACTGGCAGATGAAGTGCCTAAGCCATTATCCATCATCTTTGAGAAGTCCTGTTAAGTTCCCACTGACTGGAAAGGGGAAAACATAATGCCTATTTCAAGAAGGGATATAAGGAAGACCCAGGAAACTACAGTCCTGTGAGTTTCACCTCAGTGTCTGGCACGATCATGGAGCAGATCCTCCTGGAAACTGTGCTGAGGCACATGGAAAATTGGAAGGTGATTTGTGACAGCCAGCTTCACTAAGGGCAAATCATTCCTGACAAATTTGGTGGCCTTCTATGATGAGGTAAAGGTGTTGGTGGATGAGGAAAGAGTGACTGACATCACCTACCTGAGATTGTGCAAAGCATTTGACACATAGGTTTTCCCATTTGTCCCATAGGTTTCAGGCTAGCTCAGGGTTTTGAGTGACAAAAGCTGTCACTTCACTGCTCAGCCTGTTACACTGGTTTGGGATGGACTCTGCACTGGTCCTGGTGGGTGGTGAACATTTTTCAGTCTGTGGATGTTACCTTTGGCAGGACTTCAGTCTGGAGTGGGTCCGAATTTGGCTTATTGTATTCTAAAAAAACCTCCCACATTTGAAATCCTTGAACAGAGAAACAATAATTGTTCATAAACTTTTCTGAAGGAATTAGATGGAAAGAACCACCAGACTTCGCTCTGCAAATGTATAATCATAATATTTCCATATGGCTTCCATAATTTTTTCCCATCTGGAAGCAGCAAGCTGGGAATGAACCAAGCAAAAGGCAGGCAGCATATTTTCAGTTTGCTCTAACAGGTGATATGCTGGTAGGAGACAGAGAGTGGAAGGTTCTAATAGAGCTGTCTGAAAAACAGCCCAGGCATTGCCACAGGAGTAGCTTTGGAGAAAGTGATGGTAAGGGGTTTTTCCATGCTCTTCTTTTTCTCCTGGAAAATGTCATTTGGTAAAAATCATATTTCTTGGTGGAAAAATAATACTTCAGTGATGCTTTGGAGTTTTTTTGGGATTTTTTTGGAGGATTTTTTTGTGGTTTATTTTGTTTTTGGTTGGTTGGTTTGGTTTTTTTGTGGTTTTTGGTGGTTGGGGTTTTTTTGGTGGTAGGAGGGAGTAGTGAGGAGAGAAAGAGAAGCGATGTCCTGTTATACTAAAAACACCAGTTGCAAGGTGGTATGAGATGCCACAAGGTTTCTAGGTTTGTACTGCTATTTTTATTTTCTGTGTATGCTCCTTGAAGCTAAAATCACCTGAAATAAACTTTAGTTTTATCATACACAATACTTTAATTTACCCCAAATCCCATTTAATTGTTTTATTTTTTGCCTCAGATATCCCCAGTTCTGTTAATCCTGATTTGGAATGTTGGTGATTTAAAATATAAAAAAGTAAAACAGTGGAATTTTCCACTGAGATGAACTTCAGTTCTAGAAAATGTTTCTTCATCTCTGTATTGTTCAGGTTTTGAAATAATTAAGTGGGTGCTTGTTTTGTATCTCTAATGTTATCAGGCTAAGTTCAGACTACAATGTCATAACTTCATATTCTAATTAGGTAGTAATTATCCTGTTGTATTTGTTCTAATCCCCACCTGGGGTGGGCATTGCAAAATGTCATATCTAAGCCACACTCTTCTTGAACATGTGCCAATTGATTAAACTCATTGATTTAAACATTCTTGATCCCTGCTGAAGACCTTAGAATTGTGCATCTGTATGATCTGCACATCCTCAGCTGTTGAGAAGATTTATACTCAGAAGGGCTATTTTGTAGGTACTGCCCCTGCCCCAATACAGTATTTTGTGGTGACCTTTAATGAGTCCAGATTAGGAATGCTGAGAGAGGTGTGCTCTATTCTTGACAGCAACCTGTGGTGGCTTGACCCTGGCTAGAGCAGGTGCCACCCAATCTGTTCTATCACTTTCCTCAGCTGGACAGAGGGGAGAAAATATAATGAAGCATTAAGAGATAAGGACAGGGAGAGATCACTCACTGATTAAAGTCAAGGGCAAAACAGACCCGACCTGGAGAAATTAATTGAAGTCATTATCAATCAAAAGATCAGAGTAGGATGACAAGTAAGTAAGAATAAGTGAATTGAATCTTAAAAAAAACCCTTCCCTCACCCCTCTCTCCTTCCCAGGCCTAACTTTATTCCCAATTCTCCACCTCCCATCTCCTAGCAGTGCAGGGAGATGGGCAATGGGGATTATGGTCAGTTCATCACATGTTAATTCTGCTGCTGCTTCCTCCTCAGGGAGAGGAGTCCTTTGCCTGCTCCAGCATGCAGTCCTTCCCCCTGGAGCTGGTCCTCCCCAGACTCCTCCAATGTGAGTCCTTCCCATGGGCTACAGTTCTTTATGAACTGCTCCAGCAAGGGTTTCCCACATGTCCTGCCAGGAGCCTGCTCCAACTTGGGCTTCCTCCATGGTCACAGCCTCCTTTGGGCACCCCCCTGCTCCGGTGTAGGGTCCTCCACGTGCTGCAGGGGCACAGCTGCCTCACCATGGCCCTCACCATGGGGCTGCAGGGCAATCTCAGTACCTGCAGCAGCACCTCCTGCTCCTCCTGCTGCACTGGCCTTGGTGTCTGCAGAGCTGTTGCTCTCATATATTCTCACTCCTCCTCTGGCTGCAAATTACTTCTGCCCAATAACTGTTTCTTTTCCTTCTTAAATATCTTATCCCAGAGGCTCTACCACCATCACTGAAGGGCTCAGCCTTGGCCAGTGGTGGGTCTGTCCTGGAGCCAGCTGGCATTGGCTCTGTCAAGACATAGTGGAAGCTTCTGGCAGCTTCTCACAGAAGTCACTCCTGTAGCTCCCTCCTCCCCTGCCCCCTGCCCTGGTCCAAACCTTCTGGCAGCTTCTCAAAACACAGGCCCAGACAGCACTTACTTTAGGTAACTTAGCTCTTTTAGAATTAATTCCTTGTATGCAGAATTTTAGAGGGTTGAGGTTTCTTGTCTTTAGGAGGTTTCTTCGTACTGCTGTAGACCCTGGTGCAAGAGTGAGCCTTCTGTCTGAATACTGCTGTGTCAGGTGTGGGGTAATGATTATGGATGGGAGCTTGCTGAAACAGGTTTGCTGTCTGGAGTGAAGAAAAATTGGTCCTTGGACCCTTAGCCATCCCTTTCATCCTGGTGCCTGTCATTTTCTTCTGAAGAACACTATGAAGCCCATTGCTGAGAAGTACAGCTCAGATGTAGAAGCACAAAGGACTGGAAAAAACAGTGGAAACATAAATGGCTGGTATTACAAAAGAGGCCAAATGTNATTTTTGGTCTGATTTTCCTTTTTTTTTTTTTTTTTTTTTTTTTTTTCTTTTCTTTTCTTTTTTACTGGGTCTGATAATTGCAAATTCTGCTTGGAACACAGCTTCCTGCTGAAGTGTGGAATTTGTCCAGTGCAGAATTAAGTAATGCATTGTTGCCTGGAAAACAGGACTTTAAAAACTGAAGCACTTTGCCAGTGGATTATATGGGAATTCTGAAGCTTAGGTGACTAAGGTCAAAACCTGTGTATGCTAAGCACTTGACAATATTGTCACTTGAAACTGAGGGTTTTCATCATCTTTTGGAAAGAGATGTGAAATTAGCCACCTGTCTTCAGAGTCAATGTAACTCTCTTTAAAACCAGAGTTCGTAGAGTGATCCTGGTAATTCAGTAGTCTGAGGTAAATTGTTATGTTTTCAAGTCAATGTGCAAGTATAAATGAGCAGTGATAGTCTTGCCAAATAAAACTGGGACAAAACCTACCAGACCACTACTGAAGTGTAGTCTCATGGGTGGGCTGGAGTTACAGTCAGAAATTGCATTGCTGTCTGTATCAGAAGTTCTGCTAAAGAAGATTTTCTAAGTTTGGCCCTCTAAAAACTGGTCATAAGCTGTATTTACATGTGGATAAATCTAGATAAACAAGTTATTTGTAGCATATCCTTGGTGCATTTGAAATGCTTTCTCTTGAACATTACTGGGCATATCTAGACTTCCAGCTTTGCTGTTGTTGGCTTGTGCAACCAACATTTTTTTGTGCATTTTTAGATTCTCCATCTTCTCAACCAATTTCCATTCTCTATTGATATTCTCCTCTTTCGTGCCTACCTTTCTTCTCCATCATTTCTTCTTCTGCTCTTACTTCCTCTCTATTCTTCCCTTTCAATTAGCTCCACAGTACTACCCAAACCAACAAAACTCTGATGCTGGTGTTGGGTTCATTTCAGTTCAGTGACAAACTTGTCTCCTTGTGGTTGCCTCTCTTTGTTGAAACCTTAGTAGCACTGAAAAGCCAGCCCTGAGTCTGGGCTGGCTGGGATGCTGTGCCTCTGAGCCACATCTGCAGTGTGGTGCAGTGATGGGCTGTAGAGCAGGTGCTGCCTGTGCTGATGAATCCTAATCCTGTGTGGGCTCCACTCCACTGTCTTTTTTTTTTTGCTGTCATTCCCCCAGTATTTGGCACAAGATCTTCATGCTTTTACTATTTTATCTAACTATATTAAAACACTCATAGATAAAGCATTAGGGAACATCAGTAGATCTTTTTCTCCTCTGAATGTTTCCCATTTTCATTTAAATTTGATGATTTACAAGTATCTGAGGAGAGACCTTAGCATATCCTCAGCTAATGCAGTGCACAGTGCTGGTGTTCTCCACTTCCACTTGGCTGCTGCTGAGTCCCACTTTCAGTCTGACCTGTGTGTATTTCTGACTTTGTGTTTATCTGTCTGTTGGTCTGTGACACTGCCACTTCTAAGCAGTAATTCTCTGAGTTTGAATAACCCAAGTTTTGAACTTTCTGACCAATATTATTAAATGGGGACAGAAATGGTCAAGGAGACAAAAAACCCCTGTTCTTGACGAGCTGTGTAATGCCATTGAATAGGCTAAAATTAGCCCTGTCATTCTTCTTGCTTTTAGGCATCTCAGGGTAATTATAATGGGAAAAGCCAGCCAAGCTATAATTCAAATAAGCTTAGGTTTTAAGGCAATTTTTTAAAATGATTTGCCTTTCCCTCTAGGTAAAATAAAGATTATAAAGATAAAGTTAGCGGTTGCTTTTTCTTGCAGAGAGCATCTCAGGTAAAAAATGAACCAGTGGTAAATTAAAGGCAGATATTCAAGCAGAATAAAATAATAATCAAAAAGTGGACCAGACAGCAAATGCAGCTGATGCTCAGGAGGGTTGGGTCAAGTCCCATTTCTGATGTTTTGGTTAGCTAAAAGCTGTGATTATGTTCCACATGAACTGCAACTGCGTATATGCATTTTGCATTTATTAACTATGTTACGAAGATGATACAGACAGAGACGAAACTGCTATGGAGGATTTGGAATGGAACAAGCATGCTAATGAGCCTGTGCAAAAATGCCTCTATTAGCCAGATGGTGAGCTACACAGACATTAGTTTCTGTTTACCATCTGTTTAATCCTCAGAAAGAGGCAGGAAAGGAGCTAGAAATGGTGTAGAGAAACAGCAAACAGTAACAGTGTAGTAACCTTCACAATATGTCCTGAATGTCACTTTTCTTAAATGGTTCAGCAAAATACCCCTTTCTTGTGTCTGGCAGTAGATAAAAAATTACTGCAAATCCTCTAAGTTTCTCCAATGCTTCATTCTCCACTGCATCCTCCTTTCCCAATATTCCCTCTAAAAAGAATACAGGTAGCTCCTCACCATGAGCAAAACACTTATCATGGTTCAAAGGAAGTTATAATTGAAAAAAATTGCTTTAAACTGTTATCAATGTGTATCTCTGGGAGGAAAAAAAAGGTCCTGAATGTAGAGAGAAAAAGACCTTAAGATCTAGTTCAATGACCTCCTCAACAAAAAAATGTTTTAAAAGGCAGTTTGCAGT
Source organism: Notiomystis cincta (assembly GCA_013398075.1). Lineage (NCBI taxonomy): Eukaryota > Metazoa > Chordata > Aves > Passeriformes > Notiomystidae > Notiomystis > Notiomystis cincta. The sequence goes on along the minus strand of VZRX01004898.1, from coordinate 26,556 downwards.
CTTAAACTTCTCAATTTATGGTGTGACAAAGTCAGGAAAAATAATTGCCAGAAGTGCTGTTGAGAGATGTCTCTATTTTAGTCCAAAACTGGAAAACTGTATTGATTAATAACTCAGTTAAGATTCAGTGCAGTGTAAGATTCAAAGGCACTTAGAACTTATTTTTCCTTGTTCACTAGAGGGTAGCAGAGAGAACAGTGAGAGCATTTTCAGCACAGCCTGAGCTCAGTAGCAATGAGCTCACTTGCAAGCTTCTGTATTCTTAGACTGGTCTGGTGCCCTTCAGGCTTCTTGGTAGAGCAAGAAGGGTACATTTGATGCTATAAGTGTGAAGCAACAGCCTAAATCTTAAGAGCATTCTTAATGTGATTTAATAAAATTAAAAATCATTCTTGGTTTTAGCACTGTAAATAACTGTTTGGGTTTTTTACAGATAGTAAACATAAGCATTTTCAAGATGCACATTTTTAAGGAAACATGTTTTTAGGAGCACTGTTTAGTGCATAGGGGACACTGTCATATTTATGTAGGCAGGTAATTTTAAAATAATACCATGACAAGTCATTATACTGTATACCAATAATGGAGACCTTGTGGCATGTCTGCTTATACTGCATTAAAATTCAACAGAGTTCAGTATGAGTTACCTATACCCTTTCTGGGCTGCAGATGTCCAAAGGAATATCAAGAATAGGGTTTCAAAAACTGTGTTGAAGAGCAGCCTTCTACTCTTATGGTATTAATAGACAAGCCAAAGATGTTGCCCTAAAGCAACATCCCCACCATCAATATTTATTGCTGTGTCTTCTCTCTGGCATTTAAGATTTTAAAGTTATGCAGTTTTATGAGGTGTTGTTAAAGGTAATATTACCTGACTGAGGCTAAGGTTGTTACTATGTTAAAATCACCCCTTTCCCCCCAAAATAATTCACATTGTAAGTTGCCTTTCTTTGCTTGTGATGTAGAAAATTGAATTAAAAAAAAAACCTGCTAAAAATGTTTGCCCATCTCTGTTTTATACAGCCACTTGGGCACAAAGTAATAAAAAGGGACCTTTCATTAAGTAGTGGGACTATTTGCAACAACAGGAGCCATTTGAAATAGTGCTCATTTCCCAAATAGCACTTCAGGTCCAAAGAAAACTCCCTTTTGTAATCTCTCTGCACTGTGCTTGTAAAAGAAAAGCATGGGCTGAAAAATCTGTGTTGCCATCCTCCCCTCCCCATTCCTGTCCCCACACACGTGCAAAGATGTGCCCACAGCCCCTCACAACCTTTGAAGCTTTTGTGTGTGCCTGTGTGCCAGCCCTGCATTGCAGCTGGAGGGATGGGAGGACTTCTCTGGTGTTACCCAGCTTCATGTTCCACCCATCCAGTGATTTCTGTAGGGCAAATAAATATTTGGGAAATCTTTGAATGACTCATCCCTTTGCATTAAAGCCTTTCTCAATTCCTACCTCGCTTCTGGTTTAAATTCCACAAAGAGACTGAAATCCACAGGGTGGATTCATAAATGTGCTCCTTATTAAATATGGCAAACAAAAAGAAAACATGTTGATGTAGAGAACCATCCTCCTTGTTTTGCTGATTCAGATGTTTCATGATTAAACATTTATAAACCAAAACTGAAATATAAACTCACTTTGTGTGCTATGTAAGAAATTTAATATGGTCCTTTTCATCAAACTGAATTGCCACATCAGTCTTCAAAGACTTTTGAGGCTTTGGAAGCTTCGTGCTGCAGCACAGCATACAGATGTCCTGCCTAGGGTTGAAGCTTTATTATGTTTCACTTGTGTGATGGATCATGTCTGTGCCCTGTTCTTTTATCTCTGTTATAGAAAACCTTTTGGACTTTGATTCATACTTGGGAGTGTAAATAATGCAATTGGATTTGATGTGCTCCAGTGAGAGGGAGCCATAAGACAAGAAAAAGCCAGATAATATCTCATCTTCCTGAAATCTAGATTGGAATTAGCTGCAAAACAAGTTATATTGCCCATTTTCAATTAGTTTCTTATGTCTTTTTAATGAATTCTTTTAAGACAAGTTTAAAGAACAAATTTCTACAAAATTATGACATTCATTTTTAAAGATATAACACCAGATATTTATCTTTACTGTAAAGCTGCTGAGGAAACTGAGATTTGCATAGCAGTTCTGAGGCTGCCATTGCACTGCAGTAGTAATTAGTGCAGTGTTAAGCAGTTTCTTACTACCAGGATCCTGTTAGTGTCTAGGTCATGTGTATTTGTAAAAATCCCCTCTGCACCATCCCCAAAACAACAGGAGCACCACTCTCTCCCAGTCCAGGACTTTGATATCTCAACCTCTTTGGTATTTGGGGTACCTGTGTAAAGTACTGCCTCCTGCTTCTCTTTTTATGTTCTTTTTTTCCTGTACCATCATCCTTTTTTTTTTTTTTTGCACAGAATTTGCTAAAATATAAGCACCAAGCTTCTGTTTTTGAGTCCTGTCATCTGAGATCCCAAACCTTTCAATTAGGGCTGAAGCATTCTCCATTTCTTTGACTTCTCAAGAAGTTTGTTCTCACAGAAATATGTTTTTATCATTTAGGGACAACTCTTCACCAGAAAAGACCAAAGAATACTTTGCCAGTGTCGTGCATGGTGGGACAATATCATTCACCTAGATGGCTTTGGTACTTCTGACACTTTAAATTGCACTTCCCCAGTGCTTTGGGGTCTTGCTTTCCCCAGTGTTATCTGTCTGGTGAGTCTGACAGGTGATATCCAGATGTTTCCAATAGATTTTGTCTCAGTATGGGGGGCAAAAGGGTCTCACCTTCATAATCAAAGGACAGCTCATGGAGATACATGGACCAGTCTACTATATATATTAAATAGAATTTACATAATGCCAAAGTACTTAACAATGATGAATGTAATGACTTCTCATTATCCCACTTTTTCATTCCATTATTTTTTTTTTATTGGCCAATGTGCAAATGCTTTTTTGAAGGTAAGTTTGTCTATTTATGTTTATAAAATGCCAATTGTTTTGCTGATACTATCAAATAATAAGTAATAGTAGTGTGAGTCAATGTGCATTGAATACACAAACCAATACTTAAGAATTTTATGAATTTTCTTACACTGTGTTTATGAGCTCCCAGAGTATTTTATGTGCATTCAGGCCACTTCAGTTCCTGTGCTTGATGTAATTAAACCAGACTGTTGAATTTTTTTTAACTAACCAACCTTGATGGCCTCTCATTAATAAACAACTTGTTAAATTGACAAATTTCTGCAAGCATGGAATTATTATTCAAGAAGCTAGTGAAAAGAATAGTTTGGAAGGTACAAAGCAATCTACAAATTTATGGTTCATATAGGGATAGACTAGGCTATGGAAAAGTTTCAGTGAAGACTGAAATATTTTGAAAGTAGGACAATCATGTAAAATCATGCAGGGATATAAATGGCAAGTGTGCACATATGCACAGTATTTCCATGAGCCATTCAACTAATTTTTGTTCAGTATCAAGCCTGTCATCACTGTTATTTCCACCTTCCATTTCCTGATGCTGAAAATGTGTGTTAACCAGTTATGGTTTGCTTGGTCTCTAGAAATATCTCCCCCTTCCCCTCTCCCCACTGTGTTGGTGATGTGAACACAACACCTCTCCCAATACTGATGACATCTGCTAAATATTTTGGTGCCTGCTCCTGTGATTATCCTCTGTACACAGCCATGCACTTCAGAGGGGAGGATGGTGAGGGGTACAGACAGAATTAATCCTGTCATAAGGATGTCTGTCCTCTGCTGCTGACTGTGCCAGTGTGAGGCATTAGCTGCATAATGGTGTCCTTCTCTCCCTCAGTCTTTTTGTTCCCCTTTGAAATTGCCTTCTGTAAGCTTCCTCCACGGCAAGGCTCAATTGGTTACATTGGTTAGTCAGGAAAAGGAAAAGGGGGTCATAGTTGAACACCTCTGTACTTTTCTTAGTCTTATCCACTGAAAACTGAAGCAATTTTTAAAGATGATTTTATATATTTATGTTGCATGTGTAGTATCTTGTGTGAATTAGGTTTAATACACTGATGTGTGTTTGTGGCCATGTGTGAGCAGCCTCATGCCTCGAGTGTGTGTCCCTGTTCGAGCTTGCTGCAGGTCCCCTTTATTTCCATAACTTGTTACAGTGCAGCTGAGTAATAGCATTAAAAATTGTTCAAAGTCCTGCACTTTAAAGTAGTCCTATTGCACTGCTTTAGGTGAATATAGATATCCCCTGAACACAGACATCCTAGGGAAAATAGGCCAGTGTACTCTGTGAGTGTGTGCTTCTGCGTAGCATCTAGAAACTGAGCTTGGATACTTAACTGATGTCAATAGTGTAACTGGTTATTTTGACTCTTGATCTTTGGACATTTTCATAATAAAAACTGCATATGTTGTGATCTATGAGTGCCTTTATCATTTGCTAGTAAGAACTTTTTGTGTCTCTACTCCACTTATGTTTTTGGTTAAGAAGAAATGTGGGTTTTAAATCTCATAAGCGGGTGATTTCATATAGTCTATATAAATGAGAGTTATGAAAGCACAGTGTGTTTAGCGAGGGAAGGCCCATGCTGACCTTGCCTCCCTGAGGATAAGGAGCATTCTGGATGCCATTCCATAATCTTTCATTTTTATTGGATATTTGGAATATCTTCATTGAGAAGTTACTGGCCTTTGTTACAGATTTTAAGTGTATGACCTATGAGGTATGGAGGCAGCATGGATTGTCTGCAGGGAGCCTGAGGTTTTAGTAATTTAAAGAGTTTAATATGCCCTAGCTGTCAGGAATGTCCAGGGAAGGGAGTGCAGGGGAAGCCACTCTTACCAGCAGTGCTTTCTATACAGCACTGGAAGATCTTATTCAATGGAGATGAGACAATATTTTGACCATTTCAGTTTTTTAATCTCCCTTGTACTTATGCATGGGGGAAGTTTATTTGGCACATTGTAAGCACTGATTTTCTCAGAAAGAAAAACAACACAGCATCAAATGAAGCTTCACAACAGACCCCAATCCCTGGGGTTAGAAAGGAAAGTCCTCTTTATATCTGTAGGGAAGGGGGTATTTAGGTGCAGCCTGGCCTGCTTTGTCTGTGTTGGGCATGCAGAAGTGTGGGATTAGCAGATGCAGTTTAAGTGGCCTCATGCTGGAAGTGGCACAATTGTTGGCTGGTGCATAACTTGTGTCTGTTGACCTGATTGCTGCTGCCTCTGAGCTAATGCCCAGACAGAGGAGTCAGCAGTCACTTTCACCGTGTCTGCTTTGTAAGAACAGTCAGGGGAATAAAGCAAATGTCCAGGGCAGATTAAATCTATACACACTAAGTCTTCATTCACAAAGTCCTAACAGTGGTGACAGAAACAGGAGGGGAAGGACAAGGTTTTACAGTTACTCATCTTCTCTTGCTGAGGAAAAAGACAAAATGCAGTCTCAGGAACTTTGCATCTCACTGGATGGTTTCTCATTCTCATACCAATCTGGTTGATTAACAGGTGATGTGGGCAGGGACAGCTTTCTGGTGCACCTTCTGCCTGCCAAAGCCCTGACATGTGAGTACACAATGTGCAGAGCTTCCACATCAGCTCTGAATTTCAACAGTAATTTGTTTTCAGTATCTCAAGGTAGAGCTCAATATCTTAATGATTTTATTTTTTTCCTGAATGTTTCTGAATTGGTCCTCATTTATCATAATGATTTGTCTGATCTCCAGTAAGTTTTTGAGTAACTATGTAGGTTACAGAAGCCTCAAGAAAAGTAAGGCAGTTAACTTCATTGAAACTTTGAGGAGTTTGAACACATGAGTTATTTATACTTTTTTGAAAGTCTAATTGGTAGGACTACTTGTTATTTTCTCTGCTTTCAAAAAGGTAAAGTAGCACTGGTAAGTTTTATGTATTTGTGTGTGTGTGTGTACAAGATATGTATTGCCTGCATCTCTTGGGGCCCGTTTGTGTTGCAGCTCTGACTGCTGTGCTGCAACAAAGAAACTGCTAAATAATGTTAATTCAATGTTTGGATCGGAAATATTTTTTTTTTGTTTCCAAACAAGAATGAGCTCCTTCCTGTGTTTTCTTGTAGTCCTCTTGTAGCAATACAGGCTCCTTTGTTCTCTTCTGCTCCCGCTGGGGAGCTACCCCAGTTTCAGCAGCAAGGCAGATGCTTGCCAAGCCACCTCCTCTGGAGCTGAGCTCCAGAGCTCCAGACCAACTTGGAGTGGGAGATTAGGGAGCTGCTGTATGACAGCAGGCAAAGGCAGAGCAAGCAGCAGGGGCAGAAACCAACTTTTTAAGGCTGTGCTTAAAAAATTGCTATTTGAATGTGACAATGGATAGGATGCATCCAAAGAAAAAGCAAGGTTTTTTTCTCATAATTATTTACACAGATTTTGGCTTTAGCAGAAGATCTTCCTCAGCTTTCAGAGGTTATCTGGTGACAATATTGCTGACTTTTATGAATAAGTACAATGAGGCTAGGGAAAAAGCAGTAGTGATCTCTTAAACATGCATTATTTTTCAGCTTTTTTGGTTTAACAGTGGATCCTCTCCCATCAGCTTTCCTGCTGCCTTTCCAGTGCTTCAGAGGCACCTGTAGCCACTGCTGGCAGCAGCAGCAGCAGCCCAGAGAGCAAAGACTCCTGCCTGCTAAGGGGTGCAGCAGGGCCTTTGATCACAGTCTGGAGGGCATAAGGAAAACATCGAGGAAAAGTGTGGAAACAAGCACTTAAAAGAGGATGCTGGCAATAAAAGGGAGATGGGTAGAGGAACTGGAAGGTTGTATCTTCAGAAAAAGAGTGAAGTCAGCCAGCTCTGAGTCCTTCTGCTTAACCTGGCTGCAATGAACTTCTCATCTGCAGGTTTTCCTCCTGGTTACAAGGATGAGATTAGAAAGAAATCACTGAGTGAATGTGCATGTAGGGGGGTTTATTTTGAGGGAGAAATAGAAAGGGATCCAACCTATGCTGATTTTCCTTCCATGGGGCTTTCTTTGTTCAGACATTTAGGGGAACAATAAAATACTGTCAACTGTAGCAGGTCTAATCCACTCTTTTTTTAGCCTTTATATATTCTCATTTTTGTTCTTAGGAGCTGGCCTTTCTTATTGAAAAAATATTGTTCATAATTATTCACATGCACTTTTGTATCTAATTGAAAAGGGTAAAACTTGCATGTAAATAAAGTGATACTGTTTCACTTTATTTCTCTATAATTAGTGCTAGGCTTATGGGAGGCAAAAATTCATATCTGACACATATACAGGTACAAGAAAAAGAAAAATTCAGGTGATGATGGACAGCAATCATTTAATCTCTTGAAGAGAAAAGCCTCTGATGAGTTGATATCTCAGAATAAGACTTTGAAGAAGACACAAGATTTAAAGTTAAAGTGGGGCTATCTCTGCCTATGAATGACTTAACTAGAATATAGGTATCAGCTCTTCATGTTTGCAATGTTTCTGAGTTGGTGTGGTGAAAAATGTCCCTTAAAAAAGCAGAGTGCTGAGAACAGCAGTATCAGTTCAGTTGTGTGCATCAGTTGTAGCAGCTCCTTGTCCTCTGTGCCAACAGCCCCCCTCCACATCAGCTGCTGCTTATCTCATCTCCAGGAAAAGGAAAAATGAATGAAGTGGGTGAGAAAGGATGGCAGGAGCTTTCATTCTTACCATAAATCTTCTTGTAAGAAGTCTCTCTAGTAATGGCATAGCTGTTTCAGTTGCACTTCTGAAATATTCTGAATGGGTCACCAATTGTCTGTGTTAAAGGCTGTAGGTTGAGATCTCAGTTGTTCTTTCCCTGGCAGTAGTAACAGTTCTGATAGTAAAGGCAGTAAATTTTATCAGGTAAGTCTGATTTAGCAAGTGTTTAAGAACATAAATTTTAGTTTCTTCCAACACTTTTACTTAAAGCTAAAGAACTACTTTCAAACAACTCACTGAATCGGGATTTTGGATGTTTTACTTTCCAACTGTTTAGTAATCTCATATACCAAATGTTATCTATTTCTATGACTCACAAGGACATGCAGTTATTCTGCTATTTTCCGAGAGAAAGAATGTACTCTTAAAATACTTTAAACAATGCAAACATAATACAAAAAAGAAATTTACATTTTATTGATGTTAACCTTATCTGATGTTAACCTGCCAGCAGGCTAAGCATGTAGAAAAAAATAGGTCATAAGAAGTGTTCTCCTATGTGAAGTAAATGTATATTTAAATTAAAAATGTTTAAAAAATTGTGTGTCAGGGTCTAAGTGTTTGAAACCTCTCCAAATTTGAATTCTCAAGACCTCTCTGAATTAAGTTCTCATCATGAATCCCTGGGGATGGTGAGTATTTTATTATTAATGATTTTTAGGGATTTTTGGCACATTTGTTGCCCTGTGATAAAGCTCCTTGATGCTGAGCATCTCAGGACAGCAGAGTTGCAACTGATTCCTGGGAAGATGCCCGAGCATTATCTGTGTTGATAACAGGATTCACTCTGCTGTCAAAAGAAAGGAGAATTTTTATGCTTTTAAGTTTGAATTGTAACAAAAAAACCTCATTTGAGAACACTGGGAGGTGAGTGCCAGTTACTGAACAAAATTACACCTTGCATTGAGTGTTCAAATATCCTACACATTTCAACTTTCTGAGTGAAATTGCCTGGGCCAGACCCTGAGTCTGACAGGTGACATAAATGGAGCCAAACCCTTCTTCTGAGCATCTTTTGAGGCCTTTGTATATTTGTCTGTCTTGTAACACAGAGCTGTGGCTCACTGAGGTGCACAAATGGTATTTTGCACTGTTCTAGCAGTGTACTTTAATTACTGTAACTTTGTGCCTGCATTCTTCAGTACTGGGGTTCTCACTTATTGTATTTTAACCATGCATTTGTTATAAGGATACAAATATTTTTAATTTTTTAAGCTTCAAATTTGGAAATAATTTGTAAATAAATGTAAGTAGACATAAAAGATTGCAGTAAAAAATTAATAAAATAGAAGCAAACTATATTAACATTCTGCAGTGGATTTATGCCTCATCAATGCAATTCCTGAGGCTCAGTGAACCTGCAGTGGATTTTCACTTGCATTAGGTATAGAAAGTCTACCAGCAAAGTAAAGGAGATGAAGCTAGAACTCCTTTTATTTTGTATGAATATTTTTTACTAAAAGTCTAGTTTAATTGTAATTTGGATAAAACTTACCTTTCCTTTTCCATGATTTGCTTTCAATAGGCTGCAGATAATGTAACTCAATCCATGCCACTGCATGGGGAAAATTCTTCCTGGATTTTTTTTTTGTCCTTCAGCCATCATTCACGTTTCCAATTAAAGCAAGTTTAACAGGACTATTCATGTACAGATTTATGTGTTGAGGGGTTTTTAAGGTATGTTATAAAACAAATATTAGGAGAAATTGGAAGCAAGGACATTTTCTTCTTGGATACTTACCTATCTAAGCACGTAAAAAAAGGTGAAAAATGAGAATTTTGGGGAGTGTTTTCTCCCCTTTCTTGCTCATTTAGGTAGTGTTTTTTTGATTGTTTAAGAACGATATCTTTTTTATATCTATCTATTGACATTGACTCATATTCAACACAAAAACTGAAATGCAAGTATGAAGGCAACAACTGTTATTTTGATGTGAGTGCCTTGCCTCGTTAGTCCTGTTACAGGTTATGTCTACTAGTAAAACTAAGGGTTTTTTTTTGGTGGGGTGATAAGGATATGGAAATTTAAACAATTTTACTTACCTCTTTTCACTGCATTTGGTAATTATATATCTCAGTCTTAGTAGAAATTGAAAAATCTTTCTTTAATTAACTAATTGTATACTTTTGCTCTGAAAACTAGTCCAAAATATCCACTGGAAAAAAAAAACACCCCAATGTTTTATGTTTATGGGATTCCTGATTAATATTCTTAGTGACCTAGAAAAGAATGCAAGCAGTCAGTTTCTGTGGCTAAAGTAGTTCAGAGACTCTCAGCTTTATTCTATGTTTAGTAATAAATATCAAAAAAAGTTGATTCCCCCTCAAGAGCATTATGATACAGCACACATTAATTTTGAGTGAGCAGGAATAATTAACACTAACATCTGTTCCAGATGTTAAAAAACCTAAAGCTTAAGATATGGGTGATGCACAAATGTTGTCACTTGGCTCTCCTGGGCATCCTTTGGGATAGTTTCTAATCTTTTGTTTAGGTGTCTCCTCTAGGCACTGCCCCACCAAAATTTTAGATTTTCCATATTTCCACCAAAATTAGGCTTTTCCAGGAGGGTGATCCTCTCCCATCCAGCCCAGCATAACTACCTGCATTGCCAGGGCAGTTTTTGGAGACTTGCCTCTCAGGAGACATGGAATGGAAAATCCAGCCTGCTTGCCTTAGGTGTTTGCCTTGGTGTGTCAACGTGTAAGGAGCACAGATAGCTCAGGGGAGAGATCCAGACTCAAATATCAGCCTGCCAAGTCCTGTGTGAGTATCTCAGCTGAGGGAGGGAGGAGCTGTAAGCAGTGTCTGCTCTTTTAAAGTTGAGTTGGAGTCGCTCTGCAGCCAAGAACTCAACAGTCACGGAACAAATAAAAGTGCTTCAGGCTTGAAGGTAGGGATTGGAGTGTTTATCTGCCCAGCCCCTGTTTCCAAGATAGTTCTTGCTTTAAAAAAAATGCTTATCCAGTAGTTGAAAGCTCCTACATGCCTTGGAGCACAGATGATCAGCAGATACCTGTCCCCTGTATGTGTGGATAATTAAGGTTAATGCACAGGGAACTTTTCCTGGAAACACTAAGTAAGGAGTCATCTATTGAGTTTTAGTACCTAGGAGATTAGGCAGTTCTGAATAATGAGTGAATTAGTCTGTTGTATAACTTGAGTAGGTTTTAAATTTCACCTTGGCATTTTATTTTCTTGGCACTTTTTCTTTCTGCTATGCCTGAGATCTCAGGAGAGCTCTTGGCATGTGATGACTGTGGCTTCCTCTGTCTCATCAGCAAGTTATTGGTCATCACTCCCACCTTATCAAAAGCTGAAATAACTGAGTGCTTCAACTGGTTCTATCTAGAGTATTTTTTAAACAGGATCACAGAATCAATTAGGTTGGGAAGAATCCTCTGAGATCACTGAGTCCAACCCATGACTGAACAGCACCATGTCAGCTAGACCATGGCATGAAGCGCCCCTTCCAGTCTTTCCTTAAACTCCAGGCTTTCATTAAACATTTCCTTTCTTAAATCACTGGCTTAATCCACTAAATCCCACATGATGGTGCCAGCAGCTGTCTCCTTTCAGGCCGCAGGGTCCCCTTGTTTTCCTCTCTGGAATCTCTTGTCTTCAGGGACTGTGGGGATCTTTCCTCTTTTCCTCATTTTTTTTTTTTATTTAGGAGATAGGCAAGTGAGGCACATCTTGGCCACATTGCTGAGCTGATACTCCTGGTTTCTCTGGTGTTTATCAAGCAAGTGGTTGGTTATGTCTTTTATCTTGGCCTTGGGAGTGGTATCATATGTATGTGTGGGAAGGAAGGGAAAGAGATGGGAAAAGGGGATTTTTCAGTGGAGGAAATACCAGCAGTGGAGCATTGACATAAATTGAATTGCACCCAGCCTGTTTTGTCTTGTGTCCTCCCTTCTTACCAGTGCACACTGAGAATGTCCAGGGAATGTTTGCACTTTCCCACCATTAACTATTTTGTTGCCATGGGAGAGCAGTCTTTACTCAGCATTCCCTGCCCAGGTCGTGACAAGTAAAGGAGTGAGTGGTGCTGGCACATTTCTTTTGAACTGGAAGAAGTCAAGAAGAAAAGCAGCAGTGCAGATTGGGCATTCCTGCTCTGTGGATGCTTCTCATTTTCCTGCACTGATGCTCACAGACACTAAAACTAACATCAAAGAGAGAAGCAGACAAAATGTGTGTGCCTCCATGCTTGTCCAACAGCCAGCAATGAGTGCAGTGGAATCAGTTATTTATTTTGTGATTCACTGAAATAGTTTGTTAGTGGAGGGTAAGATTACTGGCCATAACAATTCTGTTTCAGTCGTGAAACCTTTGCAATGTAGGTAAATACACCTATTGCCAAAGGAAATAGTTTGAGGCATCAAATTTTGAAATTATACCTGGATATTGTGCCCATTTGAGAGTGTTTTAGTTGAAATAGCTGACCCTGATGTGCCAATCACACTCAGGGTGTGTATTTTTCCCTTGGGGCCTGTGAACAATATGATTATTTTGCTAATTTCCTAATGCCTCAGGATTAAAATTTCATCAGCTTTAACCAAAACCTGTGAAAATTCTTTTCCTGTTAAGGTTTATGTTTCATCAGTTGTACATGTTTACTTTTTGTAAATAATATAAAACTAAAAAAAACTATCATGTAAATTTTATTGGGAAGTAATGTATGAGCCAAGGTAGAATCTGTTTCTCAAATATCTTTTTAGCCAGATAATATTTCAGAATATCTGACAAAAAAAATTAGTAGGAAGAATTAGATTTATTTTGTAGAGATGTGGCTTGCAAGATTTTTGTCCATCTCCAAACAAAGAGAGGCTAGATCACAGATAGGGGATAAAGTTTTGTTCAATTAATTTGTTACCATGTTTTTTCATAGTATCCCAGGTCTAAAAGGCTTAGGAAAAGAATGTATTTTTAGGAAACCATTTAATTTCAGTTGAGGTGAGAAATAGCACACAAGAATCGTGATAGACAGGGAAAAAGGGAAAAAGGATTAAAAGTGGCAGAGGAAGAATAGGGGACTGGTTTAATATAATAATAATAACAATAACAATAACAATAACAATAACAATAATAATAATAATAATAATAATAATAATAATAGTAGTAGTAGTAGTAGAAGAAGAATAAATTAGGCCCACAAAAAATAGGCAATTTGAAGCATAATGATAATTAAATTATTATAGAAGGTGACTGGGAAGAAGGAATAAATTTGCCTCTGTTTTTATACCTTAGTTAAGGAAAATAAAAATTGTAAATATCCAGTAGCATTATTGCCTCTTTAAAACTCACTTAATATATGCAGTAAATACCAAAGGTATAGATGGATTTCCTCACTGGCCTTCCAGGTAAAATTTATGGTGCAAACACAATTAATGTTAGAGAAAACCAAGTTTGCCCTATGCAATCTTATGAATGAGTGTATGGAGTCTGCAATGAAGTTAAAGTCGTGATTTCTTAGGTGTTATCCTATCCTATCCTCCTTTGGATATTGTTGGACTAGTGATCAGACACTTGTGTCAGAAGAACCTTTCAAGGATGATGTAAGTAGGATAAATTACTTGTAGAAGAGGGAACAAATGAATTGTGTTTAACAAATATTTTAGTATTTCAAAATATAAAAAAATAGTAAACCAGAGAATACAAAAGTCTACTCCACAAACTGTATACCAGAATTCAGTAAACAAGACTATTAAGCTAATATTGTGAACTTCTATCCTGATGCTTTCAGAAATAGCATCCAGTGAATCACCTTTTGGACAGACTCTTGTGGTGCTAAAGGTTGCTCATTAAGAGTAAACATCCTGCTTCTGCATTTCAGAAAGTCAGAGAATTAAGTTATTTGTTTTAGGACAGGGATATTTTTAACTTCACAGGCCAGGAGCTCCTAACTTTGTAGACAGGCTACAAAAGATGCACCAGCAGTATCAGAGCACCAGATTTGTGGATGGAGAGATGGTTCCTGTCCCAGCAGGGCAGCAATTACATAGGAGCATCCTGCTTTGCTGGGCCTGATGCAGACTTTTTTCTTTGGGTACCCTAAATTATATCTACCATTATTTATTCTTCAGATCTATTAGATTATTTAAATTCAAATTATGAAGGGAATTCCTCAGTAAATAATGTCCTCCAGTTAGAACTACATTGAAAATAATGAAATTCCTATGTAAAAACAACCTCAGAAAAAGTACCAGCTGTATGGGAATAGAGAATCAGTTGAATTTATTTCCCCAAACACAGTATACTTTGTGGATATTTCTTCCAAGTACAACCAACTTGAAAGGAAAAGAAACTTTATTCGTGGGAATGTAGGTCAGTCAGCAGTACAAACTCCTTTTTTTTTCCTCCTCAAAGGCCCCATCTTAGACAGTCTATATATAATAAATGAGTAATGATTGTATGTGGACAAAACAGGCTAAACAAGTTATGAAAATTGGAGGAAAACCATCAAGATAGTGTAGATCCAGATGGTGCTTTTGATCCACATTGCGGTGGCCTCCATAGCCTCTGCTGCAAAAAAATAGTTACTGGTCAGCGCCCCTACAGCATCTTCCCTCCCCTCCCAGCATCTCCCATGGCCCAGCTCTGCTTGTCCTTGGCTCAGGGCAGGAGCATTTCCCCACCAAGCTGGCTGCTGAGGTGAGAGCCCAGGGACAGCCACCCACCAGGGCTGGCAGACAGGGCTGGCAGACAGGGCTGGCGTGCCCACCTCTGATTTCCCCTTTGCGCCACCGACTCTGGGAAGCAAAAACTTTATCTTAATGAGCATAATCAGGCAAGTGAGAGTATTTGAAGATGGCAGTGGTGTGACCCAGGAAATGGGAGAAAATGTGCTGCTGCTCATGTCTTGATGAGGTGTTTCCATAGTGAAGGAGTGAAGAGGGCTGGGAAGATGAAGGCTGCAATAATGTGCAGCAAGGTGTGAATGGAGTGTGCATGAAAAAGGACTGTTGGGTTGTGTTAGAATCATAATACAGCTGGCTAAACTATTTAATGTCTCTTCCAAAGTGTTTCTTCTTTGCCACATTGTGCTTTCTCGTGTTCTCCATGATAGGTAACTCCATCCCATTAAATCTCATTCAAGTGAGCTCTTCCAAAGAGTCTCTGTCTGGTCTTTCTGAAAAATGTTGCACCCAAAAGAGCAATGTTTCCAAAAGGACATATTTTCCTCGTAAAAGTACCCTTCTCTTGTCCTGTTTGCATGTCATTGCATTCAAATCCAATGATCTATAACAATGAATAGATACTGCTAGTCTGTGAAGTTTGTTTTGAAAAAGGCACCACATAAATGGACATATATATTTATACACACACACACACACACTGTGATGTAAACTTGAACTTACTCTGGAGTAACTTCTGCACTTGATCTAAATGGACAAAAGCTCCTGTAAATAGCATGCTGGGCCTTTTGTGATGGGATACAGACATGATGAACAAAGACACACCTCTAGAACTGCTCTGCTTCCTTGCAGGCCAGGGCAGTGTCTGTGAGCAAGCAAATGAGAAATTGTATTAAACTCTCATGGACCTGTACAGTGACAACTATGTCTTTGCTGCCTCATCTCCTACACAATTCCCTATTTCTTCTGATGAATTGTGACAATGTAAAAGGCAGGTTTTTAGACTAGAAGGATGTTAACTTGTTGATGCCTTCCAATGAGAGCTTTGGTGATAAAATTCTATCATATCTTTACTCAGTACTCTCCCAGCTGCAGATGTGTCATGGCTGGGTTATTCCCCACTCTTTCATTCTTTCTTTTTCACCTTGAAAATTATGTATAAAATACACCACCTGTGTTATGGCCCTAGTTTGCATTCATCTGTACAGTAGTGGATCTGTTCTACTCAAGATGAAAGATGTAAGTTTCCAAATCAGAATAAGATGATGAAGGAAAAAAAACCCCTTTATTTATTTACATTTCAGTAAAGCTTCTGAAAAACCCCTAAGTATATTCATAAATGCAAGTGTTGTTTTTGGCAATGTCTAACACTTAAGGAAACATCTATTAGAAATCCACATTTTTATTATGTGCAACTATAATCATAGATTACAATCTGCGATCATAAGTATGATACAACACTTTAAAATTTATGGCATTAATTATAACAACTCTATTCTTAGCCCATCTGAAATGTTTGGTGCAAGTTGTGGATCAGACTAAAGAAATGGGTGAGTTCTTCTTTCTAGCACTGAATTGCTGGGAAACCATTGCTGTGTTCCCTTGCATGCCAGGCAAGGCCTTACAAGTTCTTGTAGACCATAAGTAAATGGATATTTGGCTGAGATGGTGCCTTGGGGCTAAACACTCATGAAATGATAAATCTGAATAAGGAACAAAGCAGCCTGTCAAATACAGGGCACATTGTTAAATGTTGATGCTTGAAGGCTGGGAGGGATGGGTTGCCTGAGGAATGATAAAAATGATGATGTTTACAAGAAGACGTTAAGTTGCATAAAATGACTACATATTTCAAAGCAGGAAATTGTACTAATGCAACTTAAAGGTTATACTGTTAAAAATCAACAATTCAAGGAATATTGAAGTTAAGTGTCCCTTGGCAAAATTGGTTCAGGTTCCCTGTGTGCCTGTTCTATGTTCCTGTGTTGCATCTAGTAGTACAAACACCAGCCTAACCCACCCTGCAGCAGGTGATGTGCAAGAGGCAAAGCAGAGGTGTAAAATTACCCAAGAGCTCAGCAGAGATAACACTGCTTTAGCAACCTTCTTTTATGTTTTTTTGGCATAGCAATTAAAACATAAATGTTCTGTAACTACATTAGCTTAACTTTAACTTGTCTAATATCCTATCATGCCTGTTCTAAAGCAAAAGAAAGCAATTGCTTCTTTCAGGAGGGAGAAAATATATTTTTTCTGAATAACAAGTGGTTTTCTCTGGACATTGCTGAAAAATTGCTGTTCCACAATTAGTGTTGGTGCTGTTCTGCCCATTCCATTGGAAAGGTTCCACTCCAGATTCATCTGATGATCAGTTCTCTTGGTACGTGCACTGTAACTATGGGGCACTTCCTCATTTTAGGGTTCTAGGCTTGTATTATTTTGCAATTGTCTCCCTTTTTGTGATGACAGAGATTGAAGTAGAACTCGTGTCTGCCTCTGCTTTGCTTTCCAGGCTGGGAGAAGCAGTGAAGGCTGAGCCCCAGGCTGCACTCACAGCTCACCAGCCTTGCAGCATGGCAGTGTTTGACTTTTATTGCTGAAGCTTTCATGGAGCAGAAGCCAGGCTTTAACTGAGTCATATATTCAAGAGCTTCCAAACTGGAGGAGAATCTGTTTTGGTCTTTGGAGTGTCTGGAAAAGGCACTCTGTACTGACTCTGTGTAGAATTCTCTACCACAGTTTACACTTCCATCTCCCTCTGTCTCTTGTGAACCCCTGCCAGCTGCTGTGCCTTCATTTATTTTGTGTCCCCAAAGCCACTATTTCTCCCTCTGAAATGTTTCTATCCATTTGTTATTTGTTTGGAAATCATTTGACCATTTAAATCAGATATTTCAAGTCCTACTAGGACCTCTAGAAAACTTTGTGCTTCTGCATTTTGGATGATGGAATAAAGAGCCTCTGGGAAGCTTGTGCTTCATGGATAAAGTGCAGATTGTAAGTGATACGTGAGTAATTTTCTCTTTACTTTCTAGGTCAACAAATACTTCTAGCTTCTATGAAGCTTCCCTCAAAATTCTTTGTATTGCTAAGAAATCTATCTTTCTTGAGCTGTAGAAACTATTTGAATTACATATTTAAAACCAAAACCAGTTTGGTTCTAGTTCTTGGAACAAATGTTGTTGGTTGTTTGCTGTGCTGAGAGGTGGAGGTATTTTTGCTTCTTCTATCTAAAGTTTTTCAGAAAGCAGTCTATAAATGTTTTGTTTTCTGCTCAGGTGTTCTGCCTCCAAACATAAACCATGAGTGCCTGTAAATATAAGTGTTCAAGGTGGGGGTGGGTGGTGGGGGTGTGAGGATTGCTTTTGGCAAGAAGAGGAATGAGGGTTACATGCCAGGAAGATGCCTGCTGAGATAAAACACTGGGTGGGTAGCTATGTCAAACAGGTTAAGCTTCTTTGATTAAAGAACAGTTGTTTTGGGCCAGACAGCTCCAGGTAAACAGTCTTGGATGATGAGAGGGACAACCCTGCACCGATCCTTTTTTTTCTCCCTGCAAGATTACTTTGCTTCTGGACACTGCCCACATCCCCAGCCAGCCACACAGGCAAGGATCACAGCATGGGGGAAAGTGGCTGGCAGCAAGGGATAATTGGGTGACTTCTTTCTTGGGACAAACATATTGTATCTTTATTTAGTTTTGATGATTACTTTTACCTGCATGGTACAAAATTGCAGATATGCTAACTCAGATGCCTGGGTAAAATTGAAGGCTTAATTTTCATCTACTGGAGCAAAAAGAAGGTAATGTTTAATTTCTCTAGAGACTCAATTTTTAGAAAATTACATACAATATTATGTAGGGAGAAGCAAATTTTTCTACAGTATGCTCATTTTCTGAATATGTGCACCGGTCTGTAGCATGCCATGGAATTAAGTACTAATTTAATCAGTCATTCCTTTTGGCTGTGGCTGAGATGTAGTTTAATATGACAAACTTCAAACTTCTATTTTATCCAAGGCATCTTCAATTAAGGTGGAGCATTCTGTGAATGTGAAGAAATGTGGGTGCTTGTCTTCATCTCATTGGTTAAAAGATTACTCTGGAATGTTGATATATAGAAGATGACTTTTCTCTGGGTTCTGTTTGGAAAGAGACAAAGTACTGAGGTTGATGACAGAAAGTCCTGCAGATTGTCATACTTGTCTGTTACATGTCTTTATTCAGGTTTTCATGCCTGATTGCTTAGGAGATAAATCTTGTCTCATATGAAAAGATATATTTCCCACTTAAGACAGTTCTGGCCTTTAATATCAAAACTTTCCCTCTTATACTAAGGTCTCTTTAGCACCATTTCTTTTTCCTGGTTTTTGTGTTATGAATCTGGGTTCTGCTTGACCATGTACATAACAGAGTCTCATGAAAAGAGGAAGGGTAAGATTTGGAACTTTCTCTGATTCCTTATCCTTTGACACAATGCACAGTTGGGGTTTTTTTACTCACCAAAATGCCCCAAGTTCAAACATAGTGTTTTGCCAGAATCGGTGAGGATTGTTGACCTGCTGCCTGTAATTGCTGTGGAGAAACACCTCTGTGGAGTTTTCCTCCCTGTTACTAAGAATTATGCAGTTGTGGTTCCAAGCAAAAGTGGTGTTTGTACCTGAGGAACTGTGAGTGATCTACTCAAAGACTGCAGTTTCCTTCCAGTTTGTGGTCCTGCTGACACTGGGATGGCAGGAAAGCTACTGCTTTCAATAAGTAACATGTTATTCTTCATCTAGTGAGCTCACCTTGTTGCTTGATGCTCTTGGGAGAAGCATTAAGTGACTCTAATTATAGTAGCAGGAGGTGATAACCTCGTTCCTAACCTCGTTATGTTTGATTTCACAAAGCTCTGGAGCGTGCTGCTGTTTAGTGCCATGCAATGACCAGAGGTGCTCTGAAGGTCTGGCAAGAAATATCTGGCAGTTCTGGGGTTGTCTTTCCTAAGGAGAAGGTACTGCTCAGCCTTGAAGGATCTCCTGAATTCAGAGTTAGACCTTATGAGATGACAAGCTGCAGAGGAAGCTCATTAATAAACTTGATTAATTGAAAAGTGAGTGCAAGTTTTCTGGAAGCCCTCTCTCTGTGCACTTGTCTTCCTAGCTAACATTTAGATCAAACACAACATCAGTATTGGCCACCCACCCCACTTCCCTCCCCTGAAAGTCCAGAGAGATGAATCATCACAACAGGACTCACCTAAAATTGGTATCCAGATGTTCTGGGTGCAAACAGCAGAGGCAGCTGTTGAAATGCAAGGAAGCCTCCAGGGGGGAAGCCAGAAATTAGGATAGCTGATGATGATATAATCATCAGGCATTTCTGTCTAGGTTTTGCTATCTAATAGGGGAATGCAGAGGAGGATGGTTTATCTTAAATGTCACTTCATGAACACAGTAATTAAAGTGCTTACACCGGAAGTGAGATTTTGGTAAAATTCTTTTCTTTTCCAGAAAGAATTTCAACCCTACTCTAAATTAGGTGCTTTAGGAATTAGGTGAGTAAGGTGCTTAGAAATCAGTGGAAGAGTCTTTCTGTGCCATTCCCCATTGCCAGGACTGCTTCTGTATTTTAAATTTAAATAATTATCAGAGTATAAGTCCATTCCTTTATCTCGCTTTAGGTTCTCACTCCAGCCTGTAGAATCCAGACAGGACACGACGTGAGAGGTTTTTAAAATAAGCTAGAAATGTTCATGTACACTATCCATCTAGACATTAATGCTATTCATATTCCTATTGCATTGGTGGTTCTGACACATATGAGTGTTTCTCACAGCTGTGCTGCTCCATTTCATTTTGTCTGAGATATAATGAAGGTAAGCATGAGAGTGATGCTGTCCTTAGTGGGCAGGTTTGGAACCTTCAGAAGTGATGAGTTGTCCTTGGGTCTAGTGAAAACTCATTTGATTGCTTGCAGGCACAGGGACTCCCAGCCTGGGCAGTGCTTCCAGGATTTATCTGTAAAAGCAGGATGAGCTCAGTTAGGAGAAGCACTAAGTTTTGGGGGACCTTGCAGATGAGCATAAAAGGATTTTGATATTTTATGTGCCTAGGCTAGCAGATGGCAGATGCACTGCAGTACACATTAATGTAGAATAAATAATGAATCTTAGAGAAAAGAATAAGAGGAAACATCTGCTGAATTGAAACAGGATGTATCATGTTGACCGAGAGAAGAAGAGCAAGTTTCCATGGAGAATTTCTCAAAATGGGCAATACAAAGAGCAAAAAGTGCTGTTACCCTGAATTTTTTTCATTTATTTTTCTTGTTAGAACACAATGTGTTCATTTAGGGGTGTATGATTGCTGTGCAGGAATATATATTAGTTTATTGATTTAAAGAGCTTCCCCCCACTTGAACAGTGAGTTGTAGGGCACTTAGAGCCGTGCCATGTCCCCTTGCCCACCAAGGATACATTTTTCTGAGAAATGTGCCAGTAATTCAACAGAGAGTGAAGCAAAGCTTCCCATCTGCATTAATGTACCAAAAGTGTGATGGTGGTGCAGAGGCTTAAGGAATTCAAAGTTTCATGTTTAGGGGCAGGGTCTAGTTGCTCGTTCTGTTGAATTCTTGTGGCTGAACCCATAAACGAGCCAATTTCTGGCATTGCTGCCTCAAAGTAACCAGTGAGGGGTTTACTATAAGCAACCAAATTGTTTGAGCTTTTGGTTTGGTGAAAATGTTACTTTCTAGAGAAACAATCTTCTGGTTCATTCCAGTGTTTTTGTTGTGTATGTGTTTGTGAATGAAATTATTTCTTGGTGTTTCCATTTATAGAATGTGAAATAAGGTGGCACTGATATTGTTGACAGGTTCAATCTCTGTCTCCTTCCTAGTTCTGAATTTAAATAACAGTGCTGTAACTGACCCTGTCAATTCCCATCTTGCTAAACCTATGAACTAATAGTAGAAATACTGGTAAAACCTTTTTTATTTTTGAGTTTTAATTTGTTGTGGCTTTGTTTTAAGAATGTTAAATCAAAGATCTTTAATACAATGCTGTTTAGCATTAAGCTTGCACATTATCCAGGAGAAGATCCATATAAAATCATAAATGTTGCACAACTGTATATTGCTATACAAATTTTAGTGGTCATGTAATATTTAAAAAATGTTATTCTGTTTTCTTTTTATTTTAATATTTGTCAGAAAAACATAGTCAATACTTTTAACCATTGTATCCAGATACTGTGCATATTCATATCTTCAGAAAAAATGACCCAGCAATCAGTGAAACTGTGATATATTTATTGTGTATGTTATAAAAATAGACTGACACAGATTCTGAGATTCCTACCTCGATTTTACTATTACCAAAAAGAAAAAAATTAATAATGTGACCTTTACATTCGTATACCACTAATTACTGCAGTTCAAATACTTGGGTGCTGATGGACAAGTACCAGAGGATGGAAAGGAGGTTTCCTGGACTATTAGGTACAATGTGTTGCAATGCAAGAGAGCAGCAACCCTGTGGAAGGGTCTGCAGAGATTTCACCTTGTGATACGTTGCCTTGATGACAGGATCAAGTACCTACAAAACTGAGTGGTGTTAAGATGACCTCCATAAGTCAAACGAAAATGTGAAGTAGTCTGGAGAACTAAAGGTGCCAAATTCTTCTTAAGACAGAGCTGCTGTCAGCAGCAGCCTTTAAAAGTGCTTGGTTTAGTGGTTCTTTCCTGTCTGTGGCTTAAAATAAAATCAGGAGGTTTTCTTCAAAGGAATAAAAAATATCTCAACACCACTACAATAGTGACAGAAATTTGTCTCTCTCTGGTTTGTTACCCTGGGACAGAACAGTGAGCATACATAGTTCTTCTGTGTATATGTTCTTATCCCTTTTTACCTGTGTTTTTTCCTACTATCAGGTTTGTTTCTGCCTGGTTCACTTCTGCTGAGACAGAAGGTGGATGTTGCAATACCCATCTCCTTTCTTGAAAGCTTAATGTGAATAAATTTCTTCATTTGGTCTCCTAATGAAAGAAGTAACTCTAGCTGCAAACCTATTCACTCTTATCTCAGTAATTTTATGGGCTGCTTGCAGTTGTGGTATGTAATTCAACACATTTCACAAAATAGGAACTCGATGCAAAAGAAAAAAAGGAATATGATTTTAAAAATAAAAAAAATTTAAATGAGTGAAAATTAATGGAAAACTTGCTGAATTGGCATGTCATGCTTGCTTGTCTGTAAAGTGTCCACTTAAATAAAGACCAGCAAGCAGGGAAACAAATGTCTGGGATGTCATTCATAACAAACATAGATGAGCATTTGATTTAACATTTGAGGAAAGCAGGCACTTTATGATGTTGGGACAAGAAAAAAATTACTGTAACTGGAGAAACATAATGATTGGGCAAAGCCAAACTACGTGGAGGGGAATATTGAGAGTTAAAAATAGTAAGCTTCTGTGTATTATGAATATTGTCATGATGAATAAATATTCTGACAGAAATACTAGAAGGAAATAAAGATTCTGCTGAGAGTTATGAAGTTTTCCTTGGAGAACAGGATTTGAAACTCTTCGCAATATGTTAAAAGGGGTCACTATAGACCCAAAAAAAGAGTTTCCACCAAATGTTATTCTATTTTGAACTGTTAATATTTGTGAATTATTGGCAGCTGTGATCTAACAATTATGCCATCTTTCCTTATTTACATTTCCTGTCTGATGTAAAATCTCAGCAGTTATTGTATATCATTTGGCCTTCTTCAGTGCTTTATATTTTTCCATATTTATCCAAGTCAATGAGAAAAATATTTAAATTGGCATTACAGAATATTCCTGTAAAACAAAAATATTTGCTAATTGAATGTAGAGAAGAGTGACCAGGACAAGACAGTTGTGTTAAAATATCCCTCCTAATGTGCAAAATATGCACATTACTTTTTTTTAAACATGATTTTACTCAAGTAATTCTGTTTGAGATGTGGCTGCAAATAAGTGAGTTGAAGACTGAGTTGCCTTTGACAAGGTCTGTGTGTCTATGTGTACAAAGTGTATTTTATAAATGTTTGTGTGCATGGCAGCAAATGAGAAATAGCACAAGATATATATATACATATATATATATGTGTGTGTGTGTGTGTGTGTGTGTGTGTGTTTATATGGTTTTGGCAACGTAAATTGCAATGTTTAGGCCATTGGTCTCATTTTCCACATTCCAGAGCTCAAAAAGGCTTCAAAGAGCTGCTAACTCTAAAGGACCCCAAACCTCTGCTTGCTTTGATAGGTATTTGAGGAATGTCTGCAGCCTCCCTTTCCAGGAGAGGCCCTGTGAGTGCCTGAGCTGACACAGCAGCCTGGCAGCAGACCCAGGGATGGGCTCTGGGCTGCCCCAGCCTCTGGTGCCTGGGCTGTGCTACCACGCTGGGCATGGGCTGCCAGCACAACCCTGCACAGGCACCAGATGCACTGCAGCAGGATCATTCCTTCTGCCAGCAGCTGTTTACTCCCAGTCACTGTCTTTTTCCAGGGATTCTCCCTTGCCCCATCATCTGTAGTGAATTCAAAAATTTCATTTATGCAATGGGAGGGAGGCCATGGCTGCCTCAATAAGTTGTGTTGTCCCTGTAACTGAAGAAAACCCAAGTTTAATTCAATAAATCATATAAAAGTATTTCCATATAGACATTTTTATCAATCTTGTTTGGAGGCTCCAAACCATTTGATAAAATGCAGATAGTCTAATTGAATCTGAACAAGGTGCTGGAGAGTTACTATCAAAACACATACCTCAGTCATAAGGTACCTGCCTTATTTTATTGATACTTCACTTAAGTCTACTGGATTAATGTTTGTTCTAAGTTAGAAAAGCTAAATATTTGGCTGTAGGTGAAAAAGGTGTAGGTTTTTTATTCTCCTAGTACTTTCATTTCCATGATGAACTTAAAGCTTACACTGGAGGGTTTTATCTTATGCTGTGAAGCTCTGTGTCTCATAAGATCAGGTTGTTATTACACACATTTTTACTGAATTTGCTCCCAGGAATTTGAAAAAGGGAGAAAATTGGAGGAACATTAGGTAGAACCAGGAAGAATAATTTTTAGTGCTGAAAAACATTACACATAAGTGATTTTATTATTTTTATGTGCAATATGACATCTTGCCTATTCAACCATTGAAAGACATATTAAATGAAAACTCAGTGAATGTGTGCCAAAATATTTGCAGTTATAGGGTACTCATAACAATCACGTATTTATATAGTAGGTGTTTTAATGGATCAAGCTTTGGGCAGGGGCTAAGGATCTGATTTCATAATGACCTTCTGTAAATCTTGACAGTTTCATTCTCCTGTTCCTTTTCCCACAATTTACACTCAAATACAAAGGATAACATCTCTGGAACAGATAGTCAATCTTCAGCATTCAGAGCATGTCCAATATAAAACCCACCCTAGTCTTGACTGGAATTCCACTATCATGTGAAAACACACATTGTTACTAACCCCAGAGTGGGTCCTGAAGCTGGTTTGAGATTCAAGAGAGGAAATGCCTGCACAAAACTTGCTCTAGGAAGTCAGGGGTTTGTTGTAGGAAAGCTTTAAAGCCTGCAGTGCCTGGCGGCACAATCACTCACGTGTCAAATAATTAATTAATGCTCCTCTTTATTGCATTCTGTGCCCATATATAGAAACAACCCATACCACAGCCCAGGGATTTTAATGATGTCACAATAGAAGTGTCCTTGACTGTTTTATTCAGGGGTCCCTTCTAGGAGCTTGCCAGGGCTGGTAGAGCCTCCTGCTGCTTCAGTGCAAGGCCACATGTGGCTTCAAAAAGGCCCCAAGAGCTCCTCGGGAACTGAGGAACAGCAGACTTGGGAATTTCCCTTCTTCCTTTGCTTATTCCCTACCTTTGTTTTCCTAGCACTGAGCACAAACCAAAGCCTACTGCCTTGTGCTGGAGCCTGGTGTGTGATTAACCTGGGAGCCAGGCATGGCCTGTGCAGACATGTGGCAAGTGACAGTCCCACCTTCCAGAGCTCATGAACAAAAAACATTCAGTGCCTGCTTAGGGTATTGGTATGTTCAGTCTGGTGCCTGAAATTTCTCAGCATAAAGCAAAATTAAATGAAGAAGTGTTAAACATTGTGCTGCTATGAAGCCAGCAGTCTGTGTGCTATTGCATACAGTGATACCTAGACAGGTATTATATAGTCATGTCAATGCAACCTGTATTTCAGATTTTAATGGTGCTGCAGTAAAGGAAGTCCATCACTTAAAAGATGCTTAAAATACATCTGGAGAGGATAAATCGTGGTTTACTGTGTTGTGAGTCAAATGAGAAATGGTCCTCAAATTAGCCAGGCCATGTGGTTGGAGTTTTTTCAGAATGGATAATCAAAATGTTGGATTCTCATTGCAATAACAAGCTGGTATTGCAGGACATTCGGTCTTCTGTGTTTTGATTTTGCACTCTCTGCAGAGCAACAGCCCATGCATCTGTAGACATCCAGTTCATCAGGGCCAGCTTCTGACCCCTCCTGCTCAAGCCACAGAGGTGAATCCCTGTAGTTGTGTTTTCCTGTTTAAACACACAGTAGGTAATTTTGTCCTTTCAAATCCACTGTTTTGCTATCATTTACTCAGAAAGATGGCAGGTGTGTTTACTTTCTTGTTAGAGCTGTAGTAGTTTTGATTGACTCCAAGATATTATTGAATTGTTTTGTAAGACCAAATATTTGCTCTGATAACTGCTTCTTTAACTATATTAGTTTTGGAGGTGTTTGAAAGTGTCGTCATTTTTGGCTGCAGAAGATGGTGGATCACAGTTATTTCCCTGTGTTACCTATTTAATTTCAGAATCCCCAGTGGGTTTCTGTCCTGCAGGATGTCAGGATATTTATTCCTTTAGTTGCCCTCTAAAATTCCTCTTTGACATTGTTGGAAAGCCTTTGGGTTCATTTCCATCAGGATTTGAGGTAACACATATTTGGTGTTCTTTTCTGATAGAAACATTCACCTGGTAGAGGTTAGAAACTTATTTTTAGAGACACAGGCCTGACCTAACGGCAAAATATAGAAATCAGTGGAGCTCAAAATTGACTTTGCTGCTTTCGTGTGTTGTCTGCACGTGCTGCAGTCCCTGGTTACCCTGGTCTGCAGGGGGTCAGAGCGGCGGGGCCGGCTGGCCCGCTCATCGCTGGCCC
>VZRX01004897.1:1877-45068 GCA_013398075.1 Notiomystis cincta | reverse complement strand
TGCCCAAAGGAGGCTGTGGCTCCAAGGGAAACCCGTGTTGGAGCAGATCACCAGGACCTGTGACCCCAGGGGGAGAGGAGGGTGAGCTGGAGCAGGGGAAGATTGTGAGAAAGAGAGAGCTTTGGGTCTTTTGGCTTTTCTCAGTACTGAATCTTTACCAAAGTGGAACTGTTTGCTCTTATAAATGGGCAGAAATACTGAGGTGCTCTGGAGTGGTGGAAATTGTTTGGTACGTGGCAAAAGCATGATGTCACAGTTCTCTGTATGCATCAAATCTGTGAATTCTGTTAGTCTGAACTTTTACCAGGATTGCAAATTTCTGTCCAGACCTACTGTGACAATTTTAAATTTAAAAAGTATTTGCTCCTTCTGAAGTAGAAAAAGTATATTCCAGTCAAATTTTAGTTTTACTTATGTTTCTTCAGCATCACATGCACATGCACAAACGCACCCATGAGGAAGTGTATTCAAAATAATTATCCCTCACAGAAATGCAACTGATACTGGATGTATTACTTGAAAGTCTGTTTGTACTTTCAGTTTTCAGTGCTTTGAAAATCAGGTGCTTTTCAAAACACTATCTGTCAAATATAAATTCAGTGTGTAATTAGCACTTGCTTGTTACTCATTAGGCCTTCAAGTTTTGTATTCTAAAAAGAAACTCTTAATATATATGTTAATTATACATATGTGTAAAGTTCTGTATAAAATGATGTTTGATTATACTCTTCAGTTTTTAAAATATGTAATTAAAGGACAGTAAATATTTCAAAATATAATGCTGGGTTTTAAACATGGAACCCTTAATCTCCTAGTATTTCATGTAGTCTTATACAATATTCTTAAACATATAGTGCCATCCTCACACCCAAAAATGTCAAATTTTTCTCAGCCTCCCCATTGACCTATTTTAAACTGATTGTCCATTCCTCACCTCTTACAGCAGTACAAGATCAGGTAGTCCAGAAGCACTCTTGGTGTTGAATGAGAGGAGACAGGAAGGGATGAGTCAGATGTGCTTTTAGATAATTTTCTTCTTTGATTTTGAAATTTTGAACTTTTAATGGGCAATGGTGCCTCTGCAACACTGGATTGCCATAATTATTGATACAGTCTTTCACACTTCTTTTAAACCCAAAAAAGTAAAGCAGCCATGGAAACTGAAGGCCTTTTCCAGAAGTATTTAGATGTATGTGTATTTCTAATAAAGACTTTTGTAACACTGAACATAAAAAGGAGAATCTTTAATCTGAAAAATAATTACTATTATATGCAGCCTCTGATTTATAATTGCCATCAAGTTTTGCCCCCAACATTATTATTTTAAAATAGCATATTTATCAAGAAATAAATTTCAGTACATTTTATGTAGGGGAATTAAATCACTTTGATGTTGTTAAAGATGTTTCTGATGCACAATGAATATATTGAATTGTCTCTGCAGCCTTTTTTACAATCCTACAAAATTGGTACCATTTTTCAATTACCAGTTAAAAATTTTTCTTTGTATATATTCACATAATTCTTCAGTTGGAGTAGTTGAATGAACATTGCATGAGCAAAGACTGAGGAGACAGGCAGAAGTGAAATAAATAATATCAAGGAAACTGAGTCCACTTTATTACTCAAGAGCAGTTCAAGAGCAGTTTACAAATTTTAAAAGTAAAATTATGTCATGCTCAATGAAGTGTAAGTAGTAAAAATATAAAAAGGCATGTAACACCTAATGTACCAAGAGCTGAACATTAGAAATATAATCAAAGACAGAAACAGAGTTGGAATAGCCTCTGACATTGATAGGAAATGGGAGACATGAATCTGAATTGTATCTGAAAGGGACAAAGAACATGAGGTTCCTGATTACAGAATAATAATGAGGTGGTCAGACAGAGATTGGAGAGAAAAATTAATTTCATTTGAGTCCTTACAGTGCTGCATTAGTAATTTTTTAGGAACCAGTGAGAATGGCAGTTTATGAAAGGAATTAAGAAAGGAAAAATAATGAGGAATCTGACCTGGGAAATGTTCTTTGCACTTCTCAGCACTGCCCAAATATTTTTTTAACGAAGTGATTTATTCAGAACTTCAGAGAAAAAAGTTGAATGCAGGAATATNTGCTGTGCTGTGTTCCTGTCTGCCTCATCTGGCTTGCATCCCATGTCACAGGCAATGTTCCTAATGTACAAAAGTAATTATAAAATGAAGTCAAAAGCAAGTGTTTGACATTTTGTTTTATTTATTGTTCAGGTGGTTTAGCTTTCTGATTTGTTAATCAATTTTTTTGTGTGAGTAGAAGGTTAATGTAGAACCTTTCATGGGGACCCATGATAGCTGGCCTCAAAGACTTTTTTTGTACTTTTGGAGAGCAAGGTAATTTCTAAACTTCTTAAGGTTTGGATAAACTGGTTGCTCCTCCCAGCTATGCTGCCTTCATCATGACTGTTTGGGATTGCCCACTGTGCTTTGATATTGATATTGATACTGAATTGATTTCCAATTTCATGTTCCTTTCCTGTTTCACAATACCTACACTGACTGTCTGGACTAGATAATCCTGATGTTGGTGTAAACTGGTGGTGACCTCTTGGAAATCCATTGGCTGCACCAGAGCAAAATAAATGAGAGTGGGAGGAGAATCAGAGTATGACATTTTAACATATTTAAATTAGCTGTTCTCCAGGGTAGAGGGCTTGCATTCATTTCCCCACTCACTGTAGCAATGCATTAATTTGGGCTATTTCACTTATAAGGATTCCTGCTTCAGTGAGAGTAATAAACCATCAGCTGTAATTTACAAAGCAGAGTGATTTAACTGCTTCATCTTTATGTAATTCTGAGTCTTATCATCTGTGGGCAAAGCACCTCTGATTAAAGTCTTTTGTAACACTGTGTGACAGTAGAATTAGCCATGAGATCTTGCTCTGAGTTTTATTGATTAGGAATTATGAGTGTTTCAGTAGTGAAAATAGTTGAGGTCAGCTAAAAGCACACACGAACCAGCTCTGTTCCCCTGAAAAAGGAAAGAATTCAGCATTTAGGGGGTTAGACTGCTACAAAAGTGACAGTACATTCACACATTCAGAGTGTGTTAGAACCACTGCATTTGTCATTAAGCCAGCTTACTCTGAGCTTTAGGCTTTGCTTTGAAACATAAAGGACTCACTGATAACAGCAATGATTATCTTTTCGACTTTGGCCAGTAGTTTTGTCAGTCTCCAGATGTTGGATTGAGTAATAGAATGTTGAAACCTTCCCATTCCACTCTACCAATCAGTGTGATTTTCATAGAACACAGATGGGAAGGTAAAAATAATTAGCAACCTTCCTGCTTTGGCCTTGTGATCAAACTTTTTGAGGTAATAAGAGAAAAAAGTAACCACAGCAGGAAAATGCTACCATAACCCCACCAACTAATGTAGCTTTAATTATGGCACAATTATCTGTAAACCCTTTGTCTCACATCTGCTATTCTTGTCTGATAATCAACACTGGGATAATCTGGCTGAGTAATGGATGCACTTAGAGACAGCTAAGAAAGTAAACTGTACCAGAGAAGATTTTACAACCCCATCTGACAGATAACTCAAGTGTCCTTCCGTAGTGCTGTGCTTGGTTTCTCTCCCTGCAGAGCTACATCTCTATCCTGTCTCCATTCTATCAATGTTTTTGTCAGCAGGAAGACCTTATTTACCTCAAGAAACAAAATGATACTGCTTTTATTTCTAGTGACAGAGTGGAAGGAAACTTGCAAAACAAACCATCTTTTTTATGTCCTTGAGATCTGAGTCCTGTACTAACTTGGAAATGCATATTTATGATTTCTGAGAAATTCTCTATGACTCAAGCTCTACGGTAGAAATAAAACAGAAAAACCAGATGCACTCAAATTATTACAAGATTGATTGAATATCAATAAAAATGTAATAGAATAGCGTGGCATTTAAAAAGAAAATGGAGAAAAATATGAATTACTGTGATAGTCCAAGGTGACGTCTAATTTTTAATCTTTGAAATTATTTTTGTTCAAAAAGAGTAATATTTAATTTCTTTCATTTTGATGCTTGGGCTTTTCTGAATGCAAGGCATCAATGAAAACAGATCTAATTGTGTGACTTTTCCTTAAGGTGCTGTCAGTAAAGCTCTGGCTATTATGGAATTATTAAATGTTTTCAATAGTTGTCACCACACAAGAAGTTTTATTGAAGTGGTGTGAACTAGAACAGCAAATTATATTGTGGCACTCTTCATTAAAGGGATAACAGAGCTAATGATCTCCATTGACTCAATTTTATTTCAGACAAAGTACAATTAGTACTCAGATAATAAACTTAAGAAAACTGAAACTTAAGAATTTCTTTTGTCTTGTAAAGAATTTAATGTTACTTACTTTTGTGTGTGTGTGCAGACTGTGAGTAGCAGTCTTTTCTGTGGATCAGAATTCTGTCTGATTGCAAGTCTTCAGGTGGTGGGGCTCTTGAAAATCAATATTAGTAATATCTTCTGATAATAATACTGAGGAAGACTAGCACAAGTTCTTTAGTAATTCTTGTTATTTTCAGGTCAAGTAGAATCTATTTCCATTCTCACTCCATAGAAAAGGTGCCTCTCTTTAAGTGCTAAGGATGGGTGAAAAGCCAGGGCATCTTTGAAGAGATTTCTCTTCCACATCTATCTTATGTGACTTCAGGACAAAATGACCTCATATAATCTTTCTAATTTCAGTATCAAAATAAATGGCAGATTATACTAATCTTTTACTAAACATGCAGAGTAGAAAAGTCAATATTAGTCATACCACATCTGTCCTTTAAAAGGAAGTGCTTGTGTTTAACTTCTTGGTCTTGCGTGGCCCTGCAATGAATAACCTTGTATTATTTTTAACTATGTCCTTAAGCAGAACCCACTGAAGCTAAGCAGAACACTTTTTATGATTTTAGAGTGCTTTTAGATTTATCTGTTATCTAAATATGGCCTTTTTATTGTTCCAAATCAATAAATCTGTTGCTCTGGCACATTTTCAAGTTCTACCCTTGAAATAGTTGCTTATTCACCGAGTGGCCCTGTAGCAAACTGCAGTACTGCTAAATTGCTTTGGGTTTACTTTGCATCAATTAGTCCCAGTTTTGCAAGTACAATAGATCTTTAAAATGAAACATGTCTCCCTGGCTGGCTGGTCCCACTCAGGGCTGCAGTCAGTGGCTGGCTGTAAGTGGGGAGCAGTGACAGGAGGTGTCCTCAGAGTCAGTGCTGGGCTGGCTCTGTTTGACAGGGACAGGGACAGGGACAGAGACAGGGACTGGGACTGAGNGTTTTGCAAGTACAATAGATCTTTAAAATGAAACATGTCTCCCTGGCTGGCTGGTCCCACTCAGGGCTGCAGTCAGTGGCTGGCTGTAAGTGGGGAGCAGTGACAGGAGGTGTCCTCAGAGTCAGTGCTGGGCTGGCTCTGTTTGACAGGGACAGGGACAGGGACAGAGACAGGGACAGGGACTGAGACAGTGACAGGGACAGGGACAGTGACAGGGACTGGACTGGGACAGGGATCTCAGGGAGTCTGGCAGCACTGAGGTGTGTGCAGTGACTGATGTGCTGGAGGGAAGGGATTCCATTCCAGAGGGATCTTCATGGGCTTGAGATGTGAGCTTATGGGAGCCTCATAAAGTTCAACAGGGCCAAGTGCAAGGTCCTGCTCCTGGGTCAGGGCCAGCCCAAAGACAAACCCAGGCTGGGCAGAGAATGGATTGAGAGCAGCCCTGATGAGAAGGGCTTGGAGGAGCTGAGGGTGAAAAGCTCACCCTGACCTGGTAATGTGCCCTTGCAGCCCAGAAAGCCAAAAGTGCCCTGGCTGCACCAAAAAGCAGCATGGGCATCAGGTCCAAGGAGGTGATTCTGCCCCTCTTGCATCAGGAAAACTCAGAGCTATGAAAGTGATGAAGATAATTACCTGCTTCTTCCTGCTTCAACTCTCAAAAGTAACTGCTGAAGAACAGTGGTACTTCTGAGTTGTTTTTGAGCTTTGCAAACTATCTTGTTTGGATTTTTAATGCCTTATGTACAGTTACAGTGGCTTAAACACTTCAAAAAAAGAAAATATCCACTTTTCCACTAGACAGCATGTGACTTGTTCAGATAACTGACATTCTCTCTGGATTTTAAACCGTACAAAAGGACATTAATATGCTTTATGAGGAGCACTTGTTCTTGGTAGAAACAGTATCTTGCTATATTTGAATTGAATGTTTACCAGCAGTTTTCTTTTGCCTTAGCTGTGAACTGGAACATCAGCTTAACTGAGAAAAATTGTACCTCCATGAGCAAATAATGGAAAATTCAATAGTAAATGTCTGACTAGCTGGGGATTTCTACTTTCCAGGAACATGTCTCTGAGTATTTCTAGATCTATAGTAGTTTACAGCTAAATGGAAAGTTTGTTTCTTGGAAATCACTTAACAGGTACAGTGATGGCAGCCCTTAATGTTTAGGAAAAGTTTTTTTGTGAGTTCTGAAGTGTTCAGCTTATTACAGCAGATTTTCTTACCCTGGTATTTAAAATGTTATTTGTGTAGTGCATTCATATTTATGATAGTTTAAAGCTTTCAGGGTAGTATTTTATTCCATGAGTAGATTTTGGGTTTGAGGAAAAGTGCCTGTTCTGAACTGTGGGAGGGCAGACAGTGACAGCATCTATCTGGTGAAACTGTGCAGGACAGACCAAAGGTGAGAACTTTAACAGGAGGACAAAGACATCTCATTTGGGATATAACCTCTGTTGTACCAATTCCTGCCACAGCACAGCGTTGCTCAGGCACTCTGTTTCTGAAGCAATCACTTTGTAAACAAAACTTAAACATAATTCTATTAGTGATTATTTTGCAGCATGCTAGTTTAATTCAGAATGTTTATGAATGTTGTGCTTCATTATGGGTTTGATCTTTTTTCTTGGTGTTTTTCTAGGTGCACACATTAGACTAGAAGAAATGACCTCATGAAAAACTGGGCTGGAGTTTGGGTCAATATGTGCAGCTCTACTCTTTCCAAATGTTACACTCTTGGAGTTTAAAGTAAATGAGAGTTTCTGGCTGCTGTAGTGTAAACTTTGATTTGTGTTTTTGTGCGTTCCTCTAAAGTGCCAATTTCTCCATTCAAAGCAAACCAGTAAAAGTTATGTGAACATCCAGCCCTTAGTCTGAAAATAGAGGTGACTTCCCTTGGAATGTTTAGCTGAGAGAACATGGGGTTGACTATTTCCAAACACTGATGATGAGTTTATGAGCAGATTTTGCAGGATTATCTGAAAGTGTATTTTGGCATTTTCAGTTGCTGCAACACATTTCCTTGTCTCTAACAATTTCATGAAAGAGTAGAAGGAATATTTGTGGCTAGAAAATCCAATATTTTTCCTTATTTTCCCCTTTGTTGATGTAGTAGTTTGTTAAAGCTAATCCAACCTGACACCACCTTGTGTCATATTTAATTACTTTCAAACTTAGCATCAATTTTGAACAAAGCCCCCAGGTTAAAATCCAGAACAATTCAATTTTTTGTTGCAAATAAATGATGAGAGATTCTACAGAAGGTCAGAATGTATTTGTAGCTGAGCACAACATCAGACTGTGCACCTTCATGTGCCTGAGATGTGAGTGTGGGGTGGGCTGGAAGGAGAGGGAGGTGCATCCAAAGCCTGTGGAATATCAGACCTGGGAGTCCAGCAGAAGAAAGTGGCTCCAACTTGTTGTTGTATCACTGGCACTCAAGGGAAATGTTAGCTCCAAAGCACTTTTCCATCTTTTTAATTGGGATTGGCAGGAGAGGAAGGTTTTGGTTTAGAGCAGGTGTGGGCAGCCTAGACCCACTGAATGAAATTCTAGACCTACATACTTGGTGAAATTCTAGAAAGAATTAATTTTGCTACAATTTCTGGGGTGATAGAGGCTCACTAGCCTTGGCTGTGGTGATTTTAGTCAAGACTGAGGTTATGCTCTCTGTAGGTCTCTGTTTCCCTTTCAAAAGCTGACCTGAAAAGTGTGGCTATGCAAGGTGGTAATTTTGGTGGTAATGCTTTGCATTACTTCTAAGTAGCTCAAATTCTGACTTCTCAATATTTTCAATTATGAGATGATAAACAGTTTATAGAATGCCCTGCCCTTTTTGGGACTACTGCTTCAACAGAACATGTAAACAGGCCAAAACTGCTGTTGCATGTGTAGAAAATGTGCTTTGACATCCATTAGCTAAAATAAGAGAGAAGAAAAGCAGACAGCTGTTACCATATGAAATTAGGATAAATCCAAATTAACTAGCCAATTTAACTGTAGAATTAGAAATGTTAGTGTGTTTTTGTTTTGTTGTTTTTTGCTTTCTTTTCTTAGGGGAGATTCATGTCTTGACTGGGGAAAAAAACCTATAAGAACTGTAGAAACATGTTTAATGGGGAAAAAGTAGTTTTGAATTTCTACAGGAATACCCAGAAATTGCCTACTACTATATTCTTCCTTATTTCTACTTCAGTTTTTTTGATTATATTGCTCCGTTTTTTACATTCATTAGTGGTGGGTCCTACAGAAATTACTGGCAGTAATGACAGGATGTGATGTTTACAGCACCCAGGAAGATAAAACAGTGGTCTCACAGAAGGCAGACCTTCTCCTCAAGACAGGAAACATCTTCACTACAAACAAATTTTATTTAGCTTGGATTTTATTTTCACAGGTTGCTTCAGGCATCTTCACTCATGAATACAATAAATTTGTGCTGTTGTTCAACAATATCAGGTTTTGAGACCTCTGATGCAGTTCACTGTAAAAATATTAATGTCTGTTGCCAATACAGTAAAACATAGACTTAAAATGATTTAATTTACCTTCTATTCTATTTAGTTTTTTGGTTCAATATTTTTCCTCATAGGTTTGCATACGAATACATTTAAGGGATAGAACACTCCTGTAATAAGTGCATGAGGGAAATCTTTGGTGATTAATCATACAGCAGAAAAAGAGGGATAATGGGAATCCCATCCAGACATGAAAAGGAAAGAACATTGGACACAAGGCTGGAACTGTTCTTAAATCTTTCTTTGAACAGTGAGCAATGTGGTGTATTCAACCTACTATCGAGCAACTATTCATGAATTCCATAATATTTCCCAGAAATGCAAAGTATCCTTTGGAAGGATGTAAAGGAATAAGAGGACAAGGGAGACAACACTGTAGAACAGTCAGAACAAGATTCAGACTCTCCTAATTCTTTTGTACACATGGTCCTGTGAATAGATATGGAAGAAGCTAGTCCTAGAAAACATTATTTTTCTCTGTTGAAGTGATTTTGTTTTCTTTTTTCCTCTATATCATTGCTTAGTTTAAAATGCAATAGTCAAACAAAATCAAGATTATCTTTGGCCTTTTTTCTTTAACTTATTCAGAAA
This sequence comes from Notiomystis cincta, assembly GCA_013398075.1. Taxonomy (NCBI): domain Eukaryota; kingdom Metazoa; phylum Chordata; class Aves; order Passeriformes; family Notiomystidae; genus Notiomystis; species Notiomystis cincta. The sequence continues at coordinate 35,647 of VZRX01004897.1, read as the reverse complement.
ATAATGAACTAAACATTTCTTCCTCCTTGTAGAAATGTTTATTAGTAAGAAAACCTGTTTCTGAAATGCATTGAAGTATACAGAAGAAATAATTTCTCTAATAGGCCAAACTAGCTTTGCTTTGATGTAATATTTTCCTTTAAGGAAAATCATAAAAAGACTAATGTATACATATTCATTAAAAACTCTCTGAATATGTAGTTCCTTGGTGGATTGCCCATGCTTTATGATAATCTAAAGCTCACAGCTTTGCATCAGAAAAGCAGACATTTCTCTCTGATTAACCCACAGAATTTTCTTAAACTGCAGGTGAATTTATCCTGACAGGGACTTTGCTGGATTGATGATTCTGTGTTAAACTGTATTTAAAAAAAAAGACATCTCAAGGCTGATAGCTGATGTTGAGCAGGACTGGTAGGGATAAACTGTTAGAACAATTTAATGCTGCAGAGCAAGCAAACCAGTTCCATTTTATTTACTTCTGCATCTTGGAATTGTACCATGAAAGTTAATGATTAAAGCATGAAGAAAATGAATCTCGTTTTTTTAAAAATGTTTGTGTATGTTGGAATATTTAGAATTTTATGTAATGGTAGGCTAATGTACAGCTTTGGCAAACTTTGAATAGCTTGAGAAGTGTAAAAATGAGACACTGTAGTCATCATATTTCAAGTAGAAATGGAAGGTAGGAGGTTTAAAATTGGTGGGGTTTCTTTGGTTTGGTTGGTTGGTTGGTTGCTTTTTTGTGGGGATTTGCTTTGGTTTGTTTTATTTTTTTAACTAGACTTCATCAGAGACAGAAAAAACCAGGCAGCAGTAGTAGTTCACTATAGTTCATGACTTTAATGCTCCTGATTAAAATAATTTTTGCCACAGGTTGTGTTTCTCAGTGGCTCAGTCTGTATAACACATATGTTCAGATTTTTAACAGTAATGAGGCACTCACTGCTTATAGGATCTGAGTACTTAATGTTTTAAAAGTCCCACATTCCTCCTGTGTTTCAGTTTCACTTTGTAAAGCTGAGATAATGTTATTCCTCTTCTTTACAAGGATATTGTGAGATAAAAGCATTAAATGCTGCAATGTGCTTGGGACTTATGCTAATCTTAGGTGTCTAACACAGTCTAGTAAACTAAGTACCTGACGTGCCTAGATGTGCTCATCTTGCAGAAATTGCTTGGGTAAAACAGCATAATATGAATTATCTTTGTAAATAGGATGAAAGGTTTAGGTGCTGATGCAAATACCAATATCAAGGACTTCAAATGATTTGAACAAACTTTGATTCAGGCCCATTAAAATTTGTAATGAACAATTTTCAACACTCAGATTATGAAAAATTAATTTTAGTTCTGGTTGTGTTTCATGTCATGAATAATCTTGGGGTTTTTTAAAGGACTGTTATGTGCTCAAGAAGATTTGAGCATTGTGCTTATGTAGCTCTAATGACTGTGACTATTTCTGTTCAGGTCAAAGAAATTAGGTTTCTGAGGCCATAAATATCACCCCTGCTAAAGTCATTCATCTCTTTACAAGCTGTCAAGTGGCACAACAGATAACTTGCTGTTACATTTTCTGTGTTAGGAGAATCAGCAAATGTTTATTCCCTCCACTGTTTACTCCCTCCAGTGCTGCTCTGTTAACCCCTTTCACCTGCTCCCTCTATCTTGAATGCAGTGATGCACTTCATGGTGAGAGAGAAGCAGCACTAAGCCTTTGTTGATGTGTAACAGCAAATTAACAGAATTAAATGGTGAATGTGGCAGTGCTTTAACAAGGAGCACTTGACTATTTACTGCCTAAAGGACAAACTCAGAAAAAGCTCTCAGGAAGACCTTCCTGTTGAATCATGAGGCTCAGGAAGGACCCCCTTGCTCTGTAAACTCCTTCTCAGACTGCAGCTGGATCCAGCCCTGGTCTCAGACGTGCCCAATGGTTTATGTCCAAAGGAGTTTATGTGCACAGCCAATGCTTTGCATCACCTGGCTAAGATTTCAAAGGTCAGCATGCTATTGATCACTGACTGGGGATCCGCTGTGGCAAGGAATCTTTCAGCCTTGAGGGGTAACCTTGAGAGCTGTCCCTACTCAAGGGAGCTTCTGGAGTGCAGCCACTGCCACGTGGGAGAGCACAGCAGGCCCTGGGCTGTCCACTGTTTATAATAAAATGATTGACTGAGAGTGATATTTGCATAGTGGCAGGACGTCTGGGTCACTGCTCCAGACAGCCCTTGGCTGCCCTGAAGCCACCTGTCCCCGGAGTGCCCAGGAAGCACCACAGCCCTGCTGCTGGTTAGGGCAGGGAGGGGGCAGCACACTCCACACTTCCAGAAATTAAACATACAGCCTGTGCTGGGAAAATGCAGGGATACTGCAGGATATGGATCTGCTGTCCTGGACACTGTTCTCTGTCAAATTGTGTGGGGCTCTGCTTGCAGATGCTGTGCAGTTCCACCAAATCAAACTCTTTTGTACCAGGACCAAAGTTATCCTCTGGAGGTTTTATTTGGTGGTTTAAAGCACTTCTAATGGCTGTGCAGAGACCATCATGATCATGTTTGGAGGTTTTATTTTGGAAACAGTATCTGTGTAAACAAAACAATTAATTCTCACTGAACTAAAAACCCTTGCAGGAACCGGAAAGAAATCTTACAAAATTTCATTGTGAAGTTGAGTCTTGAAATATACTTCAATAAATATTATATGTGGTATTTCAAGGGATAATACTGAGACTTTTTGGCAAATTCTAACTTTTTGAACCTTATTTTTTAATGGAATTTCCATGATGGTTCATATGGCTCAAAGTGTCATAGCAAGGAGCATAAATTGAGGCAGGTTCTCATTTAAGAATCCAACCCCTCCAAATGAGTTCAAGCGATTTTTAGATATAGACAAAAAACATAAATTAAATAGTTTCATTATCAGCATTCCAGTAAGTACTAGAAATAATTTTATTTTCAAACTAAATCTATGGAAATGAACAAAGCTCATAAAATGAAGACATATTATTCATATTTAAAGTGAATTTCTTTAACTATTCTGAGGGGAAGCAAGATAAAATGTCTGAGTTTAATCTTTGATTTATAGAGGCAAATAAAATTAGGATTCTTTACATTATAATGTTAATACAGCCAAAATTTAAATAGTTATCTTAAACATTTATTATGACTGCTGTATCTGTTAGATAAAAACCATTAATTTCAAGTGCCAATGATATAAGATAGGAAAGTGTGGACTGTTCTGGCTAAGGAAACGATGGTTCTACAACTCACTTAATCACTTGTAATGTGTAGAGGAAAGTGCAAATTAAATTTTGATCTGAAACATTAGTGATTACAACAATCTTCATTTTCATTCCCCAATGCTAGGTACATGGTATTGATTCCTCTTAAAATCTGAGGAGATGGAAGCTGAGGGAACTGAGGAGCAGCTGAGTTACCTGTGGTTGTTGAGGCTGGAGAGAAGGATGCTTGGGGGGACCTCACCACTCTCTACAAGTGCCTGAAACAAAGCTGCAGTCAGAGGAGGATTGGCCTTTCCCCTCAGGTAAAAAGAAATGGCCAAGAGGAAGGTTGTGCCAGTGAAGGTTTAGGCTGGATATCAGGAAAAAGTTTTTCACTGAAAGGGTGCTCAAGCATTGGAACAGGCTGCCCAGAGAAGTGTGGGAATCACCATGCCTGGAAGTTTTCAACAAATGCATAGATGAGGTGCTTGGGGATGTGGTTAGTGGTGGACCTGGCAGTGTTGATTTAATGCTTGGCTCAAGATTTTAGAAGTCTTTTCCAGCCTTAGTAAATATGTGATTCTCTGACCTTTAATTAGAGTAAACCCAGTGCCATTTTGACAGAGTTGATCAGGACACATTTTATCCCCTTTACTGCATTCAGTTGAAATTGTATTTTTAGCATGCCTGGTTTGTTTTGTTGTGATATCACCAATGCAGTTTGTAGATCCTCTCTCTAGAAGTTTTTACCACTCATATATGTTTGTTTTCAATGGCAAGTCCTGTCATACTGAAAGGATTGGAATAAAACTGAATTCCCAAGTAAACCAGAATTGCAAAATGCACTCTCCTTAGATGCATCTCAGACATTTCTTTTATAAAATTTACACAACAGAATACCTCACATCTATATGTAATAAATTCAGCTGGAAAGACCTCTGGATAAGAGAGTTGTCCTGCCTTTTGATTTCGGTCTTGTACTTGGACATATTTTGGCCACAGACACACAGCTGGAAACAGAAATGTGCCTGAACTGCCTGGACTTTTGTAGTAGTCTGGCCACGAATATACTTAGCAGTGTGGAGTTCATGATCCTGTCTGAGGAGCTGCCAGAGCACAGGAAGAGGTGCCACACCTTCTTTGTGTTCATCCCAACTGATCATCTCCAATCATGTTGTCTCCTCTTGTAACAGGTGTCTGATAATGCAAACTTCATGTAAGTGGCAAAGGTAAAATAGAATAACAAAATATTTTCCATGGCTTCACCTTCTTTTTACTACTGTGTTTTGGTCCAAGGTTAAATCAATGAAAGCAAAACAATTATAAGTTATATTTTTAAGCTTTCTATTGAATTGCTATCTCAAAGAATTCATGACTCCCACTTTGTTTCTCTGTTACCAGCTGAATGTCCTTTTCAGTGGCTCTGACTTCTAAACATGTGGCAGTGGAAACACACCCTGTTAATGTTCTCCTGCCACTAGCAATGAGTGTTAATTAGAGCAGGATCTGACTTAGTCTCTCCTTGGATTATTTAGGATAGTAAGAGCTCTGCTGAATGGCTGTTTGTACAATCCATCTTTTAATTCACTCTCTGAGGCAGAAGACTATTCAGAGTAAGGTTTGTAATTATTCCAGAGTGCATTCAATTTCTTAGCATCAAAAATAATTTCTTACATTATTAAGCGAAAAGCTTTTTTTTCCCCAGAGTAGATTTAGTTGTCCACACTTATTAAATGAAAATAATAGTTTTAAATTATGGTCAGTGTTTTTTCATTTGATGACTTTCTCAATAGCAGAATTCTATGTTTGATATTTTAGTGTAATATTTTGGGAGGAACAACATTTTTTTTAATAAAGATTAATTGGTAAAATAATCAGTAGAAATAATTTTTGTCTTGTCAAATTGTATTTTAGAGTCCTTTTTGACACTTTGTTACTTTTCAGTAGCACTTCATCTTTGCTTTCTGTCTGCTTTGTAAGAGTTAAATGAAGTAATTTGACCCTTTCTAACCAAAATTAAATTATGAATAGGTCATCATTTGTGTGTATGACATTCTCAGGTGTTGGATAGATGCCCTCATAGATCAATAATTGGTCAAATGTCTTTGGCCAAACAGAACCATGAAATTACACGTTTTGCTTTAGTTTTAGTGACAGGCAATTATTTGAATACCAAAGAACTGAATAATGAAATTCCCAAAGTCTCCACTGGGATCAGATTTTACCCACATGACATTTTTTGATGTTTTTCTGCAGGAAGTGGCTGGACTGTAAATGTGTGCTAGCATAACTTATTTAGTTGAATCAATCCTATGGGACCTAGAGGTAAAAATATTAGACCATTGGGACAGGAGACTTCTTATTTTGCAGGCTTTTAAAATGATCCTTGATTAGGACTACCTTCCAGGACTGTAATGCAAGTAATAAATAAACATTATTTTGAAGTTTTAGGCTAAACAACCAGAGAATTGAAGGTAGATGTTTTATTTTTTAATGTCTAATATAATATTTCTTGTTATAGAAAAAAGAAATCTGTTATTCATGCATGTCTTTTGCTCAGCCAGTAAGTTTCAGTTAAAAGGCAGCTGAGGTTTGAATCTGTGATTTTTTAAATTTCCCTTGCTAATTAATAAAAACTCTTCCCCCATTCGTTTTGACTTAAAGCCTATATTATGGTACAACTGATTAACCCTTGTTAATTTTTAAGTATAGGGAAAGGGTTTCCATTGCACACTTTTTTGTGAAAGACTCAAATTTCAAAGAGAAAATCAGCTAAATTTTCATTCATATACAGTACATCTAGGCAGATCCTAGAGTCTGAGAATTGAAATTGTTATAAAGTGCACCAGGTCTGATATTCATATATATAAAAAAAAGCATTATCATGTTTTAAATACATTCCTCCTTCAAGTATTACATACAAAGTGCTCCTGCACAGTTTGTTTATATGTTCTAACACTTCCCTCCCTCACTGATTTTCCCCCCGCCTTTCACAGTCCTGACTTTGGCAGTGTTAAAACTCTTCCTTCAAACTCACTGTGCAGAAGTGGGGATACAACTGTGACATATAAATTTAGACAGGTTCTCTTTAATGTGAATTTAACCTAATGCAGTTCACAGGCTAGGCCAACGTTGTGGCCCTGTTAAAGGAAAGAATCCTTAAGAGGCTCTGATTTCCTCCTCCACTCCTTACACTTACGCATAAAGGGATTTGCCATCCTGTGTTTGCTCGGATTTCTCTTCCCATAGGCTTTGGGGTCACCCCCTCCTGCAGCTCTCAGACTGGAATAGTGCATGAGATTTGGAGTCTGCAGCCAGGGATGTCTCAAAACGTCATCTATGCACAGCCTCTGAGACACATCAGGGTGGAGCAGGCGGAAAATGAGGTTCTTGCACTCTGCAGAGACATTTTTTGACTTGAGGAAGGGAATCTTCCGTTGTTTCTGAACCTGGAGCATTTCCCTGACATTGGAACTATCAAAGGGCTGTGAAGCATAGAGCATTGCATACAGGATAATGCCCAGGCTCCACATGTCTGAAACCCTGGGGTCACAGGGAATGTGCTCAAGCAGTTCAGGGGCTGAGTACGCAAGAGACCCGCAGAAGGTGCTGCTGAGAATGGTTTTTCCATTTCCATCCCGAGACAGGGATTTTGAAAAGCCAAAGTCTGACAGCTTGAAGTTAAGATCATTGTCGAGAAGGATATTGTCACATTTCAGGTCCCTGTGGGCAAAGTCCAAGTCGTGGCAATGCTTGATGGCAGAAGCCAACTGCTGGAACTTGCTGCGAGCCATGTTCTCTTCCATCGCCCCCTGGCTGGTGAGGTAGTTCAGGAGGCTCCCCTTCTCCCCCAGCTCCATCACAATGTACACTTTCCCGGATGATGTCTCAAAAATCTCATAGGTTTCAATGATGGAGGGATGGTGCAGGCGCATCAAAGCATCCATTTCCCTGGGGAGAAATTTTTCCAGGACATTCTGAGAAATTTTCCTCTTGTCGATGATCTTGATGGCCACTTTGCATTTCAGGCGGTGGCTGTAGGCAGCTTTCACTTTGCCGTAGGAGCCTTCTCCGAGAGTGCTGCCGAGGCTGTAGCCCTTCTTTTTAAGCACCACAGCATCCATCCTGGGAGAGCTGGAGGGATCTGCCCCAGCGGGAGCTGCTCTGCATCCTGTGCTGCTGGGCGGTGCTCCTCGCCTGGTGGTGCTGCCGGGGCACTGCTGGGCCAGCTCTGGGGGTGGTTACTGCGTGAGCTCATGACCTGTTGCCCTGCAGGGATCTGTCTGTCATTTCATGGAGCTGCTCTGTGACATCATGGAGGCCAAAACTCAGCATGGAGGCGCTGGGTGCTCTGTGCTGTCACTGACGGTCGCCCCTGCGCATTGCAATCAGAAAACGGGGATAATTTCTCAAAGATATGTTTCTGGGTTTTAGATGGTCAAAGTAGAAAGAGAATTTTTATATCTCAGTTTTGTTTTTCAATGCTGTTTTTCAGTTGTGTTCTTGCTGTGCATCATTACTACAATACACTTTACATTTTTGGTGGATTTGAGGAAAATAACAAAACCCATCTGAGGACTGAGACTTTGTGGAGCAGTGCATTCAAAAACCGTTTTTTTTTTTGGTGATATGATAGATCCTGATTTGTTAATAAGTACTGCTTGTTGAGTTTGATTGCAATATCAGGTGACTGATCTGAGTCTTCCAGAGAGTACCAGGGATTCCCACCAGTTCAGTGTTTTATGTCAGTATGGTCATGAGAGTTCTAGAAGTCTGCAGAAGAAAATAATTCTATGGAAATTCATAACTGCCACTGCTGATAATCTCCCTGTGTATGCACCTTTCTTTCTTTGTTTTTAGCACTTATTGCTAGTAAACTTCCCAAGAAATTGTAAAGAAAACTTAATTTTTATTAGCCACAATAACATTGCAGAGTACAGACACATAACCAAATTAAAGAGTTGAAAATCACAGAAAACTGCATCACTTTCAATAATAATTTTGTAGTTCTGTTCTTTGATATTAGGTAAAATACAATGAGTTGCTCTCAAATTGATGGCATTCTTTTAAACTGAAGTTTTTATTCTTATAAAGTTATTTTCTATATAAGGTTACAATAAGTGTGAACAAACCAGAAAGCTGGACTGTAAGTCTGGAATGATAGTAGTTCTCAAGGGTTTAAACCTGTTTTTTGCCCTGTTAAGTGGTACATGTTCTTATTGCATCAATTCTTTTGTTTCAAGGAGGATTTGCAGTGGATATTTAGCACATCCTGCTCTGCATATTTTCATTTTAGTCTTTCAACAGCCACAAGGAAGGGAAAATTGTTTGGGGAAGGGGGAAAGGGCAACTCCCTGATGTTATTCTGGAGCAAATGTTCTTAAGGGCATGGACAATTTAAAATTATAGGTGTAACTATTCAGGATCATGCTTTTGTCTGTTCTGAAGGTGCAGCCAGTATCTGAACTGTGAGAGGGAAGGCATAAATCATTGTGATGACATTGGAAAGAACAAAGAAGAAGAAAAGTCTTTAAAATGCACACAAGAATGCATAAAGATTTACAGTGGACTGTTACATGTGGTTGTCTCCAGGACATTAATTTAATTGGTTCTTTTCAGGTGTAAATAAAAATGTGGCCTTGTATTAAATGTTGGATAGCCTCATAGCACCTACTCATGCTGAAAACCACTCTAACTTTTAGTGCAGATGGCTTTTCTTCATGTCAGCCTGTTAATTCTTTAGGAAATCTGTCTTGCATCTAGATATTTTTATACTTGGTGCAGGGAACCCAAAATGTATCATGCATGCTCTGCCTGTTGTTTTTTGTATCTTCCTATAGTAATTTTTTTGAAATTTAAATAAAGGGATGCAGAAAAGTAGTAATTTTGGTGAAATTGTTGAGCAGTGTGGTTAGTGTGGTTAGTATTAACAGGATACTACTACAATCTTTTTCTTCTCACAGTAATTTAAGGGAATGATCATGTTTTTATGGGAATGCTCATATTTTTACTATTAATATATAAATTAAGACAGAATTGAGCGTCAAATCCAAGTGTATCAATTTATGCATAATTTTTTTGAGTAATTGGCTGCTGGTGTTGTCACAGGCAATGGATCTGGAGAGTGGTAGGGATTTGTTCCCTGCTCTGTAAGATCAGTCATGTCATCACCATGGAACCAATGGATTAAGAAAGACGACCTATATTCAGCAAAGCAGTTAATTCCTCCAATGTTAAATGTGGTTAAATTGAATCAAAATCCAAGTGAGAAGTCAGATCTATTATCAGTGAAATACATTTTTGTCTCTGTTGGTGTTAATGTAAGATTTTCTTTAGCTAAAGCAGCTTATTGGTGTTTAATTAGAATTTTGAATAATACTTAGAACCATCAATATTAACAAATTTACCAAAATTATACAGTTTTTTTCTGGTGCCCAACTGTGTCAGTTGCAAATGTAATAGACTCAGGGCTTTAATGATGAAAATTAAATTTTCCAGTGAGAGAAATGCCAGTATAGGCCAAGAATTAATTCTGAATCCAAAGGGGGAAGAGCAAACTATTAATTCATTACATCTGGCGGAAGCAATTCAGTAGTTTCCTCTTTAGTTACTTTAGTTATATTTGGTCATAAAAAACAAAGGAAACCAACCCTTCCTGCACAGGTTGTGCACATGAAGTTGCTGGATTCCTCATCTCTCACACAGACCTGGTTGTGTGTTGCTTTCTTTGCTCTTCCTGCTCTGCTCTCACCTCTTTTCACAACCCTCTAAGGTCAGGGGATGGAGAGGGAGCACTAAATCCCCACTGCACCAGTGTAGCCCCAAGGGCATCAGCAGTGTCTTGAAAATCAGGTGCTTAACATGGATCAGGGATTAGTGCAGCAGGAACTGTATGGCACCCTGATAGTGGGGAGAATAGCTAGGGGGTAGAAACATTTCAAGCCCTGGATGAGTCTTTCCTTGCATGCTAAATCTCCTGGCAAACGATTTTTTTATAGTTGTACAGCACCATTTTATAAAAATGGGGTACCTGGAGCATATTTTTTTCTGGAATAGAATTCATGATGGAAGGTAAGGGTCCAAAGCTTCCAGGACCTGACCCTTAAGTCTCTTTCTTACAAAATGCCTTTTTATTTTTTTCCTTTTCATCAGAAAACTGCCTTTCAAGTTTATTGATTATGCTGATAATACATTTTAAATATAATATTTGTGCTGGTTTTGGCTGGGATAGAGTAAATTTTCTTCATAGTAGCTGGTAGGGGGCTATGTTTTGGATTTCTGGTGATAATTCAGGGCTGTTTTCATTATCACTGAGCAGCACTAACACAGAGCCAAGACCTTACTGCTCTTTACCCACCCCAGCAGAGAGAGGCTCCACAAGGACCTGAGAGGGGACAGAGCCAGGACAGCTGACCCCAACAGACCCAGGGGACATCCCAGACCACAGGTGCCATAGGGTACCATGCTCAGCATCTAAAGCTGGGGAGAAGGAGGAAGGAGGGGACTTTGGAGTGACAGTGACTTCTCTTCCCAAGTCACTGTTACAGGTGATGGAGCCCTGCTGTCCTGGGGATGGCTGAGCACCTGCCTGCCATGGGAAGTGGGGAATGAATCCCTTGGTTTGCCTTTCTTGTGCACATGGCTTTTGCTTTGCCTGTTAAACTGACTTTATCCAACCCATGGGTATTCTTTTATTGACTCCCCAGCCCACCAGGGTGAAGTGAATGAGAGGCTGTGTGGGGCCCAGTTACCATCTGAGGTTTAACCATGAGAGTGTTGAAAGCATTTTCCAGCCTTACCAGAATTAGGTATTGATTTTTAGTATTTATGATTTCTTTTCACAGAGGTTTCACAACACATTTGTCCTGTTTTTCTAATATGGAAGAATTATCACACAATAAATTTAATCGAGTTTTTAGAGTATTGTCATGGGAAGTACTCCACTGGCATCAAATTTTTTCTTGGCAACTTCCTGGAATATTTATCAATATCTGAAGGAACTCTAAAATATTATTTATTTGTATAAAACATGTCTGGAGAAAAAAACCTCAGATTGACTTTTAATTCCAACCTTGCATGTATGGGTTTTTTGTTCCTAAAGTGCAAGACCTTACATGCAAGTCCTAATGTGGAATTGCAATGTGTGGTCTGACTTCTCCATGGCTTTCTGTTGTCCTCTGTAAATTTGTGTTGTAGAAGAGCTGGAGTTGCTGATATTCATGTGAAAATGTTAACATCCTGGGGATGACAACTCTGCCAAAGCCATTCATCATATTTTGCCTAAATCTGGCAAGAATGGGGAAACTGAAAAGCAAATTGCTAATCTTAGTGAGGGGAATGCTTTTTTGGTGACCCAGAGGGAAGTCTTTGGTCAGAATTAGGGATGAGTTGAAATCCTTCTATTTTATGTCCTTCTCCACTCTGGGAACTTGGATGCTGTGGAGGTTTTTTCTCTGGATTGACAAGAGTTTATATTCTAAGACCTATAAAAATACTTTTTGACAATAAAAGTTCAGTGAATTAAGACTTCAAAAGCAAGCAAGCAAAAAAAAATGCAACAAAAAAAACCCCAACCCAACTAAACAACTCCCCCCCAAAAAAAACTCAAGCCAACCAAACAAAACCACCACCACCAACAAAAATACAAGAAAACAAAAAACAACAAAACCCCCCACCCCAACCCCCTCCCCAAAAAACAAACAACCCCCCCCAAAAAACTCAAAACCCAACAAAAACCAAAAGAAAATTGTCAAGAAATTATTAAACATATTTGTGTTTTAGGTTAGTTACTTATGAGTGTAAGAACACTAGAAAAGTCCTTTTTTAATTTCCTTTATACTTTGCTTATGAGTACAGTACTTTGAATAAGTACATGCTGTGAATATCTTGTGTGAAAATAGTCCAGATTTCATAAGAATGTTGTGTAAAACCAAAATGAGAACAGCCTGTTTCTGTGAAATAGTCACAGGTATTGACCACTACTTGGGGAACATTTTCTTCAAAGTGTGTAAAAGGGCATTTTTAGGCATTTTAATTGAAAATAAAGAACTTAATTAAAAATAAATCCCACATGCTGGATGAAGTACCTGGCTACTTGGGTGGCAATGCTTTAAGGTTTATATTCTATACAGAATTTGAGAAATCCCGCCTTACCTGTCATGAAATCCTCTTGTGTCAGAGTGAGGAGATAAACAGATGGTATAACTGAGAGCACACAAAGTGCTAGCTTAGGTAAAATGCACACTGCTGATAACCCACTAAGCCTTCCTGGGTATGCTAATCCTAATTTATGTTAAATCGTAATTAAGACAGTTTTGTTTATTGCTCGTAGCCGTGAGCACCTGGAAGACTGACTAATCCCAGCCATGTGTTGAGGACAATCCAGCTGCTATTGTTAACTCAGAATGCAGGAAAATTTAGATTTGTGAGTTGTTTTCATTGGTGTTTTTTCAGGCATTTATAGAGGCCCTTTTTCCCCATCGTATCAGGAACTGGAACAGAAGAAGCCTCCTAAGCAGAATGGATGAAGGGATTTTTTGAGCAAGAGGTCAAAATCTAAATAGACTCACTGTGTTCCCAGCCAACTTTAAATCAGAATATCTCTGATATACCCATGCAAAAATAGATTCACAACTTGTGTTGTAGCTGTGCTTCTGTTTGGTGTTGCACATATAATTAGGCATAACTGTCAGATTTTGAGGATTCTGGAGGGTTTTATTCAGGAGACCATGGGTGGTACCACTGAAGTGAAATGATAAATGATGGGCAGAGGAAAAGAAGCAGTGTAAACTAAATATCAGGAGAATAAAGCCATAGGAATGGGAAACACCTAAGCCTACTTTGTGTAAAATTACAAGTTTTTAGTTGCATAATTTTTTCTTGTTATAGGCTAAACCTGTGTTCTCACAAATGTTGCTGTATAAGTAAGTGTTTGGACATGTCCCTGATACATATATTCACACAATTACATCTATCATGGATTTTGCAATCAGCTGACAAGAATTTTTTTCTGTTTCTTGTATAGAATTTCTTCTTAAACTGTAGGTAGGAGAAGCCAGGTCAATATAAAGTCTTACTGTGAAAGATTTTTTCCCTTTAGAAGAATTCTTCCTTGGAAGTGTATTCATTCTAATGACTTCAAATCATTCAATTTAAAATTTTTGCAAGAATGGTAATGTTTTTCATCTTCTATTTAAATCTTTGAGCTGTTTAGGGATTTCCTATTCTTAAAAGTTTCATTTTCTGCCTTGTCACGATGGAAAATATGCAAACTTCAGTTATGTGACAATTATATTCTCTGTACTAGTTTGAAGTCAGCCCATGCAGAGATCACTTGCAGTGTGGAAATTTGGACTTAATTACCCATTCATTACATACTGTAAAGTATTTGTTGAATGAATTTTTCATCAGAAAAAACAGTGGCAAAACAGAAATTAAGAATTAGGGACTAAAGGTGAACATAGATTTCATAGTTTGTACAGAATTCAAGTGTGAGTGCAACTGCTTTGCAAAACCTTCTGTTTCTTCTCATGTTTAACTCATGGTATTTGCAATTATGTGGATTTTCTTGCCAGTTAGATTTGATTTTTGTAAGACACAAAAATTAGTAATGAAATATTTGCAATGTACATACGTGTGTTATAGAGCCTAAAATAAATGCCATCTCTGTAATAATTTCGTGTGGATTCTTCTTACAGACAGCAGAGAGCAGCAGTGTGATGACCTGAATCAGAAGAAAGAATGTTAAGGAGTACTGAAACTAACTAAGAAGTTAAATGCTTCCAAAAAACCCCAATTACTGCCTTGATATCAATGCAATTCATTTTTTTTGAGAGACTTTTACAAAAGAAATTAGGAGATTGTGAAAAAAAAAGACATTTCCATTAAAATAACTCTTATTGAAATAATTGTCAAACAAGATGTTTTCATACAGTAAAAAAAGTGACAGCAGAGGGTGGGTAAGTGATTGTTTAAAGGAAATGAAGGATGGATTACTGTCTGAGTGTGTTTAGACCTGTCCAAAGTGATGATGTAGAGCAAAAGACAAACATTAGCTCACAGACAATAGTTTAAAGAAGAAATTTACTTGAATGTGTCCTTAATAGTCTGAAAGTTGCTAAACTCAATGACATGAATTTTTGGAAATCATTAACTCTGTCTACAGGTAATTTGCAATTCACTATTTTTGTTCATCTTAGGGATTCATGGGTACAGCTCAAACCACATTAAATCATTCAGGGTAGAAGTCATCATGTACAATATGAAATATTGTTTCTAAGGACTTGAAAATAGTCTTTTCATGTATTCCACTTCATCTGATATTTTAACTCAACCCCCAAATTTTCAATTTTGGAATTTTTCACAAGTGACTGTGTTTTACCCTCCATTATTTTCCAAAGTAAAAACAGGATGTAGACTCCTGTGGGTAATGAGCAGATATAAATACCTATGAGTCAGATAAATTATGCTGTGTCCCTTCATTCCAGGGGAACTGCTACACTGAGGGATGTAAGCAGATGCTGTTGCCCTGGTGATTGCTTGTTGGAGTCTGGATTGCACTGGGCCTGCATTCCTCAGGACTCTGCACTTCTGCAGACAGCTCATGTGGACAAAGGCCACAAATTAAATGCAAAGAAATGAAACAGCAAGCATAGAATATGAATGTGATGTGTTGCAAATGGCAAATGTGTATAAGGAGTATCACAGGGTTGATCATCTTAATATAGAACTAAATATTGATGCACAAAATTTCTGCCAAGCTAATCTGAGGGCCTGAATTTGTATGTCCCATCTGAGACAGCAATGATGGTTGAATTATTGAGGGGGCTATGTGCAAACTTTTTTCACCCTTTTATTTTTTTCCTGTCTCTTTGCAGCTTTAGGCCACGAGATTTGATCTGAAGTGCACTGAATTTAAAATAAAAGCTGCTACATTCCACAAGGTATCCTCAGAACTCTGAATAAAATACTGTTAATAATGAGATTTTTATTCTTTGAATTTTTTTTCAATATTTTTCCCTCATAATGAAAAGGGGCTTCATTTTGGAAGCAGGTGGTCCCTTAGGTATTCAGTTATTGGTGTTCTTGAATTTGTGTTTTACAAAGGTTTTGGTAATACAGACCATTAATGTCTTTGTGACCCTCATTTTTTGAGCTTCATGTACTTCTCATAGCATGTTTCTAAGATTCTCCCCTTCTTCAGAGAACCTTAGCATTTCCTGAGCCTAAAATCATGACTGAAATTCTAGAATAAGCTGTTATGCAGCAAGTTGCTTTTCAAACAGATCCCGTCCTCAAACTTTTTACTTCACTATTATGTAATTTCGTGCTCTTATGCCAATTTTTGGGTTTCTATCTCCCTCACATTAGCTGATAATACAGAAAATTTAAACCACGTGCAGAAAATCAATAATTAAATAATTTTGGCTCTGCCTTCTTCACTCTCAAATCCTGCAATCACTGCCTCAGCAGAGAATATTGAGCATATTGAATCCTTGCAATGCATTGACTGACCACGTGTGTCAACACCTGCTTCTAACAGCTGGCAGAAGTCACAATGACTTTTCTGATAGAGCTTTTTATGAAATAAGAATTATTTACTACTTTCATCCGTCTATAGACCTGATTTGACTGGTAGACTTGAGTGATTTAAGGTCAATAACAGTGCAATTTCTGAGCAGTTTGGTGTATGACACCTTTTTTTTGTTCAAATTCTTGTTGACTGCATTAAGGGGGGAAAAAATTGCTAATTGGCCCTCAGTGATATAAATGACTCAGTGTTCCTAAAACCACAATATATTTTTATTTCAAAGTGTGATTTGGGGGATGTTGAACTCCCATGTAACATTGAAGTCATGTGGATAATAGACAGATTTTCTTATTTCTCCTTTTATTTTGTCCTTTCTCTAATTGCTTCTTGGACTTCTGTGCAGTTTAGTTCCTTGATGAATTATGTTTGTATGGAATAAAGGCCTGTAGCTGCAAATTCATTTCTAGAAAGTCAGTGATATAATTGCATATAATTGCTAGTATTATCAACTAGATTTTCTCAGTGTCTTTTCCTTAGTTGTAGTTAAATGATTCCTGAGAGTGCTACCACTCACAACTTAGATTTGTTTCAATGTAGCTACCAGAACTGCCATTTTTAACATTAAATCCCCGTTTAAATCATAAACTTCCAAACACCTAGAAAGGAGTATCACTCTCAGTATCACTTAAGAAAATCATGAAAAAGTGAACTTCCATTGTAACTGTACTTTATTACCTGTATTTCTGTGTATCTTCTGTCTCTCATGAGAGGGAAAAACAAGGTGTTGGTAAAATTTCCTAATGTTTGCAATGGAGCCTTAAATTCTTTTGCAGTGTTCTGAAGATTGAGGGAAAGTTACCCAAAAAGCAAAACCCCTGAATTTAATTTGATAAATGGAAATCAAAATCCACCCCAAGGCAAAAGCCTCTCTTTCAGGATATCCATCAGGTTTTCCATGATATGTGAGGATATAAGGACACTGAATGTTGGGTAACTTTGGGAAAGGCCATGTTTCCTCTCTGGCTATTAGGAAGGCAACAGAAATCTCTCTGGGCAGAATTCAGCTGTGTCTCAATACATCTAAAATCAGGGAGAACACAGAATTAGTTACACCTAGTTTGTCACTCTGTTTTTTAAGTGATTTTGCTATAGTAAATATTGTGTAATACCAGCATTCTTTCTCTAATACAAATTTTATGTAATTTAATTTACTATTACAGGATAATTATTCCAATGGAACCAACACTGGTGCAGACTTGGTACAGCATTTTAGCCATAGAGAAATCAAAATAGACTTTTTAAGTGTTCTTAATTCCCTTTGAATCGTAGCAAATGCTTAAAGCAGTCTGTAGATGGGTTTTTGGTGTGTATTTGTGGTTGTAATATTTCTTTCTAAATCAGAAGCACAGAAACAATCTAAGAAATGAAGGACAAAAAAGACCAACAAAATTATATAACAGCATGCAGTAAAAGTATCTTTTCTATTTTGTCACTGGTGATTTCCTTCTGGTCATTGGCACATTCCTGATCATCAAATTCCCAAACTTTGTTTTGTATTTTAATGTGTTGATTGATTTTTCTTCAGACTTCTTTCTGTGGTAGGTTTTTAGCTTTAGAAAGAGTTAAGCTCCTTTTCAGGAGACAGCTACTGATGTAGTTCTTTTATTTTGCACTACAAAGCTCTATGATGGGACCAAAGTGAGGCAGGGAGCTGAGGCTGGGTCTGGTGTGACAGTGACCTTATTCTGACTTCTTCCTTGCAAGACTGAGCCAGACTTTTTGATAAATTTTGGTACCAGGTTTTTGACACAGCAGTGTAAGTACCCCAAAATCACTTTGACATTTCCTAATGATCAAAGAGCCTAGTTTGTGAATAAGTAATGCTGTGATTCTCTGGAGATATTCACAATGTTGCATACAAATGATATAATAATTTTGTCAGTCAAAGACTGAATTAGTAGAAAAGCCTTTGTATTGTCCCTGAAATGCAAGGAGTTCCTCCTTCCTGTTGAGTTCTCACAGTGGAGCTGTAACTGTGAGAAACCCAGAGAAGAAAGTGGAAGAACAATGACTTAAGACAGGAATTCTGAAAATAACATAATAGAAGCCAAGTTGAGTTAATGAGGTTTTTATTAAGAGGTAAAACTTATTGAACTTCTGCTGCCAGTTGGCTTTTGAAGGATGATATCAATGATGGTGTTTTGGCCATTGCAGGGCTGGTTTTCCTGGTGGACCCAGAAATAGCTCTGTTGTATCAGAACTGACACTTTCCATTAAATATTCTGCTTTTACCCTCTACCTGCCTGCATGAGACTGCACTTGCTTTGTAAATGGGAAAGCTTTTTTAAGACAATGGGAACCCTGGCACCAGCATGATTATTCTAACAGTTTATTGGTGTAGTGCATTAGGAAGAGTAAGGCATGCAGAATTCACAGAGCTAATTTAGGACCTTTTCTAATTGTGTCTGTGTGTATGCTCTTCTCAAAATCACTGAGAGATTTTAATATAAATTCAGTGTGGTGTGAAACCTTTTCCTAATTTGTGCTAAGGCACTGAAGTCTTACCATGACTTTATGTTTATTCTACTTTACTGCTAATGTGCTGCTGAACTGTAAACAAATATAAACAGGGTTATCAGGCAAAATACATTAACATAAACATTTTAATATCATGCTCTTTCTACGTCTTCAAATGGACTAAGTATTTAAATGAAACATTAACTCTTACAAGTAAAATGAAAGTTTTATTGTGTTCTTTCAGCAATATTATCCCACTACTAGACTTTGCAGTGTGTATTTTGCTATGTTCAGCCTTTGAAAAGTGTTTATCAAAGGTTTTTGTGTTAAACTAAGAATTTAAAAGGCAAGTTAAAAATTTTACCTTGACCAACATGACTTGAAAACTAAAACATCTTGTATAAATTAATTGACAACTTTGACACTGTTGAGAGAAGCACAGAAATCAGTGTGCATTTAGAATTTTTTTTTGGTGAAATTCATAAGAAAAGGATCTGAATTCCATTCTAGTTCACATGAAATTACATTAGGACAGAAAATATGAGGATTAGAAATTAGAATAAACAATCTATCTTTGGGGTCTTGTGCATACAGAAATGAGGTTCTGGCACTCAAAAATGACACAGATGTAATTTATTAATAATATAAATGGATGTTCAGGTTGTGCAAAAAATTATCATTTGCACCTATTTTTTGATACAGAGTGAAAAGAAAACAATGTGGCAGAGAAATATTGCCCACATTTTTTTAGATTTCATGAATAAAGTCAATGGAGAAGTGACTTTAATAGGTACAGGTTTGTAATGGACAATGAGAAATTTAGATATTTCCATGACATGATGTTCCAGGCCAGATAATGCTACAAGCACTGATCAGTGGCTTGCAATTTAAAAAAGTTACCTTGCCACTCATGGGCTTTCCAGAAACCCTGGTGTTTAATTCATGCAACACTCACTGGTTTTCTTACATACATATGGGCTTGTGGAGTGGATTTTTCTGTAAATATATTTTAGAAAGCATTTAGAAATGTCCAAAGCATTTTAATTGCCTGCTGGATTTTTTTGTTTTGTTTTGTGTGTGTGTGAAAAATTATACTGATTAATAGTGTTCATAAAGGGGCAAGATCACAGGCATAGCTGTCTCTGAACACTACCAAAGTTATAAAACTATTAATTTCTCAGTGATATCATTAAAAGAAAAAATATTTTATGCAAATGTATTTAACTTTACAGATAATTATTCAGACTGTGGGAATTATATTAGCGCCTTTTTAAAGACATTTTTCCTCTCTATCATTCTGGACATTTTCATTTGACTCTATTAAAATTGATAGCTCTGCTTCATGCTAAAAACAGCATCTAGCTTTAAATTTTAGCTTCCTTAGTTGATTATATGACAAACCATGACCAGCAACAGACATTTTAAACAGACATTTAAATTTTAAACAGACATTAAGATAAAATTAGCACAATAGCGAAGGTTTCAAGTGTTTATGTTCAGCTCACAATGCTGCACTCTGTTCAAATATAAATAGAAAACAGGTAACAAAGGCCACCATGAGCAGGACTATTGTCTTTGGACTGCCCAAGTAACCAATAACCAGTTTGAGGTGTTTCTTACCTTTTCATAACTCAAAGGCAGTACAGTTCTGTGTGGTTGTGTACCTTAGGCATGTAACATTTCACATCAGAAAATTGATTTAGTACAAGCATGTTAACCCAAATTTGGTAAAACCAGTAAAATTAGTCCCTTCTGTTATTCTCTTGGATACAATGAACTGTATTGTGAGCCAGATTTGGGATGTGGAAACAGAGCCTGATAGACCCTATGGAATTAATGGACACCAATTAAAGTCTTTGGAGATTAAGAATATCTTCCTTTTCAATAGCATTTGTTATCTTAGTTTTCAAAGCTCAGGATATTTTTCCTATTTCTAGAAATAATAAGGATGTTCCTAGTGAAACATACGTAGCCTCAAACCCAATTTGTTTCAACAATTTTTCTTTGCCTTTTAACAACTTCTTAGTCATATATCCAGCATACTTCATGGCAGTACAAAGAAGCATCCTTTCTTTCTTTCTGTCATCTGTGGGCTCTTCATCTTATAAGCATTAAAAGAGCCCTCTGGCTGGGACTTTAGGTGATCTTTATGCCCATTTCATTATATCAGTGAAAGAAAACAAACAGTATTTTTAAAATGTAATTGAACTCTTAAAAAAAAAATCTAATTACCCCAGGCAGTAAATGAGAATGGACCACTTAAATTTTAGTTTGAATGCATTAATTTCTTTTAGTATAAGTCTATTTCAGCTACAGTAGGCTACAAAACAGATGAAGTTTTCAAGGCATAATTTTTTATCTATTGTAATAAGTTTTCACTGTGTTGCAGGTCAAAATGAGTTCTGTAGTTTTAAATTAGTTTTTTGGATATTAACAGCTTAATGGCTGTGGAATTTATATCAGGATGATGATAATTTTTTAAACTTTAAGCATGCTGTAAAGGCAATATAAAAAGCTTCTCAAATTATTAAAAATGAGTCTTTTTCCACTAACAGAGAAGCAACAGAATTAATGAGATATCAGAAAATCAGAACATTTGCACAAGGTACAAAATATTCCAGAAAGCAGGTTGCATTCATTATGTGTTTCATCAGTAAGCACTGTTGGTTCTCTCCTGCATTTCAGTGCCAGCTGAAGTTCAATGCCAATACAAGGTCACTGGGGAGTGAATGGATTCCAACACTACTTTTACTTTATGAGCTATTGCTCATTTCACCACTTCAACATTGGGAGAGATAAATTTTCTAATCCTGAAGTTATTTGAATTAGCTGCTTAGAACCTTTTTGTAAATTATAATGCTCTGAAGCACCTCATTTTTACATTTTTGTGCTAAGAACTTATTGAAGAAAAACACTGCGTACTGTACGTGTGCCAAAGCAGCCCATGGGAGGTTCGAATATCTCTGAGTGGCTTGGTGCCAATGACATCTTGAGCTGACTGTGCTGTCTTAAAGTAACAATCTGGAATCAGTTTTAAGCTCAAAAAATTCAAATCTCTACTGTATAAAGCTCTTGCTATTTATAAGCTGAATAAAGGGAAGACATTTGAGTTGAGTGGGCTGATAGGTATGAGATGATGAGATTGCCTGCTTAACTTTTCTGGGCTAACCCAATGAAAGGATGAAATGGTTTGATAAAGATCCCATTGCATACACTTGGAACATGCCTTGTCTGGGGTTAGTTCCATCTTCTCTAGGTGACTTTGTTTTGAAATAGGATTAATAGTCTTGCCCAGTAGGGAAGGCACATGGGGGTTGTTGCTTATGGGGTATTATGTAGTTGAGAATTATAAACATAATTCATTTACTGAAAGTTTGTACTGTTGTAACTATGTTCATTTGCATCCACTGTTTATTCATAAGGTATCAATTAGGCCCAGTGGCACTGGTAATGAGAAAATACTGGAAGTTATAAGTGCCAGATCAACATTTCCAATCAAAGGAAGAGAGAGTTTTCAAACTTGGAGCATTGAGGCTTCAAGTGGAAAGTTATGGACAGCACCAAACTTTCTAAAAAATTTCTGTGGAAAATAAATAAGGCTTTAAGCTCTGCTGACTTCTCTCCAGTTGTCAACCAGTGGTGATGCAAAAATCAAAAAAGATTTTCTAAGGCATTTTCTTCTTCCAAATTCAAACCATACCTTGTGTATTTCTAGGGTGTTTTTACTATAAAGCTGTGGAACTGTCCCAAAGAGTTATGTACAGCTTAGCTTTGCTTTTTGAGCTTACATGGGCTTCATTTGCACTGTCCCAGGCTGGTGGAAATGTCACCCTGCATGCAGGCAGGGACTCCACTCAGTGACAGAGGCCAAGGGTGTCACAGACACAGCTCAGGCACTAATTTCCTGGACACTGGGATTGCTATTGATCCCAGATAAAGCTACTTCTGGCAGATGGATGCAGTTCTGAGAGCCATCTCCCAGGTCTCTGCGATGGGCCCCTGTCCAGGAGCACACACTGGCCTCTTGTTGCATTTCAGAGAGAGAAAAGCCCTCATTAGGGAGCTCAGTGATTTATCTAAAGGAAAATGTGCACATGCTAAATCCAAGCTGCCCTGTTGAGGCACTGCAAGAAAAAGAGCACAGCCTCTATGAAGGACAGGGCTGCTCATGGTAGATGGAAAACACACTTTTGTTTTGACAATTTCAAATTGAGGCATTCAGAAGGCATCAGGCTTAAAAAAAAACCCAAACAAACTAATGATATTTAAAACATTACAATGGTAAAAAATTATCCTTGATTTTGGGTACTGGAGGGCTGTTGTCTTTCAAGCTTTTCTCTGTACTCTAGGGGTAGGAATGGGAATTTTTTTATTAATGAAAGCTTAAAACCAAAGGATAGAACTTCATTCTAGCTACCAGAATTTCAAATGTCAAGGGTATAACTAAACCCCTTATGGTAAAGTAGCATGGTCAGTCAGCACCAGACAACTAAGAGAAATTCTAGTGTGACATAGACAACTGAACTATCATAAGCATGTGGACATTTTAATATTACAAGAACAGATTTAACACCCATTCCAACTCACAGGATTCATAAAATGGGATTAAGACTCCAGCTTTGTTCTTGGAGAATGGCAAACTTCAGTTTTCTTTTAGTGGCTTCAGTGGAGTACTGAAACAAAGGGGTTATATTCTGTAGTATAATTAACAAGGGAGATTTACAAGAAAAAAAGGTGATGAAGAATATTATTATTCTCAAATAGTTCTCAATAGATTATTTATTCAATGCTTAGAATGACATCGATTCCTTGTATGGCCTCTAGATAGTAAAATAATGGAAACCCCATCATTACTTTGAGGAAAGGAATGACCATCAAATATGAAAATAAATCTACTTCTGGCCCTAGGCTGTCAGATTTTTGATTTGAGATCACATGAAAATAATCAAAACCAACTGAGGGAAATGAAGGGACATTGGCTGTTTTAGTCTAATGAAAACCCCCCTCGATTTGTTTATTCCCTGTAAAGCCAAAGTAAGATTACTCTTCAGATGGCAAAGTTCTCCATGTCTTTCTGTAGAATTATCATTGCTAGATTTTCTTTAAAATAAATTCAGTGGCATCATGAAACTTGTGAATTGGAATGATGTATTCTGAATCTCAAAATGCAGCAGTCCATCCCCTTGAAACTTTAAGTACTTTCCCTCATCTCAGCACATCCTTTTGTTTAGTTTAGAACCTTTCCATTCAGTTGGTTTTCCTCCCCACAATCCATTTATTTTTGTTTTATTTTGGCCATGGTTTGTGCATTTGTAACAGTCTGTAAATACCACTTGGTAGCACAATACCTGAATACCTTCTGCATTTTCTATATCTAGCCTTAAATACCTTACTGTTGCACCTCCCAGAGAAAATCTTTCTTTAGTCCCTTCCAAGGTAAAAATCATCAATGTCAAATTAAAATGGTTTGCAGAATTTTGCTCTTTATTCTCTGTCAGGTATTTCTTGACAGCCTGGAATTTGCACTAACCTCTGTTTGATCTTTGACACTCTTGACAACCTCAAACTGGAAGTTTCTTAAAGGGTGCCAACATATCTTGCATATTAACATCTATATTAAAGTGAGGTTTTAAAAAGAAATTCAATAGCATTTGGCACCAGCTAACTTTTAAATGGTGACAATTTTATGCTATTATCACTGGATATATAGTTCCTGATCATATCAACTGACATCATTTGGCAATGGTTCTTGATTTCTGTCTGGAAAAAAGCTGCTGGTTCAATTATTCCTGTACATTCTGTTTCAGGCATAGTTAATGAAATTATGCATTTCTTAGGAGGAATTTTTTGGCATATTCAGGTTGCATGTGCATTTTATTGGGCTGTAGCTGAGCACTCTGAAATGTGATGGACAGAATGGAGCAATTTCTGCAGTATAAGTGTCAGTGTGAGAAAGAACACTGGGCTAACACCTGTCTGCTGTGAACTGTCATGTCCTACACAGGAAAGAAAAATTTCCTCTTGTTTATGAGCTGGTTTGATCTTGGTCAGCACAGGCTGAATACAAAGGCCCATTGCTCCAGCTATGCAGTCCCAGGTATGTGGTCATGTCCTACTCCTGGGTGCAAGGACAGTACAGCAAAATCAATACAAAAGGTAGTTTTCTGTGGACACAGCACCACCTACTTCAGCCCTTGCAGCTGTGAGCCACAGCACCATCCTGACTTGGCAAAACACTCAGGCAGAGCCATGCACTCTCTGGGAGTCTATTATCATGCTTGGAATGCTAACAGTTTAACTGTGAGCACTTTTAAAGTTCAAGAATCACTTCAGATAAAAGACCTTTATCTCCTCTGCTGCTGTTTTCTCTGGAGGGGTCATCATAGTCCTCAGATTCTTGCAAAATTTGAACATGCTGTCTTTTTCTCAGACAAATTACCAGTGATTACAACTGAGGAAAGACTGCAAGCCATGACATGGTAATTATTCTAAGAGATAATTAAGAAGCAGAACAGAAAAATATTACTGAAGAATGAAGACAGCTGCATTGTAACTTAAAGCAAAATTGCTGGAACTCACACCCATAAATGGGTGGTATTTTTGTGTGTTAGATGTAGCAAATGTAGTCATCTCACCAAATATCCACCACTTTTTTTAATTCCAGGAGTTTACAGTCATGAGAATTTGAGTCAGGAGTGGTTCTGAGAGCTTGTGCTATTCCAACCATTCCATCTCTTCCTGAATCAGAGTGGACTGTAGCTAAAGCTTTCCAAAGTTCTCCAACATGTCATTGAAAATATACCATGGTGGGTATATCAGTGTCCCTAGTGACTTGTACCAGTGTTTACTGCCCTCATTAGAAAATGTGGCAAAATCCAATATAAATTCTCCTTGCTGTACTTCAGTTTCCTTATGACTACTCTGAACTTAATGGACACAAAGTACAGCTTAGAGACTTTTTCTTTGCAGTAGCAAATATGAAAAATCATTCTTGTTTTCCTTGAGTCTACTCCTTTATGAATTTAGTCCACAACAGAAGTGACCAATCCAAAGAGAAGTTAATTCAAAGTGATGGATGTTTTTGAGCCAGTTAACTTCAGGGCTTGATCTGGTGCTGACTGAAGTGATAGGAAAGTGATCCTGAATCACAGCAACTGCATTTTTGCCACGTAAAGTGCCAGTGCCCTCATTCCTGCTGCAGCCAGACACGAAGATTTCTGGGCAGCCCAGAGCTGGCTGAGGCTCTCAGATACATTAGCAGTGTTAGCTGTACCATGTCCCAGCCCTTGCCAGCTGGATGAAGGGGATGGAACCATCACACCATCCAGGATACCCAGATGGTGTTCTTTACTTTTAATTCCCTGTGCTTTTGCTCTCTGCTCATGTGCTTTCATGGTCACGTTTGCCATCTATTTATCCGTGTATGTAAAATTAAATTTCCTTGTTTTCTCCTCCCCTTTTATTTCCTATAGTTGTTTTACATGGTGGCATCTGTGGAATGCCATAACTTTACATGTTTAACATGCAAATTGAGGACAAGGCAAACTTAAAAGTTCTACAGATTTGTTAAAAATTCCTACAGCTTACTTTGCATCTTGACAGCATCCATTAATATTTTTAGGAACAATTCAAGCACCTATGCCTACACATAAAAATAAGAAAACAGTTTCAATACAAAGAAGAATACAAGGCAGTTAGTATGCACTCATGTAATTCTATCTTAGAAACTTTATATTGTAATATTAAGAGTAGTTATTCCAGATCAAAGGTGTGAAGCTAAAGTAATTTTGAAAATATTAATACTTATTTTTGATAAGTCTTATTTTGCAGTTGGGGTGACATTTTATCCCATGACTTTCTTTGCCCTTTTATACTCTGGATTTCAGTACCTTATTTTAGCATTCCTCTTTCATGGTCTGCAAACTTTGGAGTTAAGTTTTATGTGCACCATAGGAAGCAGAAAGACAACAGCCTCTGAAGTTATCAGAAGGAAATTGCACCCTTTAAATGCATTTTGGGGTAGATCTGCTAATCTTTATCTCCAGATAATGGCGGATATTTAGGAAGCATGCACTCTATAAATACTCCATTTCTGATTCTCTGTTATTTATATTTACATTTACAATTACTGGGCAACTTCAGATTTTTCCATGCTGGCACAGATTAGATTGCCTTGGGTACCTCCATGCAATAGGAATAGAAACCCTCTATGTTGGCACATGGATAATGAAATGGTATGGCAGCAACATCACTTGCATAATTATGCTTCAGTTTTGCTGAAGAAAAAGCAGGCATTTCCAGCTTAATTGTTGTCCTTGTCTCTGAGAGGTCTGTTCCTTCCAAATTCTTTTTCTCTTAAGAAATTTATATACAGTGTAATTAGGAACAGAGAAGAGCCAAGCAATGAAAATGTGAGAATATGCAGGCAGCAAAATTCATCATGAAGTGTGCAGCATGCAGGCATTATATTTCTCCTTCCCCTCATGTAATCCACATCATGACTTTACTAGTGGTGTAAATAAGTGTTTCTTGTAATTTGTAATTAGAAAGAGAAATTCAGAGTGTGAGAGAGTAACTGGTTTACAGGTCATATTAAACTGTATTTAATATCCACATTTTTCCAGATGTAAATATTAAATACATTGTGCTTCAGTACCAATAGAAAATACCACTTTTTTCAGTCACTGGACTTTGTTCAAGCTTATGGTATTCAACATAAATTAAATCCTGTATAAGGCTTGAAATAAAATACAGTAAATATGTCTTATTTGTTATTAAAGATCATTTAAAAATGGCAGTTCTTTATTCAGGCTTCTAGAGTGGTGTTGAAATCCTTAAAGCATTCAGAAGGTGCAGTAATTGCACACATCTGATGCCAAGACTGCAAATCTTTGATGAAAGCTGTAGCTTTGATTTTGCTGTAGATAGATCATGTTCTCTGCTGCAGTGAATCAAACCAAAAAACCTCAGTAATACCTTTCCATATTATATCAAAATCTAGCACTCAGGGTCCAGTGAGTCATGTCAGCAGCAGTGCTGGTGAGAGAATTTATATTTGTATCAGAATAACCATCCCTTTAAGTTTGTAAGTGGCTCCTTTTCAGGAGCTGCTAAGTATTCAGCAGCTGCCTGAGCTGTATGGACTTCCTCATTAGGCTGATGAACTTCAAAGCACTTGGGGTTCCTTCCAAGTATGAAGGGAGGACACACAATGCATTTCAACTGAAGTTAAGGATAAAAAGTACATTTTTTTTTAAACAAAATGTTCCAAATAATTAATTTCTTTTTCAACTAAAAGAATGTATAATTTTTTTCCTACAGCAAGTCATTCTTTCCCCTTGCCATTTCTGATCTGCAAAATTAAGTTTTACTTCAGTGAAGGCCTTTATTGACCTCAGGTGTACCAGATTTTTCTCTGTGGAGATCAGAATAGGTACATAACCTATGAATGAATTCTGGCCACATTTTACTGCAGATAAGTATTTAACAGTATTTCTTCTGTACTTTAATTTTCAGGCTTCTACATTCTATTTTGCTGTAGTTTAACCATAGTCTGCCCAAGTCCTGCTGGTGTAATTTAGATTGGATATCTGTTTAGTTTTATTAGTGTTAACATGTAAAAGATTTTCTATAGAAAGCCTCTTATTTTCCATTTTAATAAATTTCATTCTGGAGACAGATTTTTTTATTGATTTTGGCATTAAGCAAAGAAAAAAAAAAAGTCTAATTTGAGTCATAAGCCTAGGAATGAGCCTAATTCTTTGGCAAAAGCTGAACTGAATGGACTGCAGTGCAATTGCCACAAAGTTATTTCAAGTTTCAGTCCAAATAAAATGCAGGACCCAGCAGAGTTATTTCCACATGGTAAAATCCTGCACTGTGGTGAAGACAACCTAGTATTTTTTTAAATGACTAATAAGGTGTGAGAATAAGAATTTAAGATACATATTGAAACAGTTCACCTTTTGAAGTTTAGTGTTCCTTTTCTCATGTATTAGATCATGGAAAACATTGCATAACAAGAAGAGGAGGGAACCACAGTACAGTGGGTGCTCCTGAGAGTCTTGTAGAAAGGTCATGAAGCAGCAGACCTCTAGCAGGTGTGTGGGTGGTTTTCCCCTCCAGTTCTATGTGTTCCTTGTGAGATTTGTACTAATGAAGATTAGAAGGTCGGCCAGTAACCTGCTGTTCTGCCTTGAAACAAGGAATGTTTGTGGGTGGAGTGGATTCCCCCAGGTGAGCTCCACACACCTGGCTGCTGCTGAGCTGTGCAGTGCCCTGTGCCCCTGGGCCCTGGGGCTGCTCTGTGTCCTTGGGATCTCAGGCAAGGAATGAGCTGTTTAGCAGGTATTCTCCCTATTCTCCCTTCCAATGCTTTCACAAGAGCTGTGGCACATGTGTGGAGACAGGAGGAGGCCTGCAAATAAATGTCACTGCATAGGGCTCGTTGTGTATTACTGTGCAAACTGTTTTCTTGGAGGGATTGTATTCTTATGGGATTTTCAGGTGCTAAAGGTATTAAACATTCCTCTGTGTTTATGAATTAGGCTGTTAAATTCTTAATCTGGATTTACCACCAGAAAAAAAATTCTACATCTTTTGTAGGGGTGTGACATGACATTTAATTTTCATTTCTTGGGGTTACGTGCCACTGTGCAATGTGATGCACTCAGACAGTGCTTCCCCTGCGTGAGAGGGGATTCTTGCTCCAAGAACTGAAAAAATAATGTGAATTGAAGTTTGAAAAAGCAATTCTTGCACACTGAAGAAGCTGGCATTTTTTATAATTTTATTTTTTCATCCCCAAGAAGGGAGAAACAGGAAAAATGTATTTCATAAGTGTGCATGACTGCTTACAGTTTTGGCAGCGGATCACAGAGCCTACTGTCCCTCAGGTAATGTAATTTGCTTTCTTTTTGCCTATGGACATACTAAAAATGTAGCTTTTTGCAAGGAGGCAGTGCAACACATAAGAGATGATCATTTTGTTATAGAAAATGCCATAGAAATCATTTGGTGTTAGATGACATGGCTTTACAGTGCTCAATGGAGTATCAGCATTATACATATATGCATAATAGTATGTCAGTGGCTTTAAGATGAGGGAGAAGTCATCCTCCATTGAAGCTGTAGCTATTTTAATCAAAACACTATGATTTTTACAAAAGTCAGGTCTTAGGTGTGCTTTTGTGAGATGTGGGAAGGCCAAGAGAAATGGCATTTAGCTGAAGTACATGGGAAGACCAGCAGTGTACAAGGAACTAATTTTATTATCTTCTTATTTTCCTCACTGTTAATTTTCCTTTTCTGTTGCTTGTGCTCCAGTTTTTGTGAACTGCCCCAGACTGAACTTGGACAAATTCAAGTAGGAAATAGGGACCAAATTTTAACAGCAACTATATGAACAATTTACCAAAGTTCTGTATCACCTGAAATCTTTAGATCAAGGCATCATTTCTAAGCAGACTTTACAGTTCATCTATAAGTCTTTTTGGTTTGTATTATGCTGCTGATTCAATAATAAAATTACAGAGGTTCTATTTGGTCTCAGAGAATCCTTTTTTTCTTGTAGTTTTTTTATTTGTGAGCAGAAATTAAAGTGGTTTGGGTCTTAATCTACACAAAGTTGGTTTGGCAATACTTTGGGATTTGTAATTCTGGTGAATATCTGTGATTTACAGAATAAAATAACAGAATGTATTTTTTATTACTACTTTCATTAATGATTTTGACTAACTTCTTGTGACTGGAATTCCCTTTAACCCTTCTGTATTGAGAAGTCTGATTTGCTAATTTCAGTCCATCTTGCACACATTCTCTCATTCCATCCCAAACTAAATTGCATCATGAAACACAGAAGAGCTTAATTATATGAGTGTTTTTATGATGTTAACACAAGTTAGACTGAAATAATTTGCATGTAGCAATGTTTTTACCCTGGTGCTAATGGTTTTGAGTTACTGCTGGAGGAGATATTCAAGCCTGAGGGATATGCCAAATATTCAAACTGACTAAAGACAAGCACTAGAAGTATCTGAAACCTCACAGCTCTGCTAGTCCTGGTAATGGGGAGCAGGATTTTTCATAGAGGAAACAAAGCTTTCCTTTATGAATTCCTTACAGTTTGAGCTGCAGAAAAATATGTGAAAGTCAGCACAGAAGGTCTGTGATTGAAATCCTCCCATGAATGTATTACCACTTTGAAAATCCTTCCCATCTACTCAGATTCTGATATGCACATGGTGGGAATCTTGAGTGAGTGACATCTTGGTGGTGTCTGTAGCCAGGAATCACCAGCAGGGAATCTTGACTGTAGACACCAGCAAGGTGGCAGTGATACAAAGCTGGTGATGGGGAAAACTGGAATGCAATACCTGAATCACTACAGTGTTCTATTTTATTCATGAAACAGTACAACGTACAATTTTTACCTTTTTTTGTTAAGGGCTGACATTAATTAACGAATTTGGCAATTATATAAACTGAAATGATGCATAAAGAGGAGAGAACACCAATATTCTCAGTTCAGGGAGGCATTCTCTGTATTACTTGCAGAGTTGGAGCTCATTATGTTGTTTACCTCTGGAAATTATCCTTTCTGCATTTCTTTTTCTCAAGCGGCAGCTTCTCTATGACTGTGTTGACTGGAGTATTAAGATATGAAAAGGTAATCCTGTAACAGTTGGGATTCAGCAGCTGCACAGAAAAAAAGAGAAAAAAGAATCCTACTATGCTCAGAGAAAAGCCTAGACCCTATAATTAAGATAACATTTCATTTGACAACTGAACAGGAGCCAGACCTTCAGTCATTTTGAAGCTGGTATATTGCCACCAATTATTTTAAATCTCTTTAGTTGCCAGATATTGTTGCTCCTCTGCTGCCTGGCAGGGCACCAATGATGCTGATCTATGATCCAACCAAAGAGGAAGAATAAATTAATAGCAGTGTAACTGGTACATTCTCAATCCACCAGAATTAACCACAAGTGCAAAGGAGACAGCCATAAAATAATGACTGCCTGCAGGGTAGACCATGTTTAAAATACTCTTTACTGAATAAGAATGTGGAAAGGCTCCATGACAATGAGTCTGAACAATTACTTCTCATATTTTAAGAAAATATTTTAAAAAGTTATACTTTCTGTATTTTATTCATGTTACTAAATGCACACCTTGAGTTTTCCAATTCAGAGAACAAGGTCTCCTGATCGAATTCCCCATTTATGCTGAATTTTTACACATTGCTGCCATTTATTGTTGAACATGCAAGACCATGTATATCCCACTTGGAAAATTGTTTGGAGTACAAATTTCACAGATTTTTCTGCAGCTGAAGTAGTATCCTTGTAACCTGGGTATGTGCTTGACAACTCCTGGTGGTTCTTCAGTAAGCCTCTATAGCAGGGTATCAGTTTCTCCCTAGCAGCTCTTAGATTTGCTGATGTTAATGCTCAACCCTCTTAAAAAAAAAACCCAAAACCCAAAACAAACTTGAATTTCTTCCCTCTTAATTGTAAGTAAATTTCCCAGGAACTAAACCTCTGCTTGACACCAAGGTGGTACTGGTGAGAGAGATTAAAAGGGAGGCTGAGAACCCTTCAAGTCATTTGGTGAATTTGTGTTGTATAGAACTTTCACTTCTATATACTCATATAACTTGTTTTTATTGTTTGTAGTTTAATTTGAAATTATTTGTTCTGACTTTTTTTTTTACTGATAAAGAGTTGTAATACATAATCATAGAAAGGCTTGGGTTGGAAGTGACCTTAAAGATCACCTTGTTCCAACCTCTGCCAAGGCAGGGACACCTTCTCTATCCCAGGTTGCTCCAAGCTCTGTCCAGCCTGGCCTGAACACTTCCAGGGATGGGGCAGCCACAGCTTCTCTGGGCACCCTGTGCCAGGGCCTGCCCACCCTCACTGAGACTGACAGGTCAGGGGTTCCCAGGGTCCTCCTTTCTCCCCTTTTAAAAATGAGAGCAATGTTTCCCCTTGTCCAGTCACTTGGGACTCCCCTTGACTGCCAGGACTTGGCTGGTCCTTGTTTCCCTGCCTGTGGATTTGCTTCCTTCCCTTTAGTTTGAATCAGTGTCAAATATTTCCTGCAATGATTGTCCATTTCTCTTTCTTTGCTCATAACCAATGTGCCTCATAAGCAGAGAGCTGGTTGACTCTTTTCCTTACTGTGAATCATAAATACAAAATCCTTAACATAAGCACACTTTGTTCTAATTTGTGATGTTATTTTCTAAGGAAAAATAAAATGCAGATTTCTAAGTAACATAATAAGAGCAGATGTAAATCTTCTAATCTTCAGAGTTCTAAAGGGAGCCCTATGTAGGAACTTAATTGAATTTCATGTAAAAGGACAATGTTTTGGTTCTTTTATTTAAATGGAAGGGTTTGGTATTCCAAAAAAAAATTTAATTATTGATTTTTCCTTTGCTGTTAAATAGCTCATCTCATCTAGGTTTTGTATATTTAAATAGTGTACTCTGATTTTTATTTTATTTTTTTCTATTGGTTTTGAAGTCACTGAGTGATTGTTTTGATAAGAAATGTTCTTAAAAAGAAAAACTATAAGTATTTAATCTGAAAACTTTATTTTTAAATATATTAATTATAGTCTTTTTTACTGATGGATGATGAGAAAGTTGAGGTTGGTGTCACTGTGATTAAATACAGAGTTAAATCATGTGCAGAAGGACTTGTTGCTTCCATGTACAATCATGTTGTCCTTCCTTGCATCCTTATTTAGAATGGCACTGCCTTTCAAGCTAAATACATAAAGTAGCACTAACAAGTTTTCACAGCTCTGCTTTAGGGTAGTTGAAGGTTTATTTATATGTTATAGCTCAAAATCTTGCATCTGAAGCTGGAGTCCTGCCATCTGTGGTTAACTGTGCATTAAGGGGATTGCTGCCAATACAAGTGTACAAGATGACAAGTATGATCAGTTGGAAATTATCTGCTGGAAAAAAGATAGAAGCACGTCTAGGAGATAGCTAGAGCCTTGGATTAATGGCAGGTGTTCATTTTCTGTGACACACACAGTTGTTCTTCAGTACTTCCCTACTTTTAACTCTCTGTAGCTCTCAAAGGATGTTTTCCCACATCCCTTTCCCCCAGCTCCATAACTGCCAAATAAATGGAGCTCTATATTTCAGAGACTTAGTTCACTGATTAAGCAGCGAAAAAAATACCCTCTAACACTGGACATATCTTGGCATACAGAGAATTTAAATAATATGATTTTACATAATCCTGAAGGTCAGCAGCACTTGCATTTAAATCCAGGAGGTTGTGGCTGAAAGACAGTCTAAGGACTGGAGTTGGCAAAGGTGCCAACACCTTGGCAGTCTGCGAGCATCTTTACCAACAGACAATTGTTTAATACAATTCTGTATAAATGCACATTTTTGTTGTGTTTTTTTTTTTTTTTTTTTCAATTTTTTTTTTTTTTTTTATTTTTTTTGTTTTTTTAAAAAAAAAAAAAAAAAAA
>VZRX01004896.1:181624-216961 GCA_013398075.1 Notiomystis cincta | reverse complement strand
CACGGACGGACACACAGACACAGTCGTGTGCATCTCGCGGTGTTGTCACTCGTGTCCGCGCGCTCCGCGCCGCGCCCGAGGGGCCGGGGCTGTCCCTGTCCCTGTCCCCGTCCCCCGCCCCGGCTCCAGGGGCGCCCGGCGGGACCCCGCGCTCACTGCCCCGGGCCCGGCGGGGCTGGAGCCGATGCTCCCCCGGCACCCGCACGGTGCTCTCGGTGCTCTCGGTGCTCTCGGTGCCCGGAGCAGGGCCGGTCACCGCCGGGGTTCGGCTGCTGCTGGCGGTGCTGCAGCCCCGGGGCTGCTCCCCCAGGGAACATCGGCCTCAGCGAGGCACGGCTGGCAGGGAGGCGCGGGCCGCCTCTGCACCACGTGTGCTGATTTCTCTCTTTCCCCCTTATTGAACTTTCACCCCACGCATTTCCCCCTCGTGCTTGGCCCTCCAGTTCTCTCCCGCCACGTCCCTGGCGATAGGGGAGGAGGAGGGAGTGAGGACACAGCTGCTGGGTCCGTCTGCTCTCAGCGCTGGGCCAAGCTGCCAGGAGGGTAAAGAATCCGGCAATTAAAAGCCGTGTAAAATGGAAAAATGGGAGAGTAATTCGGAGAGTGAAATTCTGATTTATTCTAAAAGAGAAACATAATTAAACTTTCTCTGCAGTCGAGAAGAAAGTCTCTTAAATGAAATCTGATTTTCAGTTGTGGAGCTGGGTTTCACAAGAGCTTACTCATAACGGTACTAAGAGTCTCTGACAGACTAGATGATTAATTTATTAAACCTGGTTTTGGGTTCTGCCTGCTGGGCTGGCCACGTAGTCTGGTACAAGATCTGTTCTGGAGGACCAGTTCATGCAAGTTACATACCTGATTAGTGCAACAGTGATTGTGTCTCAGTTAATTGTATTATTAATTACCACCTCCTAGGTTTCTGCATCAACAGCCCTCCTGAATTCTGCCATTTGATTCCACTTTGTGTACACTGCAGGATTAAGCATTCTGCTACCGGGTCTGTATGGTTTCTCATGTAAATCCCTGGAACTGACTGTCCACTGAAGAGGAGCTGCAAACAAAGCTCTGAGGGCTGCACCTGCTCAGGGGCAGGCTGTGGATTGTCACACTATAACCTGTAAGAAATCAGATACAATATACTTACAAGCAGGTCATGTAGAGTTAGAAACGGTTTGGGTTTTTTTGTGGTTCCTTACAGTGACTAAAGGATTACTTTGCTCTCAAAGTAGGATGGAAGAGACGTGTTCAGAAGAAGGCACACACTTTGTATGGGGAAATTTTCTTTTTTAATTTACAGCAGAAAGAATATAAAGCATTCAGAAAACATTTTCCATATTTTAAGGGCAATTCAAAACATTTTGCATGGTTC
This sequence comes from Notiomystis cincta, assembly GCA_013398075.1. Taxonomy (NCBI): domain Eukaryota; kingdom Metazoa; phylum Chordata; class Aves; order Passeriformes; family Notiomystidae; genus Notiomystis; species Notiomystis cincta. The sequence continues at coordinate 215,589 of VZRX01004896.1, read as the reverse complement.
CAGCAGCTGAGTTCTTCAACAGATCCATTGATTCAGTGATGCTTTACATGCACAGTTACAAAAATAAAACTTACAAAAGAGAAGACATCTATACTAGTTTTACATGCAAGTCTTGGGGACCCCCCATTGGGCACCAGCTATTGTGTGGAACTGCCATAAGCGTGCAACCAGAGAGGGGGTTCATGTTATATTCTGTATTTCTTTCACACAGTATTACTGCTGTCGAATGTGTTTCACAAAGGAGCGATTCCATTATCAGAAGACAGAAGATCTGGCTCCTGGCACTTGGGAATTTGAATTTTCCTAGAAAGCTGCACTTACTTATCTTAGGTGAAAATGTTAAGTTCCACAACCAAGAAGAGGGTTTGAAGAATCACTGCACTGCGGGGGAGTGCTGCTCCCTCCCAGTGACACACTGAAGGGTTACTGCCCGACACAACAAAGCACTTGGGAGCTGAGCTGGCTCCAAGCATGCCAGGAGTCCTGGAGCTGTGCTGCAGAACTGCCTGCATGGTTAACAGCCAGCACAGGCTTAAACGTTTGGCTGAAGCAGGATCTAGATTAGTAGATACACCACCAGGCCCATGGATCTGGAAGAGTAATTTGAAATAGCTCTGTATATTACTGAATTGTTTTCTGTAAAGACAAGGAGTTAAAACATTTCCACTGAGGTCACTACTCTTGTTAGGAACAGATCAATTCTATATTGTCACGTATTGGTGAATGGGTGCAGTATTTCACTTTCAAAATGTCAAGAGTTCTTCCAGTACTAATACAGAGCATTTCCAATCGGAGAAAGGAGATTCTTCTGTGTCTCCTGTTCTGTTTTGGTGTGAGAGGAAAATTTAATGGTTAAGGTTCCAATTGCAGACAGTAAATTGAGGCTACAAGGCTGCCCACAGGCACAGTGTGAGCGCCAGGCCATTTGTTTTGCCTTTTTCCCTTTTTTTTTTTAAAATTGAATCAGGTCATAAAGCAGCAGTTCAGAAATGTACAAGAGAATTCTGATAATGAGCTATAGCACATCTACTGTAATTCAATGCTGGCAGTGAAAAGAAGTAATTAAAAACAGGTACAATTATAGAAAAGGCACCAAGAGCACTGACCCCAGTTTTTTTGCCACAATCTTTGTTTTTACTCTTCTTTTAAAGACACCAGTTTCAAAGCTTCTTATGTGTGAATATTTTTTGGCTTCACAACAAGCCTTGCGTTTAAACATTGCAGTTGGTGGCCGGGATCAAGCAAGAACAACTATTCCAAAACTAACAATCTCAAATTTACACAAGTTCATTCAGAAATTTTCAACTGCCACGAGCGAGACAAACAGACAGGAGCAGATTCTGATCTCAGACACATGTACGTGACCCAAAAGTAATGACACGGACTTCAGGAGTTTCTTCCCTTACATTCCTGTGTAATGAAGATCAGAACTGGTTCCCATTGTTGAGAATCTGTGACAGTTTTAAATTAGTAGTTCAATTTAAAAAAAATCTAATTTCTTTGGCTCCTCACTATGTGGAAATAGCAATATACCATGACACCCCTACAGGATCAGTTTGCATCTTTTTTTTAAGTTTTACTTAATTTTTTAAAATTTTTTGTGCAATTTTTATTACATTTTCTGACTTCCAGCAGGAGATATGAAAATGTGAAACATATTTTCTACTTTCGTACTATTTATTTATTTTTTTTTTTCATTTTATGTTCATTCTAAGTGTTCTTTATTGGAGTGAGTGTATGGTGTTAAGCTAGATACGGTTTTTGTACTCTTATGATTATCTGCTTTGCAAAAGTAACTTAATTTTCTTAAGCAATATTAGCATTCACATTACTTGGCACCATTGGCAAAAAAAAAAAGAAAAATAAAAAGACGGGGGTAAAAAAAAAAAGAAGGAAGGAATACATAAATTAAACCCAACTGAACCAAACTCCTGGTAGCCAAAATCAAATGTAAACATATCCTTTTTTTCTTTTTTTTTTTTTTTTTTAAAGTAATGTTGCTCTGCCTTTTTTTCCTAAGTCTAAATACAGTAGCTCTTTTTTTGCCATTTAGTCATGCTTTAGCAAAAATGTTCTTCTAAAGAACATTTAAAATAAAGTTTCTTATAGTGAAATAAAGTTTTTGTTTCATTTTACAGACCATAGCCACTAATGCTTTGCTTTGTTCATTTCTTTTTCTTGAGTTCATGCACATATCTCTTTAATATATACAGTATGTACAAACAATACATCCACACTCTTCTCGTTCATTCAGACAAAACTATACAAATAATAATTTTATCTTGCCAAGTTATTGACCCTTTGTGAATAAAATATTTAGTAATTAATCAATATATTCCCTTTCAAATATTTTTTTCATTTTCCATTTCTACCTTCTATATATACAGAAACTGCCCAGATTTTGATGAAGTAGCCAAAATAAGAAATTTACTGGCCAGAATGCAGCACCACTGATCTTTAGGTGGCATAAAATGTCCAGGCAACATATGTACGTGACTCTGCAAAATGACAAGAGGTTTGACAAGTACATAAGAGAAAAAGCTACATGTTTTACAAATTATTTAAGAACTTAATTAAAACAATAGTACGTGAAGGTAAGGCTAGAAAATAAAGTGCTGAATATGAGAGAAAGTACATGACAATTGATATGTTTGCAGGTTCTAGTAAAAATACAAAAAAAAAAAGTGTAAAACTTGCTTAAGCTGCTCTCTCCACTCCTCATGCAATACCCGTGTCTCTCATACACCAACCCCTCCTGAAAGTTCCCACGGGATGTATTAAAAACCTGCAGATTTAAAAAGTTGCATTAAGTGTGCTGTAGAGGTTTAAATAAAACACAAAGGACAGGAGTGCGAAGGAAATGAGGATGCATGGACCCAATAAAGATGTACTGATCTAAGCCCCTCCACTGAGACTCTCAAAGCTTCAGTTTCTTGGAGATGACTGACAGGTGCAGGAACAGCATTCTTGTGTTGCTTGTGCATTCCCACCTTTTCTGAACAATATTTTTGGTATAATATTTGTACAGTTCCACATGTTGTTTAATACAGCCCTATATGAAAAGGATAATTAATCGCTTCTTCCTTCCTTCTCGGAGAATGAAGCAACTCACGATTTCCTCCTGGTGTCTTGTTTTCCCCACGATCCAACAGAAGATTGAGTTCCAAGATGTCTTGCTGAACAAATTAAAAGTTGTCCATGAAAGTGCAAATGCAATGACCAAAACATTACTGTTAAAATCCTGCAGCTGGTATTTCCAGAACTGCAGTGGGTATTTTTGTTGTTGTTGCATGTCTCTGCTAAAAACAGAAAATGAAAACAGTCTGAAAAGCAATGTCACATTGCTACGGGATGCTGCTGCGTATCTTCAAGTTCCTTGGCCTTTTTCAATTCTTTCACTCTGAAAAAACAAAGAGCAGCTATGTAACACTTCCATTACAAATCTCTTGAAGACACAACAATCAAAAGGATTCATCACTCCAACCTCCCGTGCAGAAGAGGCTCCCAGAGACGTGGCAGGAGGGTGACACCTTCCCAACACCACAAACAGTTGGAAGCGCAAGAAGGGGCCACTGGAGATCCCAAACACCTTTGGAGAGACACACTTGGTTCCAGCTTCTGTTTCTCCCCACTACTGGCAACTAGAGCTGGGCTTCCTGCTGCTGTCAGCCTGATTGCTTGGGGTTTGCTGGACTGCTGGTCACTGCCTGAGCCTGCAGCTGCTGCCTGTTTGTCAGGCAAAGGGGCTCTTCAGTGCTGAGCCCTTTGCTGCACACAGTGCTGAGGTGCTGACAGCACAGTGGGGCACATCAGTCTGTCCAGCCTGGAAAGGAGGCCTGGTGTTGACAGAGAATCTCACACAAGAAAGTGTTTATGTGCAAGCAAAAGAACCGGTATGGGTGTGAAGAAAGGTACTTTGTTTCACAGGCACCCCAGCTGCTGGTGCCTGTGTTTTTTATCCTGTTTTCCCAGCAGTGCAGGATGCTGGATGCCTGTGCCAAGGGACATGGACCTACAGTGCACAAGTCACACTTCCTAGATGTGGCCTGATGGCCCAGCTCTCAACTCTACCAAATGCATGCCATACATTACCTCCTCTAACTCATCAACACAAGAACTAAACCATCACTGAAAGCTGAAAAAGTAAAAAATTAAATTAAAGGATGAAGAGAAGGGAATAATTTCAATTCCATGGAGTGAAACAGAGCTCTGCACTGGGCTGGGGCAGCAGCAAACCCTCTGCTCAGGCTGAGGACCTGGCTGTGTGTCAGAGCAGGCTCCCTGCAAAGGAGCCAGACCACATCCAGAGGCATTCCCATGCTGCCCCTAAACCCAGAGGTGCCCAGCTGTGCTTGGGGCTGGCTCTACCTCTGCTTGCAGTGAGATCCCTTTGCCACCTGCCTCTTTATCTTCCTTCTGCTCCTGCAAGGGGAAGCCCTTGCAAAAGGAGCAGATTACAGCTCTAAAAAAGGTGATTTAGCTAAGCATGCATAGGCTCAAGTGCTCACATGATGTTGCAAAAACTTGAAAGGACAAATAACAAAGGTATAGTACAAAAAACAGTGTCAGAGATGCAAGTCTGTGTAATGCAACCAGCTACAAGTGAAAGAATTTAACAAAGCCCAAGTAAATAAAAATAAGAAAAGATGTCAGGAGAGCTGAGCAGCAGCAGTGACAGTTTGTAGCTACTGTGCATAGACTTACACCCACACATCTTCTTTTGGCTCTTGCACCAGCCTGCTAATGTAAGGATACAATGAAGGCTATAAATTGATCTCTATAAATATACCTCCAGTTCACTGTTTTATTAATTTTTCTGCATGTACTATTAGTCAGAACCACAGTGAGAAGGGAGCTGGCTGCTTTTACTCATTTTAGCTGACTCAAAGTCCTAACACTCAATTGCATCCTCAGTATTTGTGAAATGTGGCCAACAGGGGTCAAATCAGACTAACCTGTATGCAGGTTAGACCACTGCTAATTATCCTAATTCCACTGTTGGAGAGTACAATGTATGGAAAGAAAAGGGCTCTGCTAGTCCAAAGGCACACAGTGTGTCCAGTCTGAAGGCTGCTGCTGAAGGGGCCCTGCCATTCCTGAAATCCAAGCCCAGCAGGCTCTCCCAGGTGCCAAGCAGTGTCCCCAGGCTGAGGGTGGGACAAGGCAGCCAACAGCACCAGGGGTTCTCAGTTCCTACCTGGACAGGGCTATGCTGAGCCTGACTGCCTGCTACAAATTTACAGAGAAATCTTCTACAGGAGGATTTTGGCTCTACACAAGCTGGTATCTCAAAGAGCCTGTTGACATCCAGAGAGTGGAGGCTGCAGCATTGCACAGAAGGCAGCAGAAAGCCTCTGCTGAGGCTGATAGCCTGGGTTCTGAGTTCATGCTGGGTACAGCCAGATCCCCTTATCATTGCAGGAAGCATAGGAGGGCTGGCACAGTAAGCCAAAACAGTCTCAAATGACAAGCTACTCGTGTTCAGTATATCTAGTTTGATTTTCCTGGAGCAGAAAAGCAGCCTCTCCCTTGAATTTAAAACTAGTATTTCTAGTAGTGCACCATTTAGAAGCAGGAGAGCCAGAATCCCTGGTGCTGTGCTAGAAAAGGTGTTGTGTCTCTGTGCAATGGAAAAGGTTTAAGGCTTAGATTAACTCTGTTTAAGATACCATCAATTAATGCATGATTTGCAGTGCAACTTCCAAGTGTTTTCTGTTGCACATCAGTACTGTAATGTAAAATTAACCTGTTATGATAGATCTCTCACTGAGAACATGCACATTAAATAAGCTGGTGGCTCTTTCACTGACACATGCTATTCCTTACTTTAGCACTTCACATGCAAGGGCTACACTAACAAAGCACTTTTGCTGGAAGAATGCAAGACATGCTTTGCTGCAAACTTCAACCTCCAGCATGCAGTATCTGTACTGGTGCAGAACTATTGCATCTGTTTGCCTGGAACACACATGCCAACAGAAGTTAATTACTGCAGCACTCAGCATTTGCACTAAAACAGGTCCTGTTCAGAAACAAAGAATCACAGAATCATAGAATGTAAAGGGTTGGAAGGGACCTTAAAGATCATTTAGCCCCAACTCTCCTGCCGTGGGCAGGGACACCTTCCACTATCCCAGGTTGCTCAAGGCCATATCCAACCTGGCCTCAAACCCTTCCAGGGATTGGGCAGCCATAGATTTTCTGAGAACTTGTTCCAGTGTCTCCTAATCCTCACAGAAAATAATTTCTTCCTAATATCTAACCTAAAGTTCCCCTCTTTTGATTTATATCAATTACTCCTTGTCCTATCACTACAGTTCTGGATGAAGAGTCCCTTTTCAGCTTCCCTGTAGCACCCTTCACCCACTGGAAGGTGCTGTGAGGTCTCCACACAACCTTTTCTTCTCCAGGCTGAGCAGTCCCAACTTTCTCAGCCTGTTTTTGTAGGGGAGGTGCTCCAGTCCTCTTATCAACTTCATGGCATCCTTTGGACTTGCTCCAACAGTTCCATGTCCTTCTTATGCTGGGGACACCAGAACTGTGTGCAGGACTCTGACAGGAGCAGAGTAGAGGGGGAGAATCCCCTCCTCCCCTGCTGCCCACACTCCTTTGGATGCAGCTCAGGACACAATTGGTTTCTGGGCTAGGAGCACTCAGTGCAGTTCATGGGGAGTTTTTCACCAACCATGACCCAAAGTCTTTCTCCACAAGGCTTTTCTCAATCTCTCCACCCAACTTGTGTGTGTGTGTGGGATTGCTCTGACCCAGGTGCAGGACCTTGTACATCACTTTGCTGAACTTCCTGAGGTTTGCACAGCCCCACCTCTCCAGGTGCCTCTGGATCCATCCCTTCCCTGCAGTGTGTGATTGCACCACACAGCTCAGTGGTGTCAGCAAACCTACTGAGGGTGCCCTTGAGCCCACTGGGCAAGGCACTGACAAAGATGTTGAACAGGATCAGCCCCACTACTGACCCCAACTCATCCCTGGCCACCACATGGGCCAAGAGCCACTGCTGCAGCTCTCTGCATGTGGCCATCCAGCCAGTTCTTCAGCCACCCAGTGCTCCATCCTCAACCCTGTCCCTCCAATTTAGAGATAAGGATGTCATATGGGACAGTGCCAAACACTTTGCATTTGCAACACCTTCCTTGGCCAGGTATGATTTACATCATTTACAAGCAGGTATAATAATGACTGCTGAAAAACACAGACACAAAACAGCACAGAATTTCCCTAAAGGTATAAGCTGAAATCTGCAATGGATACATTACTGAAAGATACTATTTAGTATGTACTGTCTGAAAACAAACCCTGCATTTCACAGCACTTACACATTTAGGCCTCAAGATGATGACCATCCAAATTCACAAAGCTCCTGTGTTTTTTTTAATTAACTAATCTCTTTGTTCAATATATGCAATAGTGTCTGTGTCCCACTGCAGATGGGAGTGCAGGCAGGCACTGGGAGTCCTTTATTCCATTAACACTGCCTGGGAGATATGGAAACTTGCAGTCTGCAGCTCTCAGTCTCTCCTCCTCTCTCCAGAGCTGGCCCTGGGATGCCAGGGAAGTTCTTCCTTCTCCTTGGCAGCTGGTACAGGACAGCCCTGCTCACCATGGGCTCTGCAGCAGGCATAGCCAGAGTGAACTGAAATACCTCAAATGTTACCAAAAAGGGAACCAATCCATGGCCAGGGTGTCACTGGGGAAGCACTGAGGTACTGTGAAAACCATGCTGCTTCCTCAAACCATGAGAAACAGGAGGTGCCAGAACCAGTGCATGCACCAAGGTAATGCATTTACTTTATCTGAAATGCTTTGTAAAGAGAACCTAAAACTAATTGTCTTCAACCAATTAATTCTTTCTTGGATAGTCTGCAGTGCAGCCTGTGTCTCAGAAGTTCTTTCAGTCTTTTCTTAACTCTTCTCTTGAGGAACTCACTCAGTGGCACTTTAATTTTGACTACAACAATATAAAGTCCCAATAGCAGGGGATGGTATCTCCTCTTCATCAATACTTGGTGTAATAAACCCTCAGTATTTTCAACTGCAGTTAAAAAATACAGGTTGACCAGGGAAGAATTTTGGACAAATTAGAACCACTGAGAATAGAAATCCTCTGAGTAAGTGCTGCTAGGAGGGATTTTAAGTGAACAATATAGCACTGCCTTCATGCTACAAGGCAATCTTCTTTGGTTAACATTTTTCCACCCTTAAATTGAGGCAGCAGAAGAGAACCAAAGCGTAGCATTTGCAGTTACAAGCATTAATAAACTGCTCTAAGGAAAAGAACACTCCTGGGATTTATAGAATTGAACAGCAGAAAGAATGTTCTTAGAGAAGATGTTTCAATCCAGTTTGGTAGACTTGCAAGGAGAGTCGTTATTTTTTAAAACAACAGAGGAAGTGAGGGCACTGAAGGTGATAGCAGCAGGCCAGGTGCTGCTGGATGGTGTGCAACCTCTCCAGGAGTCTACAAGCACTGTCACACTGCCTTGGATCACTTCTGGGAGTGTCTGAATGGGGGCTGGAGTGAGGACAGCTCGAGTGATGCCCAGCTGGGAGTGGAGCATTCCAGAATGGGAAACAGGCCCTGGCTTTTGGAGGTCTCCAAACAAAAAGCACCATCCTATGGCAGCAGCTCTGAAACCATGCATGAAACTGCAAGGACTGTACATCTGATTTTGCACTGATGAAGCCTGAACAAACATGTCCTCAAATAACATATTCTCCAGACAGAAAGCGCTTCTAAGGCACAAAGTTATTCCCTCTGCAAGTGCTGAAGAGCAGATGGAAGGAAAAAGCACGTGCAAGAGATGAGCACTGCTAAGGTGTCTGAAATCACAGCCGTGGTGCTGACATACAGAAAGGGAAGAGAAGATGGTTTCAAACACCAGCTTTGAGCCCTGACTCTCAGGAGATATGTCCTGCTTCCCAAACTGCTCCAGCCAGCCGAAGTTTCTGCCCTTCACACCGTGTTGCTCACTTGGACACCTACAGGGGGTGCATCAGTATGTGCTGAAGCAATGTAGAAAGCAACAGCCCCAGCCAGTGGCAGCTCCTCTCCCCGTGCCCTCCCCAGTCCTGTACGGGGTGTCAGCAATGAACCAGCCCTACTCAGAGATGGCTTCATGGGTAAAGCGTAACACAAAGCTGCTCCATCAGAGTGACTCCGAAATGCCCAGCCAGGGGAATGCTCAATGAGTCCGAATGCTGAAGATCAGTTTACAGGACAGGGTGCAAGAGCCAGAGAAGGTTGGCTGGCGAGTTACCTGTTGCTCTGAGAGCTGAAATGGCCTGTGGGATATCTAAGACAAGGGAGATCTTGCCTTTTTCCAGATACCTCATTTAGGCAGCAAAACAAAAAAGACAGAAAGGCCCGATAAGAACGACACCCCAGAGCACGTGGTCTGCAATTTAATACACACATCTGAGCTCCAAATACATTCAGCCCCTGCAGGAGGTAAATGAAAAAAGAAATTACTTTGAAAACTTTCGTTGCAGGTACAGTGATGCATATCCCAATATGACATTTTCACACATCGTCTTGAACTCAAACAAATGGGACTTCCCTACCCCTTAAAGTTTTCCCCCATTCTCAACCTTACTAAGAGAGGCAAAAAACCAGGTACCTCAATGCAGTGTCTGCTGCATGGCACAGATTAAAACCACATAAAACCCACAAGTCCTAGATGCACAGGAGTAGGAAAAGGGTTGCTGCTGAAATGCCAGAAGAGGGAAGAGTATGCAGAGAACAACAAAACACAGCAGATGTTGTTTATTCAGGTATGAAATGCAGCTGTACTTACCAGAGAATTGACTTCAGATGCTACACACTCCCCAAAACCGGAGAGCACCATTTAATCAAACCATGAGAACGTGGTGGGGCTAAGGGGGTCTATTGGTACCTGACAGGTGAATGAAGATGGGTTTTATTACCCAGGATCACAGGTAACAAGTGCACTTGTTCTGCCCCAGAGAGCACAGAGGTTTTGCTGTAGGCAGAATGCACCTGACTGGTCATCCCCTAGTGATGGGAAAGACTCGCTCCTTGTGATGTGCTCCACACCATCTCCTGCCAAGGACAGGGCAGAGAGGGTCACACTGCAGGCAGCTGTGCACTTGGTTCACCTCCACACCTGGACTGGGGGCAAATCTCTCTTTTGCACAAGGCTACAGAGGATGGCTTGACTGATATGCAGGCAAACATTTGTGTAGTGGGGCATGGTGAATAGCTGAACTCCATCCACTGAAGCAGGCTTCCTTGAGATGAAAACTGTTACTTAAAGGCAACAGCAACTGGATGGGTTTTTTTTCCCCCAAAAAAGCTATTTTAATTTCTGCTGCAGAAGGATACCAAGTCCTGTCTCACAAGACATGGACAGTAAAATCCTGCCTCTCTCTCTTTACTGATCCTGGTGTAATGTCACCCAAATAAATAAAAAAAAAAAAAAAACCAACACCAATCTATTTGGAAAGGTTTTAAAACTAAAACCCAGGAGCAAATGCTGTGATCATTTATCTGCACACTCCAGGAGTGTGTGTGTAGAAGGCACCCACTCCATGTATTACAGACACATTTGTAGGCACTCCCTCAGCACGAGGGGCTGTGTCAGTGTGCACATCAGCAGGCCTGGGAACACTCCTTGTGTGTGCACACCAGCAGCAGACACTCACAGGGTATTGTCAGAACACAACACAGCAAAGAACATTTTGCTATTACAGACTTACTGTGGCACAACAGCAGCCAGTACATTTTGAGATAGCTCACAGATCACTTTTTCCAGAGAGAGAGCCACCCCATTTCCCCATCAACCACACATCATTGGTCAGTCCAGGCAAAACCTGCAAATGCTACTGAACTTCCAGAATCTGCTTCCTGCTAATTTCTCATCTGCTGTTACATACACAAAGCCTTAGAAGTGCAGCAACTGTTTCTCCTCCACTACTGACAACGGGCCCCTGCAGAGCCTGCCCTCAGGGCACATCTGGGCCTTTGCCCTCATTTCACCCAATTCCTACTTCACCTGTTATTAGTAACACTCCAAATTTTAACTTGTAAAAAACCGAGGACATACAACAAAAAATGGTAGCACAGACATCAGTTTTTGGAAACAAATGTCATTAGCTGCTGCTTCTTTGTTAGCCTAAATAGTTAAATAATGATGTCTCCACAAGGCTTAGGCCCAGTTCATGCTCTCACTCTTGAGTCTTGAAAATGACCTCTGCAATTCCAAGTCAATAAAACTCCATCATGAACAATGCAGTTTTCTTTTTACAACATTACATGGAAACAGAGGTCCAGGCCACCCCTCTCTTGCTGAAGACAGGGGCAATAAGCACATAAATGGTGATGCTTCTGGCAGCAGCTTTTGACAAAAACTGTGCTGCCCTAACAACCTCTCAGGTGTGAGATGGAACAGAGCAGCCTGCTGGCAGCAGAGGTGCATGCCTTGAGAGACCTGTCGTGGGAATTCTCCCACTGATACCTAAAGATTTTTAGCTTTTTCATGTATTTGTAGCTTTGTAGGTTTTTAATACATAGTTTTATAGTTTCTAGCACTTTCTTACCCTTTTTGAGACTTTAAAACAATAGCTAATCCTTTCTAACACATCATGTCACACTCTTGAAATTCTATTTAGCCTTATTTTCAAGAAAAGAATTTCTAACAAGGACATCTTTGTTTTGCACCAGCATTGGAGAGTCAAAACAAGATTTAGGGCAAAGAACCTCCCAGAGACACTCCAAGGGGCAGGCCCAAGGGTGTGTCACCAAGGCAACTGTTGTCCTACTGAATGTACCTGCTAGACAGACTAATTAATTAACCTTATAAAACTTGCAGAAATCCTACACTGCACATGCTCACACCTGTTTTCTGCACTGCAATGTTTTCATTAAAGAACTTCACGCTGCCACTTTAATATTGTTTGGACAGCTTTTCTTTTGATTCCAGGTAACACCACCTCTTGCCACCCTGCTGTCTCACAGCCAGCCAGCCACCACTGTGACTGAGCACACAGGTGAGTGGGCTCTTCATGCTGAGAATGAGACTCCCAACAGATGCTCTCTTGGCACTTACTATAACACAGTTACAGCATCTCCATCTCTTTTGTTTTCCTTCCCAATATGTGGATTAATAAATGAGAGAAACAGCTGTCAGAAAGCTGGCCCTATAAGATAACCAGATGTGTAACTTACCAAAGACCAACTTCTAGAAGATAAGCTCTGGTGCTTAACCACCTTTGGGAGTAAAAAGCAGTGTGAGGAGCTCTTCTGCTTCCATCTGGCTCAGGCAGAAATAAATACTCATTTAGAGTAAGCTGCACCTGCACTGCAGCTTCCTATAATCTACCCTGAATGCTGCTGCAGTCCATGACAACAGAACTCTTTGAGTGTGTGTGAGTGCAGACCCTGTCAAATTCCAACATCTTCTCACAGCCATCTTGGATACTGCAAAAATACCCCACCGACAACGCCATCTAAGCATGCCCATGATGAATATACATGTCCTTTTTCACACATTCATGCATTGGTAACATCTACTGCAGAGCTCTGTCCTGTTACAAAAGCAGCAGTGTTAGTCATTGCAGTAGGGTTAGTTTATACAGGACTCTTTCATCGAATTAATGGAGGTGAAACTTACTGGCATATCTCGGCCGCAGCCCCATGCAAGCAAGCAGAAAGCAAATATATTTAAAATGGAAGAGAGGAACTGGCTAGCAGGCAGCTACACTCACCCTTTTGTACAGCCTATGGTCCACCAGAGGGCTTCAGAGTGCAAAACAATACCAAAGAGCCATTAGACACACATGGCAACAACTGTACCTTACCCAGAGCTTCACTTCAGGGAGGAGGAGACAGCACTTCTGCTTGCCTGGAGAGAAAGAACCCTTCCCCCTCCTGCCTAGGGGACTCCTCTTTACCAGGGAAGAGCAGTCCTGTGTTTAGGTGCTTTAGGGCAGAAAGTTATAAGCAAGTTGGAAAAACCCAACACTGTCATCCCCGTGGCATTTCTAGCTGCATCCTGCCTTCCCTGGCAGCAATCCTCTCTCCTCTATCTCATTCCAAATGCTACTCCATAGAAAACACTGCAATCATAATTCCATCTTAGCAATGGTCTAGATATCCCCCCAGAAGAGTCAAAGTTTCCTACAAATCAGAGAAAGAATAGGAAATAGGAGGTTACCTTCCCAGTGCAAGCTGACTGTACCATACATGAATTCAGCTCAGCACACCCAAACCCATTCAGAGCTCCTGGATTTCCTTGCAGCTCTAATGTGTCACACCTGGGGATCACTAAGTAGGTGGAGTCTTTCCAAAATCATCAACTATGCAAAGCTTCAGTTGTGCCTCAGGACAGTGAGCCTGGAGGCAGCTCAGCTCACAGGAGGTGCTAGGGGCAAGCTTTAGGGAAGTTAGCCAAGTACAAGCTGACAGGTTTGGGCACCATGGGAAGATGGGTGAAGCTCTCCTGGAAGGCCAGGAAGTTTCTGTTCCTCATTCACAACAAACACCACTTCTGTGACAAATCATGTTGATACTGTGTTATGCTGATGCATGTTTTTCACCAGATTTTTGGTAATATGACAATAGATGGATAAATATGGGGAGTTTTGTTCAAAGCCAAAAGGAAACAATACATGTCTGACAGTCAGAATGACTCCTGCTGATGAATGATCCCTTTTGTCTACATGACACCTGAGAATACTCAGCTACTAGAGCTCCAATATCTTCTCTAAGAGTATATTCAACCACAATTTACATATTTTCTGATTTTCATCAACATTTATGCATCCACTACTGAGAGCTCCAACTGCAGAACCTCTCATTAACTCTCCCAAATATAAATATCTCCTGGTCAGACAACAAACATTAAGTTCAAGAGATCAGATCCTCAAGGTGATCAGAATCACATTTGGCACATTTGTGCCAAACACTTACTAAGCAAAATAGGACAAGACAACAATTCAAGTTGTTCTGAATGCAAGCAGAGAAAGAATTCTCATAATTGGCTTAAAGTAGACTTTGATTAATTTTAAACAGGAAAAAACCCCACCAAGCAGACAGTTGTGAGGGGAAACCCTGAATAAATCTCACCTAAAGGCTACAGAATAAGCTCTTGAGAGCAATTTTTTGGCTCAGCAACAGAATCTGCTCATGGACAAAAACCTAGGTTAAACTATTCATTTGCTCAAAGGTTGAATTTCTGAACTTTAAGAATTTTTTGCCTTCTCACTTAGCTCACTCTCCTTACAACAGACTGCAATTGGCTTTTGCAGCCTCTTCCCCCAGCTCTATCAACTGACAGAAATCTGCTACAAGATCCTGTTTGTTTGATGTTCCTGTGCATGCTCTTTTCTCTCACTCCCTCAGATTTTCCAAATATAGTTGTCATTTCTATTCCTTGCACTGACAAGGCACTGTGGTTTCACAAGTGGCTTCACAGTGAAGCCATCTTTATACTACAGAGCATTAACTAACATTAGGTATTAGCTGTTATGGCTCTCCCCTGGATGTTCAGGAGCTTGGATGGCTGAAGGTTTCTTTCTGGAGATTGGGGCTTTCTTAAATTCTTGTTTATAGAAGCAGTGTGCTAATTTTGAGTAAGACAGGAGATGACTGCAATGGGATTCTGAGAAGCAGAAAGAGTGTGTAGGGCTCTTAGCCCAAGTACCAGTCCCATCCTCATCAGCTGTGAGTGTGCCCTGTGTGACTGTCACACTGGACACATGGGAGACTGAAGGGATATAATGAGGCTTACACAGAGGTTATCTGAAACTTACTTAGCATCCTAAGCTTTATTACTCTATCCTTAGGAAGAAGTATGCAAGAAAAGTCAAGCAGGGAGGAAAAACATCATTATTGAGACACAAAGAAAATTCAGAAAGCTTGAGGAAGAGCACGTGAGAAGGAAGCAATTCCACCTGGTGCCCCAGTGTACCTGCACCACAAGGCAGCTAAGAAAGAGGGTTACAGAGCCAGGTTTGGGAAGGAATGGATGTGGGTGCTCTTGCTAGGATACAGCTGAGCCAGGGGAAGCGCAGGGATCTGCCCCTCGACAGGGAGCAAAGAAGCAAACAGGTCAGCCTGAGTGTGCTGAGTGAGATACTGGAGCAAGTGAAGCTCTGTTCTATTAAGCTGATGATCTCTTTGATTTCCAGTATTACATTTTCCTTCACAGTTGTTCACACAAGAAATTCAAGCACTGTGCAATGTGATGTGAGCCAGAGACAGCCTAATGACAGTGAATCCCCCTTGCTCCTGAATTTCTGGCTGGAACTCCCCAAGAGCTAAACCCATCCTGCAGGGATGCCCAGAGCAGCAACCACGCTGCTGGAGAGAGGAGACTGACCCTGGGTCGGGTCTGCAAACTTCAGTGGTGCAAATGAGCAGGGTCTCCCTACAAAGGGAAGAGGAGACACTGAGAAAGAGGAAGGCAATGAGCTGAAGTCAAGAACTGTTGGAATCATGGGCAATTTAAGCCCTGCAGAGTTTATGATACTCAACAGCTGGAGTCTTAACTGAGACCAGTTTGGAGCCATGGCACATCCTGGGTGTTGGTGGGAACCCCAGTGACACAGCCAGACCTGGAGGCATCCTCTGGGCCTGTGTCTGAGCTGGCTCTAAGAGCCTCTCAGGCTGACCCCAGAGACTCCATGGATGGAAACCTGGCACATGGCTCCCCAGGGACTGCCTGGACCTCAAGCAGATCTGAGAGGACACAGAAGTTCTGAATCTCCAGGACATGCTGCACAACAAACACAACAAAACAAACCCTTTGGTCTCTTCCATATCCCTGCCAAAAGCAAAAAGTCTCTTGTGCTTCTTCATCAATAACTGTGGCTGTTTCAAGTGCACTTGGAATCAGCCTGGGAACTACAAAGCCCTCTTTCTTGTCCACACATGTTAAGGTGTACTTCCATACCATGAGCCACACTGACCTCCTGCAAAGTGCAGCTTTGAAATCCTGCAGTACGGACTGAGTCTGTCTCTAAAATCAAGAGTCTATCACATGCCTCTCTAAGAACTCTCCTTGTTAAATGTCACTGGGCTGAATGAAACATTCTTCAAAATGCATCAGGTGTGACCCGCTCCTGAGTGGATGAAATGCATGGGGAGTGAGAATGGAGGGGGCAGAGTCAGGAACACTGGCATTCACCACTGTCTAGGCAAAGTCCCAGCTTGCAACCTGATCATATTGGGGATCCTTTCAGCTAAAAACCAAAGCAAACACCCTACTGGTATGGCAGTAGGGGAGCACTCTGGCAAGCCTGTGCTGTTCCCACACTGGGTCATCTTCATGTCTGTGCAGGGGCTGATGTGAACTAACCTGTGCTGCTCTGCTGCCACATCCCACCTACCCACACTGAAGAGACACACACTTGAGCAGAGCCAACCAAATGATTCTGTGACCAAACTAAAGGCATTTCCAGCACACACCAGATGTCATCACTTTTTGCACTTTCCCACATACCATGAATGTTTTGGGCAGCACTCAGAAGCTGTAGCTGATATAAAAAGCTTTTTTTTAGACTTCCTCGAGTTCAGCTTTTAAAGTCAAACAACTTGGGCTGTTTTACATTACAAGCAATGGAGCTGTACACAATTCTCTTTCAGCAACAGTCCTAAGTTAGAGATTTCATTTTTGACAGTGCATCCTGAAAACAGCTCAGCTTTGCTCTTTGATTAAAAGATCTGTAGTGAGCTGGTTCTATTATATTTACACTGCACTCATTACAGACACACTGGAGTATTGTCACAGTGCTCTAAGGAAGGGCAGATACCAAAAGATAGTGTCATACCTGTGGCGGCAGCGTCGTAAAAACCGCATAATCTTGCGAGCAGCTTGATCCTGCTTCTTGGTAAGCAGACTGCTTCTAAACACAAAAAACCCCAACACTGAAGTGCAGGCAAAACTGGGGAGAACACCACTAAATGCAAGAATATTTATCCTACGAAGCACAGTCCTTTTCCCACTGGCCTTTGTCTGTGAAGCACAGCACAGCCTCGAAGAGCACAAAAGCACTATCTACAGCTCCCAGTGGCATCAGGAGCCCGGGCTCACCTGAGTTTCTGCTGCACGATGGTGGCTGCCCGGCGGTTCTGCCTCCTCTTGCCGCACTCCTTGTAGCTGCGGTAGTACTGCTGGATCAGCATGGCGGCCCGGCGGCTCTGCTGGAATTTTTTCTGCTCGTAATAACTTCGGAATTTGCTCTGGATAAGAATGGCAGCTTGCGTCATCTTTTTATAAAGTGCATACTACAACAGAAACAAAGAGAAGCTGAGGCATCCCAGTAAGAGCAGAGAGAAGCAGGTTCCTACGGTGAAAGACTCCTGAGCCGCTAAGACGTGAGGAGAAGTAAGTGAGTATCTATTCCCTGGCTGGGAATTGTGTAAGAAAATGGTGACAGCAAACTGGAACAACTGTAAGGTTAGAGGCAGAACTTAGTCTGCATCAAGAAAACAACTGTTTTGCTTCCTCTGGAATAGTTTGACTGGATTCATGGAATCACAGGATAGTTTGTACTGGGAGGAATCTTTAAAGGTCATCCAGTCCAACCCCCCCCAACATGAACAGGGACATCTTCAAGTGGATCAGGTTGCTGAGAGCCCCATCCAGCCTGCTCTTGAACGTTTCCAGGGATAGGGCATCTGCCACATCTCTGGGCAACCTGTGACAGTGACTCACCACTCCCACTGTAAAAACTTTCTCCCTTGTATCTAATCTGAACCTACCCTCTTTTAGTTTGAAACCATTACCACTTGTCCTACTGCAGCAAAAGTCTGTCCCCATCTTTCTTAAAAACCAAACAACCTCAACAAATCCCCCAAACCACAACAGTTATAAGTCTAATACTGAGCCTAAGACACAGGCAAAACTAAATCTCATTAGACATCTGAAACAAGCAACCACTGAACTCACCAATTTGCATGAGCAGTAACACACTTCCCAAATTCCACCTAGCACTGTGATTATTTCTAGCCCTGTGATTCCAAGTAAAGCAGGCACAAACTCTTAAAAAGAAAATCTTTATTCCACATCTTTTTGCTCTCACAGCATGCAAGGTGATGATCACTTAACAGAAACCATGCATATTTTTAACTCCTTTCTAAGATGGAAATGTAGAATAATGTATAGAAGTTGCACTCATACTACTGTAACAGAGGTTTTCAGTGTTTGCTGATCTTACTTTGGTTAGTTTTAATACTTTCAAAACTGATGTGTCTATTGTTCCTTTGACTTCTGCTCACTTATCAGACAGGTGAGTAGCAGCTACTGTCCTGTACAGTGTAATGTCCTAACATACCTCAGTATTTTCCACTCTACTGGGACCAAAAATCCCAAAAGCAAACAAAGAACCCCTCCAACATAAGCCCAAAGCAAAAAACCCTCCAATATAATCACAGACCACCATTTACCAAATTTCACTTTTTGGAATTGAAGCAGTCATTAGGAGCAGTTATGTTTTGCTATTATTAATTTCCATTGCGTTTTTTGTTTCCTTCTTTTTTCTTTTTAACATTTTTTAATCAGTGGTTCAGATTGTGATTTTAAATCCACTTTTAAATAAGTCCATTCATGGGCTGGTCATGGCTTTCCTTCAAATTTTTAGCCCATATAGGACTTCTGTGGCTGAGTTACAAACCCCTGAACAGAAGGGTTCAGATACAAAACCATGCCAGGAGCTGTGACTGTTCCAATCCAGTCACAAGCCTGTGCTGATCCATGCAGTAACAATCAGAGGAATAAAGCATGTGAAAGAGAAATCAGCAGTCACTGGATAGACCAGACCCCAATATGTTTGCATGCAACTCTAAGTCCTGAGTAGCTGCCCCTGTCCTCCTCTTGTTCCCTTCTTGTGGGGAGGGGATCAGTGGAGATGCCACCTAAACTTCTCCCCATAGGGGAAAGCCTTGGTGAGCTCAGAGGCCCAGAGCTCAGCCTGACACAAAACCACAGGGCAGGGGGAAGCTGTGGATGGAATATCACACATTGTCTCCAGGAAAAGCACATCTAGCCTCCTGGTAGCCCTGAGAAAAGCTCAGCTGATTCAGAGTCTGACAAGATCAAGATGTTGCTCATCTGGGAAACCCATCTTTACAGCAGAGAATTATTGACTGTGAACAGTTTAAGACTGGCATCAACAGTTGTGCCTCCAGCATGAGCAGCAATGTACTGAGATGTTGGTCTGAGGAATTCAGCACACAGGTATTTCAAAGATGAACAGTCAAAATGCTTCAGCAGGCAGGAGGACATTGGGTGGGATAAATGCTCTGTGCTCCCCAAATGCCAAGGCAAAGGTCACCAAGGAACAGCTGATCAGGAGTACTAAAGGAAAGCCTGGAAACTGGCTGCAAAACCCTCCCAGCAGCTCAGCCCATCCCTGCTCATGGGAGCTGATGCAACTGTGGCACAGCAGACCCTACACAACTCCCAGAAAGTCTGGTTTGTCAGTATTTCTCAACCACAGGCATTTATTAGTGGATACTATTAAAACATTTCTCCAAAATGCCAGGTTCTCCTTGTTTATACAGAGTGTGAAAGTTAGTGACCCATGGAGAACTGTTTCCAAAATAGTGCTTGTATTTGTATTACCTTCAAGGCTATCCAAGTAAGCTTGGGGAGAAACAGAAAAATACATAGTTAATGTTAGTTCTGCAAATAATGAAAAAAAAAAAAAAACCAAACAAAAAGACCCAAACAATCTTCTTTCAAAAAGTAGTGATTCCAGGATCCAAGACAAAGCAATTTGTCAAGCAGTTTTTGAAAGTTATTAAGCTTCCCTCCTACAGGAAGCATGACTCCAGAATGAAAGCCATGTGATGGGTTGGATGTGAACCACAATGCAGTCACCTAACTAGAAAGACTTCCCAAATAAATGTCTTTGAGGGTTATAAAAGAGGCCTTACCTCACTTTCTGTTAAGATGCTGCCAGGCATTAGACAGACTGTGTCTGAGTGCAAAGAGGGATGTGGATTCTAGTCCTCACCAAAAAAAAACCCAAATGCCAGCAAAACCAAACAACAACAATAACAAAAGAACCCTAAACCAAAAACCCCAACCAAAAATCGAAAAGGAAAGGTATCTTCTTTTTCTGGGGTTGAGAACTCAGCCTGAAAACATCTCTCCAGCCAGAGTCTGGAGAACAGTTTCAGTCCTGGAAAAACTTGCATCAAGCTACAACACGTGACTTCCCATAGTTTAAAAGTTTAGTATGTGCAAAATGAAACAACCTATTTTTCATCTTCACCTTTATCAAAGGCAAAACCAACTTCAATTTCACAATGAAATTTGGCAAGCAACTAGTCAGAGAATAGTCTCCTCAGGCTGTAGCATGCATAAAGGCCAATATGGAATACATCACAGCCCTCCATCTCACAGCAAAAACACAGGCATTATCACAAACAAAATAATTTCAAGGACTCCCTCAAAAATTAAGATTCAGAACATGTATTTTTGTCCCTTTTCAATTTTGCCTGAACAAGGTACTTCATTACTGCATGCTGAAGAGCATACAAGAGGAACAGCAGGATAATGCCCACTACAATGGGGTGCATTCATGGCACTTACACGTGCTTCATAAAATTTCACTTTCTTCATTACCTGTTTGTACTTTCGGTAGCAACGCTGAATAACAGCAGCAGCCACCTCCTGCTGTTCCCGGAGAGGACGACCCTGTGTGGAGGAGGAAAGGGGCAGCATCAGTCAGAGTGCACCAAACACCAGCACAGAGGATGTGGCTCACAGGGCAAACCCCTCTATCAATGCTCCCTGGTCCATCTCAGGTCTAGGCATTTCATGGAGATGTCTCTGCTGTCAACTCACATAAGGAACAGATCTTCCAAAGGCATCTTTACACCAAATGGGCAACTAAGCAGAACCTCTGGGGGACATTTTGAGGATGTGCTTTGTGAGTGCTGCTCTGGCACAGCAGCTGTGCCATGGCATGGCTGCACTCCCCATACAGTACTTGCTGGGCAAACATCAACAAATGTCAGAAGTATTGAAAAGGTTATGACAGAAACTGTGTATTTGTCCCCAGAGAGGGTATTACCCACATTTTGTTTGTAACAAATTACACTCTTTCTCACACACCAAGGAAGACCCTAGACCTTTGGGCCACATACCTTGTATTTCCTGAATACTGTCTGGACGAGTTTGGCAGCTTCATAGAGTTCTCTCTGCTCATGATCAGACAGAGTTAACTGTGCAAACTCATTTTCTACCTTCTCGCTGGTGGATGCACTCAGAAATTCGGACCAGTCGGCTGCCGAGGGAAGGCTGGGTTTCTCAAAAGCTATTTCACTGATTGGTGAGCCTGCAGGGCTCAAGCTGGTGTTCGAAGAAGGGGTCAGGGGTTCACTATACAGACTTCTGAAACACCAATCACAGTAGGAATTATTGGCTTACAAAGCACTTGGGCTGGCATCACAGAT
The DNA here is from genome assembly GCA_013398075.1 of Notiomystis cincta. Taxonomy (NCBI): domain Eukaryota; kingdom Metazoa; phylum Chordata; class Aves; order Passeriformes; family Notiomystidae; genus Notiomystis; species Notiomystis cincta. The sequence continues at coordinate 194,147 of VZRX01004896.1, read as the reverse complement.
AAGGAACACAACATTTCTGAGCTCAAGACAGGAGTTTATGCTCCCCTCCCTTTCTCCAAGCAACATCCCTGCCTGTCCTGCACTGCGCAGATGTAGCACTGGAGTGAAACTCCCATTTCATGAATTTGTAGCTGTGCAATATATCTGAGCACACGAGCAGGCCCAGAACTGAGTCTCAATGACAACTGGCACCTGCAGGCTGAAGAGTCAGAACATGCTGCCCCAGCATTCACACCACACCAAAACCCAGAGCAACCTCACAGCTCTCACTGACCTGATCTGTGCAGCACTGGGCAAGTGATCAACATCAGCAAGGTAACTGGCCAGCCAGCTCATGGTGGTGCTCATGGCAGCACTGTCTGTCCTCTCCACCAGCAGCGATTCCATTGGCACAAAATTCTCCCGCTTGATCCTGTCAGGCGTAGCTTCAATAATGTGCTCTGCAAGTGTCATCATGTTCACCTGTCAGGGCAGAAAGAACAGCAAACTTTTGCTGCCTGGTAGAAGGTGCCTTGTGCTTCCATGTTACAGCCCAGCTTTAGACAGAATGCCCCATTTTGCCCAAACCCATGGAAGCTGGAGTCTACCGTTCGTCTCAGCAGCAGAGAGAAATCCATTAACCAGTGCTCATTTGCTTTACTGCCTCTTCAGACCAAGCCTGCAGGTTTTCATAATCCTCAGACCTCTTTTTTTCCTTTATGGGGAGACCAAGAGATCTGGTGAAAGGTCTCTGGGCCCTCTCTCTACAGCTGTCACTAGTTACTTCCAAAGGGAAAGTGACCTTGTCACTCTTTTGCTGAGATGTGCAGTAGAGCACAATAGGACAATAAAGGCACATCAAGGGAAGTTAAAAATCTTGTGACAAAACATTGTCAGCAATCCTTCTGAACCATATCCCTCAGCTCAGCAAGTTTCACAGGAATTTTCAACTCAGAGAACAGAAAACTGTTCTTGTTTTGCAATGCTCTGCTTCACCTGTGTTACACCAGCCAGAGGAGAACACTCAGAGATGCCAAGGCAGAAGAGGTAAGGCTGTGTTCCCATTACCCATTTGCTCAGACAATCACAGTATCCTTCTCCCAGTGACTACTTCTCATGTCCCTCCTGCTTCTGTTGTGTTTTTGTTTATTCTGTACCTAGTGGGATTCTTCCTTCCCCAAACCCACTGTCTCTCCCATTCTCCAGTCTTACCTCCTTCCCCCTGAAGTGCAGTGGCTTGGCCTGCAACCACAGCACTCCCTCTCACACCTTGTCTTTGTAGGGACTGCTGCCCAGTTCCCACAGGACTACTGGGCCACCTGAGTCACATGCACTGCTGTGATCAGGAGGCTCTGTTTTTTCCTTTTTCCTTGCACAACTGCCAACAATTTTGTGCATTCTGTATGCAGTTGAAATGTATGCCAATGTACAACCCTAAATGCTAACCACTAGCCTTTATGTCTGGGTTGAAATTGGAAGAAAGTATACACTGACTGTGTGACCACCTCCTTCCTCAAAGCACAACTCAGAGTCTTTAGAGGCCTCCACGGGAGTTTCTCACAGTCAGGATCCTTTGCACAGCCTATGCTATGAACTCTATGAGACTGCTGATCTTGGTGCTGTGGGAGTGTTTACCTGCAGCTCATCCATGTGGTGTAAACAGTCCTCATCCCCTGCGCTGTCCCTGTAGGACAAGAGTTCTGCATCCACCATCTCCCTGTCGGCCATCATCAACACATTCATCTGCTCCCGCTGGCGCAGCCGATGGGCCACAGCATCCTTCCCCGAGGCAGTGCCCTTCTGGCTCCCTGCCACCTGCACTGCAGACACACCAATATAAATGTCTTTTGGGTTCCATTTGATGCCTGCTTGGCTGCCGGAGCCCCGGTACCCAGTAACTTCTGGGATGTGCTGGGAGAGCTCCCGGCCATAGTCCCTCAGCCCTTCACTGGGGCTGATTGTCTCAGTGGAGGATTGCTTGGAGCTGGAGTTCTGCTTCCTAATGCTTGGCTGTTCCAGGCTCAGTGCAGTAGAAAGCAGCTTCTCTTGCCGGGCTTGAAAATACTCAGGGCTCAGCTTATGCTTTTTGGGTGCAGGGTAATCTTTCTGAGTCTCACTACTGTAATAGCTGGAAGGTTCTGATCTTGGCCGCCTCAGCTCTGTAAACAAACAGATCAATGGTCAAAATTAAACATGCAATCTACAACTGCTATAGGAACATCAACAGCTTCTGCCTCAGGCCACAGTTTGTGCTGTGTTCTATGGACACCAGAGAGGATGTGCAAGGGGAGTAACAATCACTCAGGGGGGATACTGTCTCAGCCACTCCTAAGACACACAAGTCTTCCCAAAGCAGGCATTCACTCCTCCTCCTGATGATTATGCAAGTGTACGGAGCACAGGAAAATAATAAAGCATGGACAGCACGGCTACAGGTGGCACCTGCTGCCCAGGTGAGCTCCTTGCCCCCACATTTTCACTTGTTAAATGTCAGCAAAACAGAGCATACCCTCCAGGATGCTTTACCTGTGTTTGTACTGGAAATCACTGTGACTCCCTTCTGAGGCTCCTGAGAGGCAACAAGCTCGCTATGCCACTGGGACACCCAGTTCTCTGTGTTGGAGTCTGTGCTCGAGGGGCACTGAATCCTGGGGTTTTGCCCGAGCTGAGTTTGCTCATCTCGCTGCAGCTGCTCCAAGCACTCCGCCAGCTTCACGTGGCCCCGGGACCGAGCAATGGCCAGCGGCAGCCTCCCGAGGGAGTCCGGAATGGAGATGGCTCGGCGGTCCCACTTGTACAGCACAACAGCTGCATCCATGTGGCCCAGGGCACAGGCCCACATCTAAAGAAGAAAACGTAACTGACCCACTGGAAGACCTGCCTTGTCCTTTCTTGCTAATGCAGTGGAGTCTGGTCCCAGCTCAAGGAAAAACTCTTCCAATAAACAAAACCATGACATGCTCAAAGCCAAAAAATGCCTTTTATAAATGTCCCAATGCAAGAAAAGGCCAATAGAGGACTGAATACATGCTATTCTCTCCTGCAACAGAGAAACCTCCAGCTGACAAATAAAGCCAACTGTTTTGTTTTGGCGATTTTTTGTGATATTGACATCACTGCAGAGACAGAACTGCCTCATACACAAAGGAATCTCTGAGGTCAGAAACATGCAGACAGGACCAAAGGTTGGGAACAATAAAATCAAACTGGCAGTTCTGGTTTCATCTGCTTTGGCTTTTTGCTTAAGTTCTCAGTCATGATTTCATGACTCCAATGACCAAGATAGTTTATAACTTTACAACCTCTACAGTTAAACAGTCACAGAGGACAACGTGAAAGAAGGCATGTAAAGTCCTTTTCACAGTGTGATAATGCAGACTAGACTCGGTGTAAAACACTAACCAGAACCACCTGTCTGTTCCCTTTCCTCGTGCTTCTCAGTGACAAAGTTCTGTTCTGTGTGTCCTCTCTCAACAAAATGCCAGGAAGCTGACAGTACCATGTCTTACCATGTCTTACACAGCAGGGACACACAAGGAACATCTACTCTCCAGGGAGTAAAACACTTCAGGAAAATAACACAGAAAGAACTCCACAAAGGGCCCTCAGACTCTCTCAGAAGTTTCAGACTCTGCTCTTACCAGAGGAGTGCAGGAGAAATGATCCACATTCAAAGGGTCAACTTCCAGCTCCAGATCAATGCTGTCTGCATGTTTGGTGCTGCAGGGGAAACAACAGAAGGAATGATACTCTGTAGCCACGTCAGGATCATTGTCTAAGCACAGATTTATCCAAAGCACAGAGAAGTGGCCACACACATGCCCACAACACACGTATTTACCACAGACAGTGCCCCCACCACAGATGTGAAGAGCATGATACATCCAGCGACTGGACTTGCTCTCAAGAGACAGGTCCCATCAGATCAGGGGATGGGAACGAGTTTGGGGGCTCAGCTCTTTGTACAAGACAACCAGAAACGTGGACTGGGCAGAGTTTCTATGTGCTCCTGCCATGCCTGCACCCTGGAGTCCAGCAGGCTGGGTCTTACCGCCATTTGATGAGGGTCTGGATGAGAGTAGCATAGCCCTGGGCAGCGGCTAGATGGAGCAGAGTCATTCCTCGGAACGTCTTTGAATGGATCAAGTGTTTGGACTTTGCCCAGCACGCACGACTCATCATCTTCTCGCACACCACCACCACGCGGCTCTCAAAGCAGCTGCCCAGGGTCCCAGTCCCAGAAACGCACTGAAACACCACACACAGCCCAGTTTAACCATGGAGAGGAGCTGCAGCTCGCCCCCAACACGCAGCCTTCCACTTCTGCAAGTACTGAGACAGTGGCAAATGTGACCGAAAACCAGCTGCTGTTACTTAGGACAAACTATATCCCTTTCCAAAGCCCATTCCCAAAAGAAACCTCTGGTAAGAAAGTATAAATCTATTGTGTCTGGACATAGAAGGGTTCATACCTGCACCTGTGTTCCACTGCTCCCATTCCCATTGCTCCCGCCTCCTACTCCTTGTTTGTGTTGCTGGGAGCCTGTCATTTCAGCCATTCTCCTCTCCATCTGCTCAAGTCGCTCCAATATGGACATCCTGAACTGGTTATCTAGGTTGGAGAAAGCCAGAGTAAGGATATTTCCATGGAAAGGAAACTCCACTTTTGACAGCCAACTGCAGGAAGTCACAAACAGCTATCCTGGAAGTGACAGAGGAGATCTGCTCTGCTTGCAAATGCACAAACACACTTGCCCTGCAGTACACTAGCTCTTCAACTCCCTGCAGCAACCCTTTGACTGCAATTCCAGAGAACTTCCTTACAGAAAACAGACAGGAAAATGAAAAATGCAGGCAGAAGACAAATCCCTTTCCTTGCGAGTCCAGCTGTATGCATGTAATACTACGGGTAATGCAAAGTCTTTCAAAACACAAACTCTAAGCAAATAAACCCATTCAGAGAACATTTCAGTAGGCTCACAGCTGCCATTTCATCCCCCCTACTTTAGAGTCCTGAATTCAGCTTGGCTTGCCTCCTGGAATCATGCAGTAATGGTACCTGGAGGAAAAAGATGACTCTGCTTCCTTCTGTGCTTAGGCAAAGGAGCCTTTAACAGGGCACTTATTCCTTCCCTGGCATGCTCCCTTTCTTGGAAAACAGCTTCAGCCAAGTGCCAGAAACAGAACTAACAGAAATCAGGGCACTACCGAAGTCTCAGAGCTGTGTTACTGATTTTCCCCCTCCATGCACTATCCTACAGCTACTGAGGCTTGAATGGTGGAGCAGGGAGGTTCAGACACGTTAACAGATCACTGCTGAACCTGATGCCATAAAAACCTCAACTGAGGAAACGATTCTCTGGATAGGGCCAGTCAAAGCAGACGGAATGGCTGCAAATGCAGAGCTCCTTCTGCCCAGTGACCAAAAAGGGCTAAGTTTCATGCAACTCATGTGACGTTGGGCAGGACTGTTTTGTGGCTATGGAACATTTAATGAATCTTGATGTCATGCTAAGAGCCTATGTAGTAAACTGTGGGGGAGAGACAGCCCTCGTACTGTTCGTTTTCATGCATCCACAGAGATGGTGTGGTGGTGCAGAACACCCATAAACCCAGAATCAAGCCCATTGACAACAAAAGGAGTATGTGCACCAAAACAGACGAGCTCTGATGAAGTTTTAAACCAGTCAGTCTTCTCCAAGAAGAACAGAGAGCCCTCCCTGGAAGGCTGTAGGAGTACTCATCTGCCACACTTCAAGGCACAGCTCTCACTGGAAGGTATTGGGAGAGATGTGGATCTCTGCTGTACTGTACTAAGGACCATACTGCAGATCACTGGTACACTGGCTGGAGACATCCCCTCCTCACCAAGAGGCTGCTGTGGTTCAAGAGCTCCACTCCCTTCTGGCCAGCTTCAGCATCCCACTCTGGCTGCTCAAGAGCCAGGGACAAAGGACTGTGGCCAGCACCTCCCATCAAACCTGTCAGAGGTGAGCTCACTAGTCCAAAAGACTTATTATTAGTGCCTTCCTAATCCTTCAGCTGTCCTGTTAATTGCAAAGCCCCTGGAAAGGACGGGCAGTTACATGATCAAACACTGATGGCGCTGACGCGGTGTCAGGGCCCCGTCCCCGAGCTGCGGTCAGCGCACGGCAGCAAGGCAAGCCTTGTTTGCCCAGCACATCTTTGTTCCAGGAGTGCTGCAGTGTGCTGCAGTGCAGTCCACACCACTGTCTCCTCCCTCCCCATTGCCAGGCAGAGCACGTCCACTGCAGAGACTGGCAGAGACCTGGCCCCGCCGAGCCGTCCCCTCCCACCCAGGCCTGTGCAAACACAGCTGCGACAGCTCGGGCACCTGCAGAAGTGGCCACACTCGCCCTGCAGGGACAGCTCTGCTCCACACAGGTGATGCCACTCTCCCTAGCTGGGTAACAGCACTTGTGTTTATTTATTAGAGCTGAGAGCAGCAAGCCACGCTGGGTATTGCATCTGAACCCTCAGCCTTGTACAGGCAGAAGCAGCATCTTTTTAAAAGAAGAAATTTGGCTTGAACCACTGTCACAAACCAACAAGCTCAGAGCTGCATGATTCTGGGATTTGCTCCTACTCATTTAGGGGTCAAGAGAGAATAATTCTGTACACCTGGAAACACAAGGAGAAAACAATTCCAGTGAAACACAGAAGTTTACTGTTTCTCTCCCCTTATGTTTTTCAATCTGGAACCACTGTGGAACAGAAATGGAGGAACCTATGTTTGTGACTATTTTCCAGGCTCTTTTCTCTGGGCTTTATGATCTGTAAGGAGTTAAGCATCCACCTTTCCTGATCCCAAGCTAGACACTGAGAACTCCCTGTCAGTTTTTGTTGGAAGACTGAAGTTACCAAAGGTACACCTGTCACCCACCAGTGTCCCCAGACAGAAACACTAAACTAAAGAAATGAAAGCAGGGAATTTTCCTTAGGAAACAGAATTTGAAACAGCATCCGGTGCTCCCAGGTATTCCTATTCAGACACATTTCAGTGCTCCTGGAAAACACTAAGGGCAGGACCAACTGATTCTGACTGGATCAGGCATTTTAGAAGTATGCTGCTGTTGGTAAAATAAGAAGTAGAAACAAACATTCTGGAGCGCCAGCACAGCATGGTCAGAGCCACAGCCTTCTCATGTCTAGCAGAGACTACCAGAATTTACCCAGATTAGGGTGTGCCCCCAAACCAGAAAGCTCCAGGCAGTAAATGAGGTAAGTGGGGTGGCAGTGCAAGGAAGGTGCCTCTATGCTGCCCATTTTCCAGGTGACCAAAATTGCTGTCTAAGCAAGCCACAACTGATGACAATTCCAAAATTATTAATGTACAGTGTTTTCATGATTCTGTAGTATCAATTACACCAAGATCTCCCTTTCAAAAGGGACCGGTCATTTGAAGCACATGCACTGCTCTACCAAAACACCCAACAAACTAAAACCAACAAAACATCCCCACAACAACCCCAAACAAACAAAAAAACCCAAACTAAACCACAAAAAAAGAAAAAAACCTTCCCCCAAGGTTTCTCCTGAACTCAGCAATGAGGTGAAACACTCCTCTCTCACAGCCAGCCATGAACACACCGGATTAGCAGCGTTTTGGACCACATCCAGCTGGTTCACACACTGCTGATGAGGCAACAGATGTACCTTGCAATAACTGAGAGAAGGGCCACAAGAGCCACAGGTATCACTCTGAGAAGTTCAAGACCTTTTATCCTGTGTTATTTCTCATTTTTCTAGCCAGTCTTTTCTGTCTTGCTCACTTCAGGGGTCTCTGCAGGGCCACCTGCTTAGCAGGCACTGAAGTTACAGGAACTGTTTCCACATTTGTGTCTTTTACAGTCAGAGGATCTCATGACAAGCAAGTCTCTTGCAGTGCACTAAAACTGAGAGCTCAACAGCATAAAATTCACTGTCCAAGTAAGCTTTTCTCCTGCTACATTGTACAGGAAACCTAAACAGCCCAAGCCCAAGGAGATGTCTTGCACTAGAAGCACCCTCACTCTGTCCAAAGGCAACAAAGATCCACGTGGATACAAACAAATTCACATATTCCTGGGTTTGCCCAAAAATTCTGCTTTTAATGATAGAATTTAGTATCTTTTTGTGAGCCAAAAAGTTAGACATGCAAATTTGTGCATTCATTGAGCTTTTCCATTACACATCAATCTAAGGAAGGTTTTAATATTCTTTAGGAAACTACAGAGACTGTTTCTGAAGCTGTTCTTCAAGGCTTCCTCCACCAAAGATGATGTAAATAACCACATTTCTGTATCTCCAAGACACAGAATAATTTCACAGAAAATAATCTGAGCACTGCATCTTTCATGAAAATTATTCTTCTTCAAATTTAACAATATCAATGTAACACCAAAATTACTTCTCACTGTCTTTCCCATAGCATAACAAGGAGAGGTGGTGGCAACCCAAGAGGAGCTGATCTGTCCCAGCAGGGAGGGACTGGGAGGAGTTGCCTGGTCAGATTGTGACCAGTACTAAGCAATTGGTTTGAGTCTCTTACTCATCTCCCTAAAACACAAACCATCTTTTAAGTGCAGAACAAGCTTCACTTTCATCTGTGCTGTGAGAGAGCCTACTACTGATCACAGCAATGACAGCAGCTTGTGCACTAAATATTTCTAAAGATGCAAAACAATTCTGGTACAAGTCCTCTAAGGATACATAGTTGTTTACATCAGCTAGCATCTTACAGAGTCAGCTTCCACAGTTACACCCAGACAACCTGGATATTGTTTAATGTTACCTTTTTATTTTCTTTTTTTTCCCCCAAGGCTGGTTTAATCCAGTGGTTTTCTTAACCCAGATCCCTTCACAATGAATTTAAAGCACACCTGGTACCAACAGCTCAATAAGCCACCACAGCAGGCACAGTGAATAGAAAATGCAGGGAGCAGAGGAGTTAGTTTAATCTCCAAGATTCTGGAGGCCACACCTCCATTTTCTCCCTCGGTGTTGTCCAATAAACACTGAATTTCCTCAGTAAGAATCTGAACAGATGCCAGCCAGTTACGTGACCCAAGTTTTCACTGGAGGCTGCAGAAGCACGTGCCTCGTGCAGCCTGGTAACAGCTCCTGACTGCACAGACCCTGTGCTGACGGGGGAGCTGAAACACAGCACTTGCCAACGCCTCACCTACACCCCCAGGACAGCCCCTCCTCACTGCCCAACCAAAGGCAGTTCCAACAGCAGGATTTCTGTTCTTGAGCTGTGCACACAGTGAAGCCCATGGGCAGGCACAGCTCAGAGCATTGCCTCTGCCCACACTTTATTACAACAGGTAGTAAAGGCACACATTTGTTGAGCATCAGTTCTGCACTTCCTTTGTGTGGCACCAAAACATGAACCAGGGTGTGGAGCTAAGAGAACAGCAGGGCACAGCAGTAAGTGACAAGCCCTCCTTTGATTAACTTGCCAATTTTAAGAAATGAGCACAGAGAGCTGCTTTTCTAATCTCTGCACACTGCTGTACTGGACATGAACACATCCCAAAGAGTCCTTTTGTCAAGCAGGCTTCCAACTGCAAAAAACTGTCTGTGCCACACATGCCTTGGCAGTGCAGCCTGAACTGTTAGAGGGAAAACACTGCTGAAAATACAGATGAAAAATAATGGCAGTTCCTAGTAGCAAGCAGTGTTTACACCACTTGCTCTTTTTTCACACTCTCCCCAGAGACCTGGAGGTTTTTGCCATGCTGTACAACCAAAATAACAGACAGTATCTGGCTGGAAGGACTAAAGTCCGTGATCTCCTGCACATTCCACTGAGGCTGCATCTGCCCAGCATGTAATTATTCCTCCACAGAATTCTAAACACTGACCTGACAGTGGTGTCTGAGATCTGCATCTGCACGTGTTCCCAAGCACTGTGCTTAAATAAACACTCTGGTGTGGAGGAGCCACACTGAGGGCTTTGGCTCCTCAGCCTGTGCTGTTTCTTCACTGGCAGTTTCTGTGTTAAATCATTCCCTACATGAGCACACACAGACTGAACTGAACAAGTGTGACAGCTGAGCACTGTAAAAAAAGCCATGCAGCATGAAGACATTTTTCTGTTTTGCAGAGCAAGCCAGAATTCTCTCACCATGTTCTCTCATACAGCACAAGCTGTGGGTGGGGATGGAAGCACTCTAAGGCCACGTCACTCACCAGTGCTGCTGCTCTGTTTCTATTTTGCAAATCATCTGTCACTTGTCTATAAAATCCTGCTCAATTATTCTGTACAGTGCAAATCCTGAACATCTTCCATGTGGCAGTATCAATTTAATAATTTAATGCTGATTTCTGAGGTGGCATTGTTGCAGGAACATCTAATTCTGAAATTAAACTGCAGTTACATCAACACCCCTTATGAGAACCTCCCTTTAGCAGTACACTGTTACAGGTTATGGTCTCTACCAGGAAATGAAAGCATTTAAAATTCATATTCTAGGACAAATGCATATCTATACTAATGAGGCAGGTCACTTCCAGGGCTTTTGATCAGTGAGAAATACCACAACTACTGAGATATGAGATGAGGAAAACACTATTGTACACTCTGAGCCTAAGCAGCAGCTGAAGAAATCCCACACTTTCACCCAAGAAATGAACACTACTGGGCATGAGCAAGAATGATGAAGTCATCCAGAACTGCACACACTGGTACGCACAGATTTTAAGCCATTAATGCACCTGGCAAGGCATGATTTCTTACTGTCAACACTTTTCCCACAGTTCTTCCAGTGCTGTAGGACTTCAGCTATTACTCCCTTGCCATCTGGGACCACTCTGTTCCTTTCTGTCAGCCCCAGTAGCCAGTGCTCCCTCAAAACAGGGTACTTCTCTACTTAACCAAGCCATTACTAGAAAGGAGGAGCAGGAGGGCTGCTCAGGCTGACTTCTTCCCCAAGTGGCAGTCTCTATACCAACAGCAATAAAGCATTTGCTGCCCTATTTTTCAGGCTTCTCTTCCCCAGGGCTTAGGGAGGGCAAGATTTTAATGCTATCCAGGAACAGCTGCTTCAGGAAACAAAGGAAGGTTTTAAACACGCTGTGTGTACTTTTTATATTTTAGGGGTAGCACCCTGCTAAAGACATCCTTCCCTGTGCTGTTTTGTAATTTGTATAAAAATTTGGCTGCCTGAAGTCAGTCTCTGTATTCAGGTCAGAAACTGACCTGACAGGTGCCAATGCTATGAAAAATATACATGAAAAATGCTCTTGGATGTATGCAAAGAGCAACAGCCTGGGAAAACATGCTGTGCTGCTGCTCACCTGCCCAGTGCTACTACCCAGGCTCCTGGAGATTTCCTCCTCCAAGGGCTACATGCTAAAGGAGCTACAAACAGGAAAAAAGCATCTCATGCCCCAGTGCACAGTATCTGTGCTTACAGTACTGTGTGTGGTATGTATGCATACGGCAACAATTCTGACCCAAGTTTTCTCTCATTAAATCTGCAACCTCAAGAGTCAAAATACTCACTCTGAAATCACCAGACTGACGAGCAGCATGCTATAAAATGGCCTCTATTTGCTGCAGAGTTAGACAAATAGGAATTGATGCAAGCTACAAAACTGTGAAGCACTGGAACAGGTCAGCAAGAGAGTCAGAGATCTCCTTTGCTGGAGGCTTTCAGGCAGTCTGACATCAGTCATGTTCATCCCATCTAAACTGCAAGCAGTCCACACAGTCTCCTGAAGTCCTCTTCCTAGTCCCACTCTTTCTGGCAAAGCACGCTGCAAAACAAGTTCTCCAGTAACGTGGTGTGGAGCAGGTGTGTGCTTCCAGCATCCCTAAGATCCCCAAGAAGGTCTGGGCTACAGACCTCCTCCTGTGCTGTACCAGCTCAGCACACGAGGCCGTGAGCTGGAGGCACTCGATGTAATGTGTCCTGCTGCACACGTGATGCTACAATTAAAGTGCTGTCACAACTCTGAGCCTGCATCGCAACATCACTCGGGAGGGGCTGAGGACAACACGGGCGGGCGAGTGCATGAAAACACGACCGCGTCCCACGGCTGGGGCACAGCGAAGGGGATACAGCGAGCAGCAAAGCGTGCAGTTACCGTGGAAGTGCAGCAGAGTGAGGCACAACACAGAAGCATGCAGATTTAAACTCAAACAAGCACTGCGCAACACTTTATCCTGCAATACTTACTGAAAGCAGTACTTTGTCACATGTGCACGTCCACCTGCAACGGCCGGGGGTCCCGGACCCCTCTGCAGTCCCTCTACCTGCTTCCAGGTAAATAATGTGACAACACCTGGCACCAGAGGACTGACCTGGGAGTCTACAAGGCATCAGCGGAGGCTCCAGCCAGCATCTGGCGCAGACCCCGCAGCAGGGGCGGGCAGAGCAGGCTCCCCCCAGACCTGCTTGTCGTCTCTCGCATCCTCGCAGCCAACTGGAGCTCCGCCGTCCTGTCGCAGCGCCGGCGGGTCTCAGCGGTGCCCTCCCCGCGCCCCGGCGGCCGCAGCGGACGGGCTAACGCCGGCCGGCATAGCTGGGGCTGG
>VZRX01004896.1:0-176328 GCA_013398075.1 Notiomystis cincta | reverse complement strand
AGATGCAGGAGAGCAGTGCTCCTTACCTGGGCAGTAGCAGCGCAGTACCCCTGGCTGAATTAAAGATGCAGGCACTGAGATCTGATCAAACAGACAGCTATAATTATTGCTGGCTTCCTGCCACGGGCCGGTAATCAGGACTTTTACTCCTCCCTGTGAGGAAGAAAAGGGACAGACCCAAGCATGACAGGGGAGGCCGTGGCGGGGAGGAGCGCGGCCGAACGCGCTGGGCCCGCGCCCGCCGCCCCTTCCNTTTTTTTTTTTTTTAAATTCAAAACAACCTTCTCTACCCGTTAGTAACTCAGCGTCTTTCCTCACGCATTCCTTCACATCAGCAAGGTCTGTGCTGCTGCCGTTTTCAGTTTATGGGGCATGTGACTGATTTTGGAAGCCAGTGAGATGGAGGGAAATGCTGAACTCATTAAGGCAGTGCAGGCCTTCAATTATTCTATTAAGAGCATCAGTGACAAATGTAAGGAACAGCTCCAGTTTGCAAACTACTGCTCTACTGGGCCTAGGTAGCACCATGAAGCCATCATGTGGGAAAGACTTTGCTTTCAATGAAACAATACCTTTCTGTTCAGATGCTTCCTAAGTGAAGAAAGGGCCCTGCCAGGATAATGAAGTGCTTAATTAAAAGTACTCTCAGACATGCAAACGGCCTTGAATGCTCTGAAGAGATATATTTTAAAAGCTTTTTCAAAGCTTTAACAAAACCCCTTATTAACAAAGCAGTAAACATCAGTGAGTAAAAGCCCTGGACTTACCTCAGGGTAAGACCATTCTGGTGAATAATCTGTCACCATGAAGAGGCGCCCACTCTGCTGCAGCAGCCCCAAAGTGCCTTGTGCTGCAGCTGCCGACACCACCTCAGCCACGTGCATGTACGCCATGGTGCTGGCTCCGTTCTCCGTGCTGCTGAGCTGCATGTTGGCTTGCTGAGGGCTGCAGCAAGGAATGCACATCTCGGCCTGGTTGTACGTCGCTCTGTTGCTGTCTTCAGGCTGAGACAGTCCAGCACTGTCACCTGACACCAGCTGGTGTCCGTACAGAGCATTGCTCCCACCTTCTACCGATATGAAATCATTAATTAGATCAGAAAACTGGTTGCTGAAGGAGATGTCAAAGTGGTCTAAGTTAAGCTCCATGTTGGAGGAGTTATTTAAGCTAGGATGGGCCACAGGATAGAGTCCTTGAACCATGTTTCCTTGGAGAATAGGGAGGTTGTTTCCATTCCTGATACCCCCGTTGGCCTCAGGCTGCAAGTAGTGTTCTGTGTTGCAGGCTTGAAGATCCCCTGATTTAAGTAGATTTTCATTTCCTTCTGCCTGCTGGGAGGTCTCCATGGGAACTTCAGCTTCTGCAGTCATAGCCTGGAAGTTTGCTTGGAACTGCATGAGCTGGAGAGAAGAGGTGGACTCTATTCTGGTTTCCACTGTGCCGTTACAGTTGGAAGTGGTTTGGGACGAGGACTCTGTTTTCACACTGGAGATTCCTAACGTGTTCACAAATGAGCTACCTGTGTCATTCAAATTGTTGTGAGTGTTTTGCTCAAGGGGAAGAGGTTTGCTGGCATCCTGCAGAAAGAAGCTGGGGGAAGGGGTCTGATGGACGTGAGGGCTCTGGACGGTCTGATTGAAGCTGGAAGAATAGTCCTTGTTGGAGTCAATGGCACTGAAGTCCATCTGCTCCAGGGTGGTACTTGGGCTCAGACCTCCTCCAGATGGAAGTAAACCTGAACCAGTACTGAGTGTGAGAGTGTTAGATGCAGAAGTGGAAGAAAATGCTTCTTTGGACATCTGTTGTTCGAAAGATGTGTCCTCAGTTTTAATTTCTTTTGTGAGGGTTGTATTGAAGTTGAAGCTACGTTCTGTTGTGGGTGACTGCCTTATGTTGGTATTGATGCTGTCACTTTTCATACCTCCTCCACCATAAGTCTGCCCTTGCTTGGGGTTGTTAAGAAAACAGTCTGGGTCAAAATTCATGGTGGTTTCTGGAATTTTTCTATTTCCTTCTAAAGTTGTGGAGAGCACAAGTTCCTCAGAGACAGTGCTGGGTAGCATCGACAAGCTCTCTGAACTGCCAGTTGTTGGAAAAGCAAATTTGTGTCCATCTGAACTCACAGCAAGTACCAGTCCTTGTGCAGCTGCATCTGAGGACAGAAGGTGTTGATTTGGGCCAGACGTGGGTGACATGGTGTACACAGCTTCACTGGTGACTTCTGACATAAATACGGTGGCACTTTGTGACAAACTTCCCATAACTGACGCTACAGCCATACTGGACACTCCAGTGACAGCTGGGCTATCTGCCATATCTGGGTCGCTGTTTAACCCGCTGCTGATGGACACAGGAGAATTCTGGGTCGTGTCAGGGACCTCCACCTGGTTGGTGGAAGAAACCTCAGTGCTGTTTTGATGGAGCAACACTGGCTTTGCCACTTTGCCGTTCCTCTTCTCTCGGCTGGAGGCTTTGCCGTGGCTGTGCTCGTTCTTGCCTTCAGAGACATCGTTATTTTGTACCTCTGAATGAGCGCTGTACCCACCTGTCCTTGGCTCAACCTTTGGTGATATGATGCGGTGTTTGGCACTGTTACACTTGTGATGCACACTGCTTCCTGCCCCTGTGCCAGAAAACAACAACATTTGCCATTCAGTAAATACACAATTAGGGCAGTGCTAGTTGTGTATCTCATGGCTGTAGCAAGGACAGCTGTGTTTATGCATGCATGTGTGAGAGTGAGTGAGCACACAGATGAGAGAGCTGGAGAGACCTTGGAAATAAAACAAATTTCTCACCAATGCCAGAGTACAGGTCCTGCCTAATGCACAGATCCACTGTCTGCAATGACAGCAACCTCCCAACAGGTACACAGGCACCACTACCCTCACCCTGTGTAGCACCTGCCCCCTTCCTCCCTGCCCTGATCAGGCAGAGAGGAATTGGCATCTGTGACAAGTTCCAGAGTTATTTAAATGTGCCTAATCTCAGTGCAAAGTCTGCAGAGCAAGTGCTGCTGTTGTCAGCTGTGGCACAGGGCCCTGTTCCATCTGCCCCATGGACAAGACCTCTGCCTCTGGAACACAGATGCTCAGCTCTCTACACTGGGTGATGTCAGGAAGTTTGACAGCCACTCTTGGGGCTGACCAATAATCTGGAGGTGACAGATGCCACATCATGCCCCTGTCTCTGGGATCACCCTGCTGCCTAGACTGTAGCCGCCATCTTCCTGTCATCACTGTGTCTTACAGTTGCCAATCCAATTATTGAACAAGTAACCCATTAACCATCCAGAGCATTCTTGCCCTCCCATAAGGATGGTGATGTTTCTCTGACTCTGAGCCATTCCTGTGCTGACAGACATGTTGTACTCTGAGAGGAGCACACAGAGCTCAGCACTGGAGCTGCTGAGGAATGTTCAAGCAAGGGCCACCAGAAGACAATCCTCCATGCATTAAACCAGCCAGCACCTTTACAGGCCTGACAGAAGGTAACATCACTTGCATTCCTGACAGCTTGTAATCAGGCAGGATGAAGTAAACAATTCTGTCTGCAAAGGCACCTGAGTCACAAACTCAGGTGCAGGAACTGCTTTTGCTGTTTAAAGAAGAGCAGCCCATGAATTTTTGATGTTTCTTTCCTTAATTGATTAATTTTCCCTAGAATGGGGTAAGAACATTAATTACAGAACTGTAGAATGACTGAAGGAGGGAAGAAGCCTCCTCCCTATAGCTCATGGCTACAATTACAAATGCCATATTTTGGGCAACATAAAGCATCCATGTAGCCACTGCAATTTTCTAAATCTTTTGTTGCTTGCTCTTGAAGGGGAACTTCTCTGTTATGTGTTCAAGATTTGAATGAGGTCACTCAAAGTAGTTCAAGACAGTGCTTTTGAGACTATATACAATATTAAATCTCTCTATTCTCCTAGGTATAGAAATGAGCAGGAACAAGGGAAAGGCTTTCATGCTGCTGTATTTGTGGATGACAGTAAGGGATTGGGAATGTGTGTGTCAATGTGCAAGCCAGTTACAAAACAAAGCAATACTGTTATGTTGAAAAGCACTGAGCAGACTTAGCACAAGACAAAACATCAAAGGGAAGAATAAAAGGATTCATGTTCAGATCTGCAAGCCTGGATCAAATGCTGAGCCTTAAGGGGTGAATTTTAATCCAAACTCAGGTATTTCAGAGGTCATCATTCTTATTTAAGCCTTGATTGTATAATGCAACTGCTCAAGAAAAGAATAAAAAAATAAACCCTTTGAAGCACTGACAACTCCCCTTTATAAGTTTTGCTAAAGACTAGTTAATGTGTCACATAGACCCATATGTCTAGCACTTGACCAAAGTGCTACAAAGGAACAGCTATAAAGCAGGTGAGTTGGAAAGTGAATCACTTGGCTTCCCACTGTCTCTGGGAAATGCTAACACTAAGAATGCTGTTTCTTGCTGCTGTAGTGTCATCCAAAACAAGGTCATCTCCTTCAACACAAAAGAGATCTGTATTTTCATGATACCTAAATCAGACCTGTCTTATCTCAGTGATACCTTGTAGCTAACTACTGGAGTGCTTCTCTGAAAAAGTGAGCTGCAGGGCAAGTATTTCAGAGGGTGAAGTTGGAAGAACATTAGATTTTGAGGCTTTGGTAACAGCATTTGCACATGTAGAAGAGAATATACTTTTTTGAGCAGCTCATATATAGACTGCATTTATTAGAAAGCATTGACATTTTCCCCAGAAGTTCCAGCTGCACCTTTTTATGCTCGAGACTTCTCCTGTCAGCTCTGAGCTCATTGTGTCCCAGTGTTTCATGAGACAGCATTTTTATCACCTCAGCACTACAGCCCCTGCTCTCAGAGTAGATGAAGCTGAGTCACTCTGTGCCCTCCTGGGGTACTCACCCAAGGTACCAGTGCAGAGACAGTTGTGTGTTCGAGGCTGGGGCTTGGTCTGGTGGCTGTCGAGGATCTGCTGCACGAGCTGTTCCACTGAGAACCCTGAACTGCTGTTGCCATTGCTGCATGTCCACTTGATGCCATGAACTGCAAAGAGAACAGTAAAATTTCCCATCAGAAACTGCAAAATCATGCCAAAACCATCAAAAGCCACTCCAAACGACCAGCAAAAATCCATTCCTGCTGCTTTCTGTCAGAACTGAAAGGAGACCTATAAAAAGCAACAGTGATGGTTACTGGTTTACTATTCCCTGTTCCTTGGTATCAACAGGCTTCCAACTGCAATTCCTGAATTAGGTATATATAGAGGAAAAACTCCTCAGTAGTGTCTGCCTCTATTTCAGTCTGCTCTTAACAGGGACTGTGCACCTGCAACGACTCTCTGTAGTGCCAGCAACCTTCACTGAAAACCAAAAACCAACTAAAGACTTGATTTCATTGAAGTAAAGCAGTGTAATTCCAAAGAGTCTTTTGGAATCTTTTTCTGTCTAATATGAAAACAAAATCAGCTTTATAGTAAAATCAGCAGCCAAAAATACACCAGGGTAACAGCAAAGGCAAACCTTCTGCCAGGTCTTCATTGTCAGATCCTGGGTGGCAGCAGTGAAGGCTGACTCATTTTTTGGGAGTGACTAACAGACACTGTGTGAGTTCCTCCTCTGACTTGGACAACCTTTTAGTAATTTGGGAAAATGGACAGGTGGGTGATGTTACAGAACATGTTGCAACATGTTCTTGGGAACTCTCTGGGCCTGTTAGCTATTTAAATAACAATGCTGGACTGCATGCAGATACATGATTTGAATAAAGGCTCCCTCTCAGAGTATTTTAGTTGCAGAATTTCCTATAACAGTGATATTTGCAACCTGACTTACAATGGAAATAACACTTACAAAATATTTTATCCATAATAACTGACTCAAAGGATCTTCTGTCTCCTTTAATGTCTCTCTGAACAACTTAAATGTGCATATTATTTATTTATCCTTTAAATGCACCAGAGCACATGTGCAGAGTTTGGGAAGTGCTGTTAAGTGACAACATCATTTCCAAGATGTCCTCATGCCTGGCAGCTTCTTTTCAGGAGTGTCTTTGCCATAGACAGACCAAGGCACGTTCCTTGCATGTTGTGTTCTAAAATCCTTAACCAGAATACAGAAAATCAAAGCTAAAGTTTCCACAGACTCAGGCTTTGCAGTAAATACACAGATCCCTGTGTGGTGAAGGTTCCCAGTGTGATGGAGTGAAATCCTGGCAACAGCAGGATGGGCTGATGCCCCTGTACAGCCAGGGCTGGGGCACAACCAAAAGCAGCATCGTGCCAGGAGATCAGAAGCAAGTGAAGGGATGTTTGTGACATCCAATGAACGTGGTCACAGGGGCAGCATATCCTGTGAACAGTCTCCTGTTCTCCTCTTTGATGCTGCTCACTGAGTGTGTCCCATGCAGCTGGTGGAACAGAGCTCCTGGATCTGCTCTGGGAAGCAGTTTTATTGCTTTCTTTGTTACCTGTTGCTGTATTGCCTCATCACCCACTAATGTCACTTTGCCTAACAGCGTCTCATCTTCATCTGGTTTTATACTGCAGAATTCTCATTTCTATTGGCCAGGCTGGATAACCTGCAGAAATACTGTAAATCAGGTTTACAAGTATTCTTCCCCATATCACTATTTAAAGTGCTGCAGATAGTTTTGTAATAAGTCCCTCTATGTTTGTTTGATGACCACATTTATTGTTATCGTACCCAACAGATTTTGCCTTGTAGTACATTCACAGTTTTGGATTTCCTCTTAACACTCAGTCTGTTATTACATCCAAGTGAGACATGCTTGCCACCTCACTACCTCTGCTCACATTCATTTCATTATTTAAGATACATTATTCTGTCACTCGTGATATTTTGTCTAATAAGTGATGTTCAAACAGCACTTTTACAAAAAAATACACTGTCAGTGAGATTAGAATGCAGTCAGGGATTTTGGATGCTTTCAGCTATACAACACAAAGTTACTGAACTGTAATTATTAGAGAAACTTTTCATTAAGTCATTTCTGGTTACTTCAGGAACACTTTGCTAAAGAAGTGAGCTGGTGTCCCTGTTGCTGGGTACAGAAAGTCTGCTTTACAGCAGGATGGCAGAGCTGCTCCCTACTGCTGCTAAATCCTGGGATGAGCAGCACGTGGTGGGGGCAAGTCTGGGAATGAATCCTGACTCGAGGTTTGTGTATTCATGATGATGGTTCTTAAGTGTGAATCAAGCTGTGAGCTGGGAGCTAAGGCATAATGGACAGCTTTATAGCTGGGTACTTAGAGGACTATGCCTATTATTTGCAGGTCCTTCCAGCATAGCAAAGTCCCATTGAGGATCAACTGCTGCTGAGGAAAGGTCCTTCTCTAGCCTTGCTCCAGCTGATCCTAAAGGGCTCTGGCTCCAGCTTCTGTCCACGTGGTGTCACTTTTTTTTAGTACTTATGTTCCCCATATGCTATGAAGGTTATAAAATAAAAAGCCAGTGAAGGGTGACAGATTGCAAAAAAAGAATGTCTGGATGCTTAATGCAAATTATCCACTATCTTGGCACATCCAATATGCAGATTTTCTTCCTCCCTCTTTTAAAGAAAGACTCCTGTGCCTGGTGAATTGTTAGTACTGAATACCAAACACTATCAAGATGGCTTTTAACATGTCACGCTTGGCTTCCTGACACATAATGAATCAGCAGGAAAGGAGATTTCTATAGGGGAGAAAGTGCATTATGAAAGGAAGGCTAATAAAAAGCATACACACATACTCTTCCTGCTTCTTAGTGGTTCAAAAAGTGAAACCACTGTAGAACTATGTTTGATTAAATATAGCCATAATATATGAACACAAAAGGAAAAAAAAAAGTCTGAAGCTTAGCAGAAACTCTGGAAAGGATTTTAATCCGGATTCCTGTTCAGACTCCTACTGCATTTCCTGATAATTTAAAATGAAAGCTGTGAACTGCTTCAACACTTTCATTTTCAGTGATAGCATGGAAGGGTCTAAAAGCTGCTGCATTACAGCAGCAACGCATTCCTCCTGCCACACACCCTCTGCACAGTGCCTGCAGCACGAGGCAGCAGCCAGGCAGTTCCTGGTGCTTCACTGGGTGCTCAAAGGAGAGAAGTGAGGCTGGGGGAAGGCCCACAGCTCAGAGTGCTAATGCTGCTCCAATCTCTTTTTGTCAGCTGGGGCTCTCACCTTTCTTCCCTTTCTTCCCTTTTGAAGAAAAGGCAATAAAAATGACCTTCTGATAGTGCCCAGCAGCTCCTCGTTCATTAGCACTGCCAGGACTTTTACCATCAGGAGCAAAGGGATGAAGGATGATCTGAATTACCAGCAAAAAGGCTGTTTAGAATCCAGGTGAAACTTGCACACAGAAACATATGACTGTCCAAGTTTCTTACCCTGGTTTCTTCTGTCTTCTGCTGCTGCTGGTGGCACTCAGTCCTCCAAAACTCCCAGGCTTGCAGTCCTCCTGTCCTGCAGGTATCTTCCTCCTCCCCATCACCTGAACTCTACCTCACTGTCTCATCATCACTTTAGACCTCAAACCAGCCATATCTGTTTCCCTCCCTGGGGTTTCTCTACCCTAAGCAAAACTTGTCCCTAAAATACTTAAATCTGACCACATTTAAATCTGATCATTTCACCCTTTCTGAATGCTCTTAGACATTTCTCTTTGCCACTTCAAACGTTTTACACTTCCAAAGACCTTGCTCTTCCATACCCTGCCCCCAGAACACAGCTTACACATACATGTACCTGTACAGTACATGATGAAGCCATTCCCTATTCCCTCTGTGCTGCTCCTCTGCCCCAATTTGGTAGGTCTTTTGTTACTTCAGTAACAGCAGTGACATCTCCCACATGGAACTGGTAAGTTGGATAGACTGATAGAGCTGGAATATCTGGAATCATCAAGGTCAGATTTCTGTTTGCCTCCTGCTCCTGATGTATCTCGACAGCCTGCTGCAAGCCCTGGGGTCAGAAGTCCTGCCCTCAGCCACTCCTGACCCACACAAAGTGCTTTGAAACCCCTCAAAGTGCTGCTGGGAGCATGAGCAGGTCCTTTGTCCAGCTGCCCACTCCTGCCTGGCTGCCCACGTGCTGCTCCACCGAGTGTTGACACCGAGAGGTGTTTCCATAGCGATGGTCAATTGGAAATGGCAGCCTTGTCCCTTCAATTTCCACTGCGTTTCTGTTGACAGAAGTAAAGGCCTTGCTCTGATTTCTCAGTTTGGCTGAAGGATATTTCCATTAGATTTATCCTTATGTACTCAGACGCCCACACACAGTTTAGCTTTGGTTTTCCAGCTTTCCATTTCCACTGGTTACTGGTTGTGAAGGACAGCTCCACCTGAGCCTCTCTGCTGGGGACAGCAGTGACACCCCCTGAATGCTAATGTCCTGCACGGACTCACACACGGCTCGGAGCTGTTCTTTAAAGGGACGTCTGTCTTCCCAAACAACTGTTTTCCCTGAAGGTTTGGGATACTCATAGGAACTGGGCACACGTGCTGCCCAACGTCCCTTGGAGGGGCCCAGCAGGACAAGCCCCGACTTGTCCGAAGCTGCTCGGAGCTGCCACTTTCACCGACGCGGGAGGACAAGGCTGCTCGCACGTGGAAGAGCACAGTGGGCGCCACCTCTCCCGCTCGTCCTGTGTGGTTCTCGCCCTCCTCCGGCTGCGGCTCAAGGGCACCATCACCATCACCTTCCTCCTCCTCCTCCTCCTCCTCCGCCCGCGGGAGCAGCGGGAGCGGCGCGCGGCGGCCGCCAGGTGGCGCCAGCGGATAAGGAACGGCGGGCGGGACCGGAGCGGGACCGGAGCGGGCCTGGGCTCAGGGCCGGCATCAGCACTGGCATCGGCACCGCGTGTTCCAGTGCCCTGGACTCACAAAACCCGCCAAGGCCTCTCCACTTCTCCAGTGTTAATTTAAAATTTTATTCTCCCGTTTTTGGTTTGTTTTTTGTTTTTTAGCAAAAATCTCACTTGACCATTGTGCGGGGAAAGAAAGGCCTCGTAAGCACGGCCCGCACAGAGAGGGCCTTGAGCCTCCCCAGGGCTCCCAGCCCTTCTCCCCAGGGCTCTGCCCGGGGCTCTCAGCCCTCCTTTCCCCCCTGGGCTTTCTCACCTCAGTGGCACTGCCAGGGACACGTGGTGTGACCTTTGCAGATGCTCTAGGACTGAGTCTGCCCCTCACTGCAGCCAAGTGTTAGCAGGAAGAGAAGATACTGAGGAAGAGAAGGAAACGAAGGCTGGAGTGCCCGTAGGCTCCTCAGAGAGGTTCAGCAATTGCTGCATCTGGTTTAACACCCAAGTTTTAGGGGGTCAGGAAACTATTTGGTTTAGGTTTCCTCCAGTTAGTTTCCAATACTCCTAATGGTGGGCTCCTACTGGGCTGCTGTCAGCACTCAGTGGGATTATTTCACTTTCCTGTCTCCAAACACAGGTGAGGCATCAGCTGAAACACAGTTCCTAATTTTGTTCTTTTGGCAAAGTGGGACTTTCTGTGGTAGGTAAAACTTCAAGGGAAACTGTGTTTCCCTCCAGAGTGGCCCATATAGGCACGGGATCAAGCTTCCTCTGGGGATATAAAAGCCACCACAGATCTCAGAGGGAAAGTGTACTCTTGCATGGGACTGGTTTTTAGAGCTGCACACCTGCAGTGGGGAAGATGAGAGGCTGGGCAGGTGGCTGATGAGCAGGGCTGATGCTGGCAGACAACGTGAACAGGGGTACTCAAAAGCCCAAGTGGTGGGTGAGCTATAAGAAGAACCTATTTAGCACCTTCTATCATGTTCTCTTTTTAATAAAAACTTGGACTACTGCAATAAACTGGATGTCAGCATTACCAAACTCAGTGACTTTTTAAAGAATCCATGCTGCTCTCAACGTGGTCAGCTGAACTAAGCTAGCAACCTTCAGTTTCCACTGAGGGTACTCTGGAGCTCTGACAAACTGCTTGGGGAATTGCAAAATTCATCCCATGTAGCATTTTTGTACAACTGAACTTTTAAGATGAAATATCACCCCATTCCTTAAACAGAGTTACTGAAATGGAATATAAATTCAAGTCAAGATAAAACAACAACTCAATTCTCCAAACTGCATTAATGCCAATTGCTGCTATTTGAGTTTTGTTCTGCACTACAGGTGCTTGATGCCTTCTCCAGTGATGACAAGGCAGGGATGCAGGTTGAGGTCACCTCCAGGAGGCCTGATGGCTTCACTTACACAGAATTAGGGACTCAGGGAAAAGGCAAGAGCAGCCCAAGCCCACTGACTGATGGGCACACGTGGAACTTCCAGCTTCCCCAGCTGTGGCTGCGTGCAGGCAGCACAAACAGGAGCCCTCAACTCCTACACAGCAGAGGAATGCAAAAAGCTTTTCCTCTGAAAGGAAGATAGCTCTTAATTATAGTGGACCTGGAACAAGGATTGCAACGTAGCACCAGCTGTGAGCTTGTAAGTCATACTTTGCCAGCTGAAGGATGAGAGAGCCAAAAGGGGATGATTTGGAGAAACCCCCAACATGAGCTGGCCCACAATTTGCTGATCATATGGAGTTTATATACAGAATTCTGCTGTGATGGATTCTGCCACTGAATTTGCTTTTACCACCAGATGCCTCTAAGGACATCTGCTAATCTGTTCAGAGAATCTCAAAGCAAGACTGTAACAGGGCACGGGGAGGGGGGAAATTGAAAGCTACGCCAAATTGAGGCTCATTCTTCACACCAGGCATCCTGAAATGACTTACAGGTGCCTCGGACAACATTCCTGCAGAATTTTCATGTATTCAAGCTTTCACTTTGCACAAATGTACCCAAAAGTTGCATTCATACCAAAGCCCACGCACACACAACAACCCTTTTGATTGAGACACCAAGTTAAGATGCTCCCAACAGTTGGATTTTCCCAGTTCTGCCATCAGTGGAGGTGTCACAGCCTTCCCTGGGCTCCCTGACCTTCCTGACACCCTCTGAGACAAGGGGCCTCATCTCCAATCCTGCGAGAGGTTATCAATGTGTAAGAGGCCTTCCAGGCTCACATGCTTCAGTCTTGAGGATTGCCAAATTGAGGGCTGATAAGCCAACAGTGATGGTCCAGAGAAAGCAATCAGGTCCAGAGAAGGTCAGGAGGATCAATCAGGAGGTCATGGATGTCCCAGCATGAAGGCAGGTGACAAACAGATTGGAACTAAAGCAAAAATCCAAAGCCATGAAAGCTGAAGTCAGGATGATTAATTAATTATTTACAGTCTCAACTCAGCTGGAGGTGTTGGGAAAACCTCTAATCCTCAGAGCATCTGCAGCATTTACCTTTCATGTATGTTCAGATGGGTTCATTTCAGTCTCTTAATTAGTTCACACACCAGCTATGTTAGAACAAGTTAATGCTGTTTCCACAAAGCTCTCAGAGCTCTCTGGCCACTCCAAAAAGGTGCTTTTTAATCCACAACCACCAGTGCAAGCAGTCACAGAATGAGCAATCACCCCTGCAGCCAGCCAAGAAGCTCTCTCTGGGTTCAGAGGGCTCCTTCAAGAGCAGGGCAGAAGCCACCTCTTGGTCCCCAGCCTTCAGTGCCCTGCTCTGCTCACGGGGTGACGAGGCTGATACCAGGAGCTGGTGCCTGACCCTGATGCTGCTCAAGACTTGCTGAAGCCTGGACTGACTTTGGGATGATGCAGCAGGAAAGGAAGAGCTGAGCAAATTATGGATGCAAGAAATGTAAACAAACTCCCTGATCATCCCAGCCAGGGTCTCTCTGCATTTCAGGAAAAACAGTTTGATGTATCTGTCTGGCTTGGACTCCAGGACCGATGCTGCTCACCCTGCCAGCCATCTGCCACATTGCTTTTAGTTCTCCAGGCACACATGGCCAAGAGAACATGATCCCACACCACTGGCTGCCACACCACTGACTGTCTGCTACCTCCATTCTGACAGAAAAGCTTTAATACCTGACAGGGGTCAACAGCTTTAACACCTGACCAGCCCAGGCTGAGTAGGACTTAAACAAACAGCACTTGTCAGTGAGTCAAGAGCTGGACACTGCCACCAACCTCTGACCAGGAGGAAGCATTTTCCCCAAAGGCAGAACCAGCTTCTCCCCCTTAATCCTGAATGACATCAGGAATCCTGAAATGGGAACCTCCCCCAGGTACAGAGGCTTGGCCCTCCACACACACCCTGGCTGTAATAGTCATTAACTTGTCTTAAATGAGAAATTCCCATGGAAAACAGCAACCAAGAAAGCCAAAGAATCAACAAAACCTCCACACAGCTTCCAAGTCCAGAAGAATAAAACACAACAAACCCCCAAACAGCCCAGGTAAAAGGGTGAGACTGTTGCTGCACCAGCGACACCATGCACAACACTTTGATTAAGCCATTGACAAATCTGCTTTAGGGCAGAGAAATTTGGAAACATCAGGCAATCAAACTGTGAAGTCTGTGAAAGAATGTGATTAATGCAAAAATGTGATGAAACTAATGTGCTTGGCTCCAGAATTTCATGGCACACCCTATCCTGGAACCAAATCTGATGGCTTCTTGGCGAGCGGTGCCCCTGTGCGTTCCCCGAGCACGGTTATCCGTGTCCTCTTTGTTTTCTAGGTCTGATCAGAATCCAAAGCTTTTATTGTAGCTACATTTCTAAGGATGTGTTTCCCAGGATATGTACCCATAAACAGAGACGTGTGCATGCATATATACTCTGAATAATTGCGCAGAATTTCACTCTTCCCTCCTGAGACATAAAAGAGCCAAGTGTTATTAAATTTACGGCAAGTTCGTTGTAGTTTTCACATAATTTTCTTGATGCACTGCAGATTTTTTAACAGGCTGCTGCTTCCTTTCCTGTTTAATGTTAAGGCACTTGTCCAGTCTCAGCTACACCAACATCCTGGATTTCTGTCCAAGTTTATCAGCCCCAGGGGCAAATGTGTCACTTTATTCTCCTCTGCCCTCCAGCCTTGTGTGGGAAAGGAATACATGGGCCTGAGCAGTTCAGGATGAACAAAGCACTGCAAACTCAGATTACCAACGCTGTGGTCAGCACGAGGCTGATCTTTCACGGATGGCAGAGACACATCAGGATGCATTCCGTGGCTGTGACCTCCAATTACAGGAGGCTGGGCATGACATTAGCATCCAAGCAGGGGCAGGGGGCAGGGACAGAAGCAGACCTGGTATTTGTTGATGCACATTTGGTACTGAGGCTCCTGCAGTTAATTTTCTCTTGGTTATAGACCCACTTTATGTCTCATTTTTCTTTCATTGCATAAAGATGTTTGTGTGCACATTGGAATGTGCTCTCCAGGGGAAGACATACAGTATAACTGTGATGCAAAGGAAAATATTATACACCAAGGCAGATGCAGAAAGGTTCAAAGAACTGCCTGTCTGAGGGCACAATTCCCCATCACACTGCACACCTTCTCTAAGCAGCCTTCTCTTTAAGTTGCAAAGTTCAAAACTATAGGAAATGATGCTCAACTCTAAACACTCAGTTCCATGGGGCCACCTGTAAGGCACAGCAACCCACTGTGACCTGACAATGACCACCTAAACACGGGGTGCCCCTGAGGGAATCCACCTACCAGTACTGGACAGGCTATTTGCAAGTGAGAAGGTGCCTACAAACAGCCCTAAAACATGCAAGAACATAGATACCATTTTACCCCAGGGTGCAGAGGGGACTTCTTTGGGGACATCTGGGCAGCTCTCACACCATGCATCCCAGACGAGTTGAATATTGGAAAGAAAGTGTGTGCAGATGCAAGCTGAGCTGGATGGACAAATGACTCCTTCACAGGATGGTTGATGGCTGTGAGAGACTCTAAATACACAGCAAAGAAGCCAAACCAGCTCCAGATACTCACACATTGGTTTGAGCTGCCCGATGAGCTCCTCTTTTGTCCACTTTGCCCATTCCTTCTTGTCGGTGTTTATTGAGCACAGGATGGGGCCGCACGGTTTCCCGCAGTCCTCGATGGCCGGGACGTTCAGGTAGTGCACCAACACAATGTCTGGGTTCTGCAGGGACAGCAGAGCAAGAGTTACATTGCTGGGGCCACCACTCTCTGCATTTAACCTCCTAATTAAAGCTGTGACAGCAAGCATCATGGTCAGCCCCCAGACTGTACTGGATTTCCCCAAGGTAAGAGCTGTTCTTTAACAGAGGTGGCAAAACACAGCACCCAACAGTTTGCACCTGGCTTCCTCCATCCTGAGGGCCCTCAACAACAGCAACAACAACTGCAACTCTCCTGCTGCAGGGGTGAGCAGTGGAACCTGTCTCAGCATGAACCTCTTTTCCAACCCTCACAACAATAAATACTTGCAAGAGTCCTGCAAACACCACTGACAACGAACACTGGTTAATATATGAACACCTTTGGTTCAAGGGACCTTATGTTCCTTTGAGACTGTGCTTCCATCAGTTCTGGTCCACATCAGGTTTTTTTGAATATACAGAAAATCACCTGAGAACATTAGGAACAGCCACACTCTCCACACAGTGACAGAAAGCAGGAGGGAAGAGCTGAGGAGGCTCACAGTGTTACAGAGTGCCCCTAAGACGGGCTCTTTACAGACAAGCCTGGAATTCCTTGTCTTCGGGAGATGTTTACAGA
Organism: Notiomystis cincta; assembly: GCA_013398075.1. Taxonomy (NCBI): domain Eukaryota; kingdom Metazoa; phylum Chordata; class Aves; order Passeriformes; family Notiomystidae; genus Notiomystis; species Notiomystis cincta. Next base: position 160,694 of record VZRX01004896.1, on the reverse strand, counting down.
AGGTTGAGACTGGAAAAGCCCTTTGCAGGAGACAGGACAGCTGCAGGAGGACACAGAGGGGCTGGCTCCCACAGCTCATCCTGCTCCCCTCTCCCTTCCCACGGGGGAGGGACCCCGCTCTGAGGCACTGCGGGGCCCTCCCACCGACACCTGGAGCAGGAGCTGAGCTCTGTGAGCACCCTGTGGGCAAATGAATCATCTTAACAACAGCAACAACTCTGCCAGATCCCCAACAGCGTCCCAGGGACATTGTTCAATAGATAATAACAAGATTGAGGAGATGATTTCTTTCCCTTAAGTCATTTACTCCTAAGTTCGCAAACTTTAATGACTGCTTTGGAATTATTTATAAAAATAAATAGGATAATGGTGTAATTAAAACTCTAATGTTTCATTAATGCTGTTAGATCCCTGTTCTGAGGGGGACTGGCAACACAATGCACCATCCACTTGCACAGGTTGTGCTGAGGGGAACATTTGCTTATGAAACCAGAGGAGAGCTGTAGCAGGACACGGACACCTGCACCAAGGAGACCTGTGGAAGGGAACTTCTGATGGGCAAAGCACAAAGCTGAGGCCCAGCATGCTGGGAGCTGCACCCAGAGCAGCCCAGGGCAGGGACAGGGTGGCACTGAGCAGTGCTGGGTGCTGGGTGACCGTGACCCTCTTGTGTACCCTGCACACAGGGAGCATCCTGAGCATCCTCAAGGTTGTGTCTCCCTGCTCCTCCAGGCTGGCTAAGAAGGTGCTGGCAGCAGGGAGGCCACTGGTGCTCATGTACAGCAACATGACAAGCAGAGCATCCCCTCCATAAACAGACACATCCCTTCTGTCTGGAGGAGAAGCTCTTTTAAGTTAGGAAAATTTGCAAGCAGGAACTTGCATTTTCCCCCTCTATGGATAGAACTGTAAACAGGGGATTCTCAGTGAAGGTTCTGTGAGAAAGCAGTATCAAATTCTTGCAGCCAGTGCTAAAAGAGGCAAAGAAACCTTACAAGGAACAGTTAACAATTCATTTCAGAGTGGTTTTGAGAAGTGCTAAAGCAAAGAAAACCCTTGGCTCTTCTATTCCCAAGATTCTTCTGGAGACAAACAAGTGGACCTTTTGTGTTCAAGTGTGAGGTGTTCACAACCTTCCTTTTCTCAGGGCACATCTGCCCCAGACAGAGACAGCCAGAGGACACAGAAAACCATCACAACCTCTCATTTACAAAAGGGAGGTCTGAAACATCACAGTCCTTGTGCATAACTCAGAAGAGGTTCAGATAGTAAAAATGATTACCCATACACCCAAATAGTCTCCATCAGCTAATTTAACATAATTAGTGATCTAGATGATGAAGTAATAAAAAGTAATATGCTTCAGAGATTTCATGTAAATACACCTCTTGCTCCCAGGGAAGTTTCAAAGAAGGGAGCAAGGACACAGCACTGGGTGATGTGGCAGTTCTGCAGGTGCTTCTACCTCCTCTCAGGTCAGCTGTGTTTTTCACAGCCTGACAGAGCCTGTTTGTCACCAAGCAGGTCTGGATTATGGGGCTTCCTGGCTTCAGTGCAGCACAAGCAAGTGGACCTCAGCACTGGAATTTCTACTTTTTATATATAACAGCATATAAAATAAATACAAACCTAACAGGTTTGTTCCTTATGCCTACCTCTAGAAGTTGACCTCAGATTTGACAGATCTCATGAATGCCAATCTACTGGGTGGACTAACATGTTTTGACAGAAATGAAGAGAATACATATGTTCTGGAAAACTCATGATCAGCAGCAAATCACTATTTGTGCTGACATACCAGGAGAGCAAGGGAGATGTGAAAGACTGACAGAAAAATTACAAATGTAATTTCCATGCAGGAAAGGTGCCAGGACAGTGGACATGTCAGGGCAGAAGCCCTTCACTGGGGTGGCAGAGGGGAATGAGGGGAGCCCTGGGCTGGCTCTGGAAACATTCCTGCTGGAAATCCATCCATCATTCCAGTGCCTGGAGCCTCAGCAGAGTTGCTGTGCTCCCCCACACCTGAGCTGAGTGCTGCCATCTGCCCCTGACCTGGACAAGGCTCCTTGGCTCCTCCTCAGCGTGGCAGAGGAACTGCTGCTGGGGGTAAGCAGGAGATGGTGCAACAAGTGGTTAAATGCAAAAAAATCGTTGGTTTTGATGAAGAAAAATGCAACTGCAACATCTGTCTGACTCTTGTTTGAAGCTTCATCAGCACTAAGTGGTCAATAAATCAGACTGGCATGGCGTTACATTTCTTCCATGGCTTAACCATTAATCTAATGCCAGTTCTCATGAAAAATGAAGGAGAAAAACCATGGGATGGTGAAAGTGTACACATTATCCTGAAAGTGATAATGGCATGTAATGGTGCTGCAGCCCTCCATCCCAGCCTGGCAGCCTCCTCTGCTGCCCACCACACACCATGGACATTATCTGACTAAAACAGGGATTGTTTGTTCCACCAGCTTGCTCCATGAGGGGATTTTTCACAGGAGCAGCAGCACAAAACTGGAACAGTTCTGGCAGGTGGGGGAGCATGGGCAGCCAGCAAAGGGCTGACCAGTGCTGGGGTGAAGGAATGGTCAGTTCCTCCAGAGCTCTACAGGGGAAACTCTCTTTCAGCAACCACCTTTTGCTTCTCCTTCACTTCCCAGAGTCAGTCCCCTCCGAGGGGAAGACTCCCTTCTCAGGGAGAATAATCACAAAAAACCTCTGCTTTCCCAAAGCATGCTGGTTTGGTTCTCTTATTCTACTTCTTTTTCTTTTAAAAGCAAATAAAAAAAAATCAAAAGCCATTTCTGGCCAGCTTCCAGCTGCTCTTCAGTTGCTCAGCCAAGGCAATCAGCTCAAGGCAAAATCTCACTGGCAGAGGCTCCCAAATCACCGATGACCACAGCTGAAGATAATTTTATTTGGAAAAATACCTCTGAGCTGAAAGTTTTGCATTTGTACTCCCTGCTGGAAGGATGAAAGGAAGTAAATCATCCTCAGGGATGATGAGCATCAGTGAATTTAATCTCAGTCAAGGAATCACCCCCAAATGCAGCCACTTGCCCTGGCTGGCACTGGACATCTGTGTCCTTTCTGTTGTGTCAAACCTGTGAAGTTCTACACGTGGTGAAACCAGCCTGCACCACGAAGCAGAAGGGTGGGAGGAGTGGAGCACTGACAGTGGGATGCAGAGGCAGCTCCTGTGCCCCTCTCCCTCCTGTTCACCCCCAAAATTGTAAAATTTTTTTTTCTTTTCCAGCAGCTATTCATTCACGAGGTTTACTTTGTATTTCTCAAACAATCCAAGAGACTGAAAAGGCATTTCAGCTTTCTGGGAAGATAATTCACATCCATCACTGTGGGGTGAAAGAATTAACATCTGACAGATTATCACCCCCCAAAAAAGATAAAGAGGTCCCAAAAAAATAATATAGAGGTTTCTGTGGTTTTAAGGGGCTACCATTACGTGATGTTTCAGTACACAAGGATAACTCAGGGACAGGTACTGGGAGTGCCTGTGTGTTATCTAAAAATCAAACCAGTGAATGAAACTATTCACAGGCACATGGATCACAGAATCTTCTACTATTTATAGCAGTGTCTTTCTGGAGGGTTTTCCTCTGGATTTTCAAAGGTTTGAGAGCAGAGTCTGGGATACCTGAAGAAAAAGGCACATATACATAACACAGACACTGAAGTAATGGAATTTTTTCAGAGACCAAATGCTAGCTTTGGGCAAGATTATTGGTTTGAACCCCAGCAATTTCTTTATCCTTGAACTAATTTCTAATTGAGATCGTGCTATGGAGGGCAACCTGGTGGCTGATGCCTTAGAATATATTAATCATCCACACTAACTGTGAAAACAAAAAAAATCCACTGCCTTTGAGTGCACAACCTACTGCCTTAATTTATCTAGAGCTGGGCATGTTTAATTAGGGAGAACGAGACAATTACCAGAGACACAGCATAGCCCTGGCACCTGAGCTGGAGCACAGGGAGGAGAGTGGGACCCCAGAGCTGGACACAAAAGCAGTGGCTGTGCTGCAGAGCAGGGCTCCTTCTGCTGGAAAATCCCCTTTAGCTAGCACAGCACCTTGAATTAACCTTGTCCCCTGTGGCTCCAGCTGACAAAAGAGCTGCTGCAACTTCTGGCCCTTCAACAGCTTCCTCAGGAAGAGAGGATGGATGCTAGGAGTCTGCTGGGCAGAGAGACACTGGTGCATGTGTGGCTTTCACTGCAGTTCAGTCAGCATCCTGCCACACACCTGCTCAGGAACAGCTGCCACTTGTCACTGTCCTTGCCTGGGTACAGGAGCCTGGGGTCCCCTCTGGGCTGGTGCCATCCCCACCATCACCATATCCCAGCCATGACTGGGGTCTCAAGATTTATACCCTATGGATACAATGCTTGTCTTAAAAGGTCATCCAGCCCACAACTCCAGTACAGAGTCATTTTCCCAGTTTTTCAGCCCAAATTATTTTGAGGTTTTTTGTTTGTTTAAGTTCAAGAATTTTTGAGACAAGAGACTGGCTACAGGATGAAACAGCTCCACAAACTGCAAATATTGAAAGGCTTGGAAAGCAAAAAATTATTTTGAGAATATGAGATTTCCTACAATTGTTTTAAAGAGAATCAAGATTTCATCTGGCTGTATACTTTATAACATGTTCCCCAGTTCCTCTTCTATACATTGGTAAGGGCACAGCACATAAAGCAGGCAGCATTTAAATAGCATGAGCAGCAAAGTAGGAGTCTTAATATAGAACAAATACCAAACACTCACTAATACATCATCAAATGTGATATATTTGAAGGTATTTTATATAGAAAGAGCTGCCTCTAAATACTCCTGAGGAACATGTTTACTTAACACACACTTTGAAAGACACAGAGAAATAACATTCAGTAATTCCTGGCCTCCAAAGTTCCAAAAGAAATTGATTTCTGAGACTTTTTTATCTTTCATAGCAATACCTTTAGTGCTAGTAAAAGGTGTAACAGGAAGATGATGCTGCACGACCAGAAACATGCAGCAAAATAAAACAAAAGGCACTGCTCTTTCTCACACAGGTATTATTCTTCTGGACAATGGAAATTTCTTTTCATCTGTGTCACCTCTCCAGCTGGAATCTTTAACTTACACAGGCAGCTGACAGGGACAAGATAATTCTGCCATGAGCTGGGGCTGTGTTTGTTTATCTAGGAACATGCAGGGAGCTTTGCTGCTGACACAGAGGTCCCAGGGATGGAGATGCAGCAGGGAAGTCTCCTGCCCTGCCTGTTGCTCCAGACACCATGAAAAGCTTTCATGGGAAGGTCTGAGGAGAGCTGAGTCTCCCACACACTTGTGGTGTGCAGGGCATCAGTGGCAGTGCATCCCTCAGCACCCACCCACATCTCCAGAGGGTTTCTCTGAGAACCACGGTGGGCTCCAGGCTGCCACCCACAGAGCAAAGCTCTTTTTCAAACCCATGGTTTTACTCTCTGTTTGGATTCTTGAAAGACCAGCCTGAGACTTTCATAGCTCTGAGCCATCAATCAGAGGAGGTGCCAGGGCAGCTGTCAGACTCAGTTAATAGCCTTCTACAGCTATGCCACTGCTTGGGTATAAAAACACACCCATGATTAAAGAGAAAACTTAGAGAAAGCAACCTGCCCTACTTCAGCTTGCTCAGAGACACTCCTTAACACCCCCACTCAGGAAAAGTGTGAAGCAGCAGCAACAGCTGCCTTTAACCCAGCTGCTGCCTCTTCAGGGAGACAGATTTGCCGTGGAAATCACCAAGGCATCTCCTCCTCCTCCCTGTCACTTGCTCTCTGCAGTTTTACAATTCATTCTGCAAAAGCCTTGAGGATTTTCAAACAATAGCACTGAGGGCAAAGCAAAGGTTTCTTCGGGTTTGAACTCCTCTGAGATACTCTTCCTGACAAATGAGGCTTATTATAGCACACACATCTCTGCTACACTGAGTATATTCAGCTACTCCAGCTCTCCACCTCTGAAGACTTACTTTGCACAGTGCCTCTGTGTTTTCCTATGTTAAATCTGTGTATTGCAACCATTCCCAGGAGAGTGGAATTTCTCCTGTAAGGGAAGTAGTGCAGAGAATATCAAAGCCACATGATATTTCAGTGTCCTACACTTGAATTGTGTTTTTCATTTTCAAAACATCTCAAAAAATTCACTAACTGATACAGCCCTTTTTATACACGGGGATTATTTGATTTTACAACAAAATGAGGCTGTTTATAGGCTCTTTATAGGGTAACACAAAGCAAAGGCTCGACTGCCAGTAAAGCACCAGTGAGGAACCTCCTGGCCACCAAAACTGCAGATGTGGAGCAGAATTCTGCCCTGTAGCTGCATGAATACTTTGAAATCATGTAATGCTGCCCATGCACAGGCAAAGTCCCAACAAATCACAGACACAAGTGTAAATATTGAGGTACTGCATATGCTGTAACAGTGCTGCTCTCTTTGCAGGCTGCTGCTCTGCAGAAGATTTGCTACTGCATTTGGACTATTTTTCCCCACAAGTGTGAGCCAGAGATCCCTCAGCTGACATTTGTGAGGACTCTTTGTATTTTTTTTCATTCTGAAGTACAGAATCTCTTCTCCCTCTTTCTGTTTTTATTGCAACCTTTACATGGGAATTCTGTCATTGCATTTCAAACGAGCTCAGGCAGAGCTCAGCTCAGAACACTTCCATCCCCATCACTGGCCAGAAATGCCAGCATTATAAATCATGCCCCAAGTGGCTTCTGCCCTTTCCCAGCTCACCCAAGCCAGAGATACAATAATAGTTGGTCTGAAATAAGAAGAAATTTTAATTTCAAAGCTTCACTGACATTCACCAAGTGCTTTCAAAGTTTCTACCAACAGAATGCGCTGCTTCCAATTCCAGTTGGAATGAAGATGGTGCAAGTTTTTCTCTCAAGCTGATGGCCTAGTTTGCCTCAATAACACTATTATCTGTTAAATATTAATGCATTTCTGTGAATTAAGAACAGTTCTACGGGCACTGGCAGATACTTCACTTCTTACTTTTTTAATTGGTATTGTTGTAGGTGGACCAAGTAATAGAAAGCTGACATTTCCAAATACCAAACAAGAAAAGCCCAGGAGAATGTACTGAGAGCTCATGATAAGCTTTCCCTCCAGAGACATGCTGTCCTTCAGCACTGCTCCTGAAGCTTCACCATGCTCCAAGCTTCTTTTGTATATAAAGAAATGATTTAGAATCATTTGGAAGGGGACTGCCCCTCACACTCCATGTACACTCCCCACAGAGGTGGCACAATGGACCAAGGCTGTGTCAAGGGCTGGCCCATCTGCACGGGGCAGCAGAGCAGCAGCTCAGCACTTGCCAGGCTGCCCCAGCCACACATCCCACTGCCCAGCAGGAAGGGAGCTCTCTGCAGTGCTGGGAGGTGATGGCAGCTCCAGCAGCACCCCAGGGGCTGGAGCTGTGCTCTCAGTGCTCACCAGCCCTGACTCCTTCCCCTAGACCTGCACAGACAGGGGCACAGGGCTCCAGGTGCCTGGAAAGGAGGCATTTGTGAGCCTGATGCCTGCCTGTAGGAACAGCAGATAAATGCTATTTAATGTTCCATGCAGCCTATATAGTACGTGGTGAGCCAACAAGTCCTTTTTATTTCTATTCTTTGCTCTTGCTCCGAGGGCTCTATCATTTATAGCTTCTTTAAATTTGTTACTTTTGATATCAGTGACTGGTAATACAATTCCCAGAGGAATAACATCAATAACCTTCAAAACACTTTCATAATGTTGCCTTTGATAGTCTTGCAACACGTTTGTTCCTATGGCAAAACTCTTATGACACTGCTATACAGCACCCAGGTTATTCACTGAAGGTTTTGTTGTGGCTGGACAACCTTTCCAGATATGAGTCACCCCAGTGCCAGGGAATCCAAAGTTCTCCTCCTTTTGGAGTCAAACTTTACTTTGCATTGCATGTGAGAGCTCACAAAGTGGAGGGTCCAAACAAAAGATGCATAAAAGCTACATAAGCAACACAGGGCTGTGCCCAGAGGAAGAGATGGGCAGGTACCAGGGACACCCCAAACTGCCATGGCAAGGACATGCCAGCCTCCCCTCATCCTCCCTCCAGCTGCTGGCTGTGACTCATTAGCCATGGTGTCCTGAAAGGGATCCACAGCAGCCAGCTGGGAACTGAGGTAGCATTTTAAACTGGAAACATCAAATCCTAAAGCCAAGAAAAAAGGAGTATCAGACTTGAATTTCTTTTGAACTGCAAAAAAGAGATTACTAGACAACCTTCTTTCTTCTTCACTACCACTCAGAAGTCTCCTGCATACAATGGGATTAACAAACAGGGATTAGCATCTCAGCACTCCTGTTAGGCTGGGAGACAGCCCAGCTCTCTGGGCCTCTTGCACACAGACTTCGAGTCTCCCACGTATCAGATGCCTTGGAATCTTGAAAGGAAATGTGACCCCCAGCAGTGCTGCTGTGGGGCTCAGAGGAGCTTCTGACCTGCTGATAAGACTGGAATTATCTCCTTATCAAACCTTTCCAAGGACTCTGACTCCTTTCTGGCCATGTAGGCATTCAGGTTTCTCTTGGGGAGATCTGACAAATGGGTTTTGTTTCTCTGTTTCACTACCTCAGAGCAAGCACAGAGGCACTCCCAAGGTGGACAAACAGCTCTGGTCAGTGCCAGCACAACTCTGAACTTAAGGAGGGGCACACATTCCTTTCTGGCTCCTTTTTGCCCAAATCAGATCTCTCTCTCACAAAAAGAGAAGAGAATGGTAAATTGGACAGTGAGCCCATTCTGCCTCAAACTGCCAAGTCAGAGCAAGGGAGCTGGCTGTTAAGGGAGATGTTATCAGGGATGAGCAGAAGGTGCTACAGCACAGCAAACTGCCCTTCAGCCCCATCCATCAGCTCAAATTCGCTGCACAGGAGCAGCCTGGCAATCTCCCAGCACATGACAGTGCCCTGATAACCTCCAAAGCTGTGTTATTTAAGCAGAGAAAGGTGAGCTTTGTTTAGCCCTTGGGCTCAGGCTGAGCTGATGACAGATGCTGACACTTCAGCCAATTAGATTTTTAAGTAGTGAGCGCAAATTTATCAGGCGAGCCTTTGGAGATGTGGCACATGAGAGTTATCAATTTCTTTGGTAACTCCATGGCTGCATCTCTCCTGGAGAGTCTCCCTCTTCTTTTTATTTCACAGTATGCTCCAAGGAAAAGAGTGAAGTTCTGGCAATGCCTTCTGAAGAATACAACAAATAACAATGCAGTTGCCATTATATGCAGAAATCCCCCCCCTTTTTTAATCTACTTGCCAAATGTGACTGAGGCTGAGATATTTTATACACTTAAGTGCTGCTGCCTGTGGTGTACATTCACATCAGCAAGAGAAAAGAACACACAAAGCCTATGACATTGTATGCCTTACAAAATACAAAAAGGCAGGAAAGCTGCTGAATTTCAATAACAGATGCAGACTATTACATGCAGCCAGTCAATGCTCATTTCACCCATCAGCTACTTGACCCAGCTACACACACTGGTATCTTCTGAGACATCCCAAAAAAGCAGCAGTAGTTGGAACATCCAGTGCCAGACACGGGAATATTAAAGTTTAACACAGGCACTTTCAAGTTGGTAAATGCTGAGCAAAGTAAGCACAGATCAAAGGGGGTTTTGAGCTTAGGCATTGATGCATCTGAAGAAGCATCTAAGAGAGAGGTAACACTGAGGAACGAACAGTTTATGACAAGAGTCCTTGAAATCCCAGCAACAGCAATACTCTGCACTATCCAGGCTCGAGAGCGCTCTGTGCATTTTCTAATTTACTGCTTTTTCTTTTTTTTTTTTTTCCCCCTGCCTGCACAGAACGTGGAAGAGGAATGGAGACCCTTGTCTTGCTGTCCTTCAAATAAAGGACAGACCAAATTTTGATCTTCAGCTTGGACCTCTCAGATCTGAACTTCATCAGACAGTGTGAGAACTGAGCTGAGGGTCTGTTGTTAAGTGTGCCACACATGACTGCTGGTAGGGTTGTTTTTGCACACAATATTGAGTCTTACACTCCCACCCCATTTTAGCCTTTGTACATATCCCATATATGTTTCCTGCCTTTCATTCCACCAGCAAAGACTGCCTGTTTGAGTCAGAGCCCCTGCCCAGATGCCTCCTGTTTGTTGCTAGAGACAAGTGACTTCTCTCATCCAGCCACAGATCGTTTCTCTGACACTGCTGGAATGGAGAGCTGGTGCTCACTCAGCAACAGCACGATTTGAGGTGACTGCAGTTGTGCCTTCACAAACCACTCAACGATGAAGATTTTCATCTTGGCACAGACACAGGGGCTGCAGCTGCCTTCTCCCCTTCATCAGGAACATTTCTATTGCCATCAGAGCATTTCCGTCACCTGCCACAGCTGCAGAGAGCGAGGAAACGTCAGCTACAGCAGGAATTCAAATCACCAGGATTCCCCTTGTTATTTCTTCTCACTCTCAGAAGGACACACAGCAGAAGTGCAGGTGCCCTGTGCAGGGCTGGACACCCTCACTGTGTCTGCCAGGACCACCAGTGCCCACCAGCCCTGGGAAGTGGTTACAGCACCTCCATCCTTCCTCCTCCACGTGTTCACAGCGAGAGATGGAGCAGAGAACAGCCAAGGGGATTCTGTTCTCATTACACATGCAAAAGCTGATGATGCTGTTCCCAAACCCTGGGACTGAAACAACAGCATTGCCCATCCCAGGGCCCTGGAGATGCTGTGATGTGAAAGCAGAAGGGAGACCGTGTCCTGCTGGGCCCCCTGAGGGACAGGTACTTCACATGGTGTGTGCTGTCTGCCTGCCACACCAGGGAGCACTAAAGAACCTGGAAAGGAATGTGTAATGAGATGAAAAACCAGCGGGGCTGAGCACAGGGATTCCCTGCAGAGCCTCCTTTTGACTCTGTGCTAGGAGAGCACTCTCTGAGGAATGTGGCATCCCCCCTCTTTGGGCAGAAACACTCAGCACAGCCAGAGGAAATCCTCCATCACTGCTACTTGGAATGCTGTCTTTATGTTTCCTGATGTTTTGGTGTTATGTCAGCTGGCTCAGTACTGCAAGAACCTGGAAAACGTCACAAAAATCTTTCATCCCAACTTGCACACACAATTTGGAAATGACTGGAGCAACCATCACGCCTAAGGAGATTAAAGCCTGTTTGCTGGAAACCAAAGCCCATCCCTGCCACACCAGAAGCTGCAGCAGGACAGGTAAAATGCCCATTACTGCAGTTTGGTGGGGATGGTAACAAGAGCAGAGCCCAGATCTTGAAGGCACGTTACCAGCAATAGAGCAAACTCCCCACTATGTTCACTGTGTCCTCAAGTCATTCTGTTTTATAGATAGAGACACAAGGAAAAAATGAAATCTAAAAAGCATTGTCAACTTGAATGATTTTTCAGGTTCTTGTCACTAAACAACCATCATCCCTCAGAGCATACGAAAAGCAATAAACCCAATAGAGCTAATAAAGGAAAACTGTGGAGCTTGACAGATCTGGCTGTCCCTGGCATGTGACAGCCAATTTTCCAAGCAGGCAAATTGAAGCTGCAGCAAACTTGTCCACAGGATAAGTGAGACCCTGACAAAAACAGCACCAACTCCTGTTTTTTAATGTTGTTAAGTTCTGCTAAAAAAAGGTCCATTTTGAAAGAACATCCAAAAGGTTCTGCAAAATACATTTGTGGCCAATATAAAAACTGCCCAGTAATTGCTGTTTATCGTCTCACCTCTGCTGAGCATCAGCATGAGCCCAGTGGTCTGTAACACTCATAAAGGGATGCACCTCACCTTGTTAACACTGGTCATCCACTCTGGCTGTGCCAGCCCATGCCACCCCCCATTATCTGTGTTTCTCTGAATGCTGAAAACCCATCAGAAACTGTTGTTTCCTCTAAAAGCTGGAATTCCTCAGGCTGTGTGCCAAGCCAGCCCAGAAAGGTTTGCAGGGAGAGTCTGTGACCAACCAAGAACCCGTTAACATTTCCTCTGTGCACTCTATGAATGAACATTCTTTTGAAGCCACTTATTTACCAATAAATTACAATGGTCTGGAATCATTAGCAACAAAGTAAATTGTTTTAATTGATCTGAACTTTTTCCAATGCAGGAGCTTCCTTCCCATATAATTGTATTTTTTAAAGACTGAAACAGCAAATGAAAGCTCTCTTGGAGCTTTGTATCTGTAAAATGCTCCCTAAAAAAATGGCTGAAATTATAGAAAATAAAGAAATCAACAACTCTTCCATTTTTGCAATGAACCTTGAACCTGTCTCATGAACTTTGTAAGGGGTCAAGAAGTTTTCTATGTGGAGGGACACACCACAAGCCACACACAGACAGCTCATGCTGCACTGTCCAAAACCAGTATTACAGAATCACAGAATATTCAAGGACTTTATTTTTTTTTAGGGATCAGAGGAGATACAGACTATGCAGATTTAAACAATTGCAGTTCATTTGGTGTAACTTCAGGCAAATGCAAAGGAGCAGAGGTCCTGTTTATAGAGACTCAGGCCCTGTCTGTCTGAGTAATGGCAGCCTCTGCAAACAGAAGCAAAGCTGCAATCTAAAACAAACACAGTGCACTGCCATCAGGTATAAATACATTTTTATTCAAATTGGTTGGGGGCATTCAGAGGAAATATTCCATTTATAAGCAGAGTGTAAACGGCATCTTTCAAAATCAGAGTTTTGGGCACAGATTAGCTCTCCATCCCCATTGCTGCTGAGAGGGCTAATCACCACCCTGAATCAGTGCTGCAGCTGAACCCAACACTGGAAATCACATGTAATTGTACTGATTAATTCTGCTGAAAACATACATTGTTTTGCTATAGAATGTAAACATAATAAGGTGAAAGTGTGTTACAAATAGAAAAAGCTGTGCTGTTCAGAAAAACCCGCTCAGGTGCTACAGGCATTGGAGTGACTGCATTTATTAAAAGAGCAGTGCTGATTCCCACAGCTGCCTCCTGACTTCTGAGGGGAAAAAAAAAAGCAGAAGAAAACTGGTGGATATATGACCCAGGAGTATAGTTGGAGCCTACTAAAGGCATCCAATTATTTATATATACATCAGAATAAAATGATACAGAACGATAAAAAAGGACTGCTTCAAAGAGCAGCAGTCCTGCAGAGCATCTGCACATTGAAGGGCCTGAGGTGGCCAAAGGACAGGGTTCAAACAGGGGGCTGATGCAGAGGGAGCTCAAGGGAGAGGCAGGAAGGAAACAGAAGGAACTCAGTCCATCTCCTGGGAGAGGGGTATTAACAGTCAACAGAAGAAATATAAAAGGGCCCACAACACAAGGGAAAAAAACCCTAAAATTAGGAATTCCTCCTTGCTCAGAATTACAGCAACAAAGCCTGGTAATTTCACAGAAATCACCAGCATTAACACAGAGCATTAAAACCAAGAGACACATGCCTTTCTCCTTAGCTGCATCTTGCTGTGCAATGATCTGAGGAGCCACTGAAAGAAAATTGCTTGAGTTTTCATTTTAGAGCTGCACTTAAGCAAATACTATCAGTCTTCAGACATATTGGCAAGGAAAAGTAGCAAATTACTTGTTTTTCCTGTAGCACCTAAAATCCCAACAGCCACAATGTCAGTCCCTTGTCACCCACCACCTCCAAAGCCTCTGCAGCACTGGGACCACTCTCCCCGTGTGCTGCTCCCTCAGATTCTTTGGGTGTCATTTTAATTTATTCACAAACCCCCACCTACAGCAAAGCACTCACATCCCACAGGGCAGCAGCATGAGTTCCAGGACCCTCTTGCAGCATGACAGGTCGTGCTCTCATGAGGCAGCCTTGCCCTGGGATGGAGCAGCCCCCTGTACCTGGCTCCTGCAGAGCATCTCTGCCGCAGGCAGCTCCTGGAGAGGAGGACCCGGGGTTTGCCTGATGATAAACGGAAGGGAAAGGCAAACACAAAGCTGCAGCTGAGTAAGGAACATTAAGTCTGACACAGGGAAGCTGTGATGCATTACTCAGCCTGATAAGTTTAATGTATAATTTAGAAAGATATCACCAAAATGGAAAAGAGGAGCTGTTAAGCAGCTCTGAAGGGTATTCGGCTCAGGCATCACAGGCAGTTAGTGTTCACAGGAAGCTGCCTGCCCCATGGCACAGAACCACCCCTTGCCCAGTAACTTGATTTAGATGTGTCTCAGCACTGAAGCACTTCAGAAAGAACTCCTTCCTTTCCATAGGCCAGATTTAGGCTTTTCACTGAGTACCAGGTATTGCCTCCCTGCTTGATAAGCAAAAGTCATCAGATGGGAAAGCCCTTCTCCAACTGCTGCTCAGAGTAATATGCTCAACCAGGCAGTTTGAACCCTTTGACACCTTGGAAGTCACAAATAATCCCAAATTACATTAAAAGGACCTTAGAGGATGCATCAGCAGAAATAAATTTTTTTTAAAACCTAAAACCCACTGCTCACATAACACATCAGCTGTTATGATTTTTGTTTAAAAGAGTATAAATGACAGCCACCTTGTCACAGTCCTTTGAAGAAATAATTATCCTGGGGAAAAAAACAGCTTTGCTGGGGGGCTTAGGGAATCTTCTGCCCTTTTGGCTTCACCAGGACATGCAGGGGAGGAATGCTGCAGCTGCTTGTTGGGGAGGGCTGTGCACTGGTGAATGACAGCTCAGCACCTGCCTGACAGGGGAAGCATTGACAAGGAAAGGTTTAAAGGTTTATTTGCCAGCTGAACTTGCTGAAAGTGTCCCCTGGAGCCCACATTTCAGAATAAATGACTTCTGATACTGCTCATGCGATCACCAGAGGGCCTATGGAAAATATTTTGATGATGAGGGATGCCATTTGTTAACAGGATGGACATGAAGAGCAGAGGGAGGACACCCCCAGCACAGAGAAGACCCCTCCCACCCTGACACCGAGGATGGGGCAGTGCAAGGGTCCCACCCCACAAGGGCTCACCACAGCACCTGCTCCAGCCCAGCACTGCTGTCTGCTCAGCACCTCTGGAAGGAGTCAGCACTGCTGACAAATCTCTGCTGCTGCCTTGCATTATCTCTGCATGGCTCACTGCAGGGAGCTCAGGCAGGTCTCCACGGATGCCTCGCAGGGAAAACCATCGCCCTAACTGGGGAGGACTGACAGGCTGTGCTGGGAGCACAGGGCCTGCCCTTCAGTGCAAATCCACACTGTCCCACCAGGGAGGCTCCTCCACACCTCCACGGCTGCCACGGGCCCTGACAGGTGAATTCCAAGCAAAGTAGGAACGATGGGTGGCAGCATCTGAGTGGGGAGGACATTCATCCTCAGAGCCAAAACAGCACTGTGGGAAGGGAGGGAGGAAGGTCACACTGCAGGACACAGACAAAAAGCTGTGAAGGACCCTAGAAGTGCAGGCAGTCCCAGAAGAAAGGTCCAAGCTTTGATGTCCCTTCTGGCAGTCCCCCTAACAAGGTGGCTTGTTATTTCCCTGGATTCTCTCCCCATCCACACATTTTCATTCCATTTTTGGGTTTACCACTCTCAAGAAGGAAATGACATCTTGCAGCAGCATCACTGTATTTCCTTTCTTTAAATCAGATTTAACTTGTGTTGCTCTTTAACAAAATTCATTGTCCTCTTATTCAGTATTACAAGATAAAAAGGACAGAACTGCCTTATCTACAATTTTGGGAACAATTCCTCATCTGACACAGTATTTGTACAACACTGTCATTTGTCTTTTCCTAGTCTGTTAATATTGACCTTTTCTATTTCCTTTAAACAGGCCCTTTCCAGAAGGGATCTGTCCCCATCCGGCCCCTGTTGAATGGGACCATCCAGTGCCACCCACTGCATCTCGGACAGGATTAGGATGCACTTGGTTTTATCCAATCCCTCTGTATTTTTATATCAAGTTTTTGCTCTTGACTTCAGTTCCATATTAAGAGAAACACTGACAACCCATGACTCCCTCTAATGACATCCTAACCACCCCCCAAGTGCCTGCAGGACTCAGCTTCCCTATTCTGTCCCTGTTTCCCAGCTCCATTAAAAATATACATTATAAAAGGGTTTGGTTCTTGCTGGCTCATTATCCAGAGCACCCTGTGCTCCAGCACCAGTCTGACCAATCCCAGTGCCATTCCCATCCCAGTGGCACAGCTTTTCTGGTTCCCCACTCCCAACAAAGGGGGAGATACTTTTCAGGACACATCATCACTGCAAATGCTCCAGGAAGTGCTTTATCTCACATGTATTTTAAACTCTTGACAACACTCACACAGAGATAAGGGAACAGGAATTTGGTCCACAGTTTTATAACATTTTCCCTATTTCTAGTGGTTTATCTCCAGAAAATATCAGTATGTCTCCCAAATCCTTACAAATCAGTGCAGCTGGCAGTATCAGCCTCTCCAACCTCAGTCAGTACTGCCTGCAATGATTCACTCAGAATAATCAGCTCAAAAAGAGAGCCCTTTTTCCAAAAGCCTCTGCCTCCAGCACTCCAACCACCAGGCACCCTTTGCAGTGAGACCAGAATTTCTTGGGATGATGTGCTGCTGTTTACTCAAAGCAACAAGTGTACCTGCACCTGCCCCACTGTTCTGTGCAGCACAGCAGACTGTGATCCTGAATTTCCATCCTTTCAGGGGTGACAGTGTAGGTGGGAATGAATATGTAATGAATGTCATGATCCTGCACCAGCCACGGGCCACCAAGCACCTGGGAGGAAGGTGCTGGGGGCTGCTCCAAGAAGCTGTCACAGACCAAGGTCCAGGAGGATCATGCAAAACACAGAAAAGGGGCCTGGGACAGAGAGATACCAAGCACATGGGCAATCCCAGCCAAATCATTTAAAAGCACACAGTTGGAGCCTGTAATTCTGTATACAGCAGAGAGCAACTGGCCCCTGGCCACCCAGCTATCCTGCAGCCGAGCAGGACTAGCACCTGGTGATGTGGTATAATCCCTGGCATGCTGTGAATGCCTGTGCTCCCTCTGGATATGAGGAACTAATCCTTGGGAGTGCTTGGTGCAGCTCAGCAAGGAGCTGGTTTACTCTGCATGGAGCAGGACCAGCAGTGCTCATGAGCCAGAGCAATCTGAGGCTACACTTTGGTGGGGTGGTTTTTAACAAGCACAGACTGTGCCCACAGAATCTGACATAATTTGAGTTCAGAGATGCAATAAAAAATAGCACTCCCTTCCCAGAGCTTTTAGACTCAAAAATCTCATCAAAAAGAAATGCAGGTCTATAAATTATGCAGCCCTACCCTGCCTATCACATTCAGCTGATGCGTAGTCTCTTCACTTTCTCAGTGGGTTTGAATTACGAGAGTTGGTGAAAATGCTGAGGGCTCCTGCCTCAGGCTGTGGGAGGGCAGCCCTGTGCTGGGCTGCTGCCTGAGCTGCTGAATAATCTCAGAGCCAAAGACAGCAGAGCTTTGCTTTTGCTGCAAATGCTCCTGAACATGAGGTTATGTGGCTCAGAGGGGCAACCACACTTGGGCAGGAATATCCCAGCCAAAGCACCCTCCTCACACGGGACAGCAGCTTCCCCTGCAGACCTCCCCTGGAGGACAGTGGCCCCAGCAGCACAGCAGGGAACACCTGTGCCAGGGCTGGGCACTGCCTGTGCCACCCCTGCTCACACACAAGCAGAGCAGTGCAGCACTTTTCGCCGTAGTCAGATCTTGGCACAGCGTGCGATGAAAGACTTTCAGCATTGCCAGTGTGCTGAATTTAGCAGAGAAGGGAGCTGGGGAGATGGGATTCCTACAGACAAAAATAGAAAGTTTTAAAGCTGCAGCAAAGAGAAAGACTGCTGGAACATGGAGTCCTCTAGCAGCATCCAGCCAAGCAGCAAGAACCAAAAGGAAACCTATAAATAATATAGAGCAGATCTGCTCTGATCCACTAACCTACTTCAGGACAGGTTTACAGTGAAGAATAAAAAGAATTTAAGCTTGATTGTGGTGATTTAGAACATGTACAGTGTTGATGTATACTCCTTGCCCTGGTTTCTCAGCTGGAATTAAACCAGATAACTGACTGCATGCACAGGGAAAGCAGTCTGTGCTCTCTGGTTCTGTTTCTGGAGAGGAGAGGGCAGGGAGTGCCCTGCACTGCCAGCTCTGTGTGCTGTGTGCTCTGCTGGTGGCTTGGAGCTGTGCCCTTGGGGCAGGCAAGATCCAGATGCTGTGATGAAAGCACAGCAGGATTAGAGCATCCCCATGGGAAAGGAAAGCAAACACATGGATGTCACCATTTCTCACTTTCTCAGAGCTACCCTGGGACACACAGCATGTGAGACACTCATGTACTGACAGGACACAGCATCACACAGAACACGGGGGGTTAATTGCCACTATGGAATAGCTGTTTATGGTTACTTGAGGGTGGGTGAATGGAGGCAGTAAAAGTGAGCCCAGCTTTCCTGCAGGGTGCATGGCAAGACTGTCAGCATTTCCAGGGAACAGTCCTAACTTTACTTAAATAATGCTGAGTAGTAATGTCCTTTATGTCTAGATTGAATTCAGCAAAATGGTGACGTGTAACTTTGCAGGTGTTGCTGGATCCCTCAGCCAAGAAGTTCATGGCATGGGACCACCTCAGTCTTACAGTTACAATCTCCTGCCCTCCCCTGCCCTGAGACACCTGAATGAGGTGCTGGACACCATTTAATCACTGCCTAAAGAGTTCTTCAAGGAACACCTCCAAATTGCCAGCACCCCTGGCCCAGGGCCTTTTCTGAGCCTCTCTCTCTCCTTTTTCCATTCATCAGCACCAACTTAATTTCCAGCACACTGTGCTGAGGCAGACAGAGCCATAAATAGCCTCCTACCTCACTGTGTCTGCTCCCTGGGAGTGTGCTGTGTCTGGCACAGGCCAGGGCAGCCAGCCCTGCTCCTCTGGGGCAGACAGTGCTCTGCTCTGCCCAGGAGGGTTCAGCCATGCATTCCACGTGTGAGGAACATCCATCCACAGCAGGGCCTTCTCCAACAGGAAACCTCAGCACAACTGGCACTTGCACAAACTTTAAAGATTATTAATTACTGTTACTTTCATGAAAACGCTTTGAAAAATAATTGTGAACAAGATTTGGGCTTAATGAGCAAAATGTGTTTGTGCTTTTGACACAGGTAAGGCCTAGACAGGTGAATTGATAGCCTGTAATCTGCTAATTAATTTTACCAGACTCTACTGATGTTCTCAGCATCCTCCTCTTCCTATTTCCCATAAATTTCCATTTCCTTTCCAAAGGAGATCATCCAATTTTGCAGGTATATGTTCCCCTTTTGCCAGTTTTTTAACAGAGTGGAAGCAGACACCCCTGTTTGGGTAGGGGGTGTCTGCCAGTGCTACCTGAGCAGCTCTCACAGTGCCAGTGGCACTGAACCTGCTGGTTCAGGAGGGGTAAACACCCACCTCCTCTCAGAACCACCTGCAGCAAACTGAGACCTTCACTCCTCCCCCCAGCCAGGAGACAAAGGATTAGGAGCTGCTCAGCCACAGACCACCCCTCCTGTCCCTAAAACTCAGCTCTACTCTGCAAAGCCAGGCTCAGGGTGCCTGGCAAGCAGAGCCCTGGGAAGTCACACGCTGCTGCCACCGAGCTCTCAGGCACTCCTGTACAAGCCAGCCTGCTGTGTTTTGCCTACATGACATGCAAATTCACACATTTGTGTGGGTAGGTGATTTCCATAAAAGATTTCCAGTGAGCATGCACAAAGTCTGGCACTTAAGAACAGGTTCCTGCCCTGTGTCAGCACCTGAATTTTTTCTGGTTTTGGAGGACCTCAGGATGGCACCCACAGCCCACCCCGAAAACAACACAACCCAAACAGCTCCAGCACACCTCAAAGCCAAACCTCAAAGCCAAACTGCACCCATGGAAAACAAAAAAAGAGCCAAATTTTAGCTCTGTGCTCCTGGATTTTTCTGATTAGAGAAGACCATGCTAAACACTTTTAAAAGCTCTTTTGGCCCCAGGTAATTCCTGGCATAATGTCCTTCCCTGTAAATTGGTTTTGGGGGCGGGGGACCTGGTGCAGAGTAATTCCCTGTGTTTTGCTGCCAGGTCTGTGACAAAGAACTGCTCCATTGTTCCAGAATAAGGTAATCTCTTGCTCTCAATCAAACAGAAAATCACAAAAATACATTCCCCCCTTAATTCAGCTGAAACCCTGAGCTGTTCCCCAGGTAATTAATAATGTTTGCAAATGTGCCTCCTTTGAAGGAATATTATCATAGTTTAGGTGACAAGCTCAGACTTGGATTCCTCTTTATAATTCCTAACATCTACTCAGGCAGCATTAATTGGATTCAAAGCAATTACAAAGGAGTTGGGTTAGCCACTTTATATCAAATTCTTGAAGAAATTTTGCTTTGGGCTGCTCTGAGCAGTTCTCAGCCTCTCCCCCTCTGGTGCCCAGCAGCACCAGCACAGGGCACTGGGCAGATCATGCTTGGGCTCTGCAGGGCAGGGCAGCTGAATTTACTGACTGCAGAGCAGTGCCTGGAGTGTGGGGTTCATTATTACACAAGAATGACCACCTGAGGCAAGGGTGGGTCATCCCACCTTGGTGGGGCACTGGGACAGAGGGGCTGTGCTGCCACATTTCTGAGAAATCCCTTGGCTTGCAAGGCCCCAAAGCCTCTGTGGACACCCCAGGAACAGATGTGGCTCCAGAAGGAAAAAAACTAAAATGATGTCTGTGTCTGTGCAGTGCTGACCCATCTTCTTGGGCTCAAACGAGGAAGTTTCTTGGCTGTTTTATCCTGCACAGACCCACACATGCAGAAAAGCAAAATAAACAGAACCCAAGGGCCTGATGGAGGCATGCCGAGGAAGTGTCTTGAGCAAAAACTGCTGAGAAGTGCCCAACATTGGAAAAACACCAGTGTGATTCACTTATTTCATAATCATTTAAGATATCCAATACATAATTCAACAGAATTTGAGGATCCTGGCTGAAATCAGAACCAAGCAGCCAAGACTGGTCTCATAAACTCTGCTGTAGAATCTCTGGCTGGCTGAACATGTTGGGGTTTTTTTCCTGCAAAATATAAGCTTTAAATTTAATTCCCCTATGTGTAAACAAGATGCATCATTTTGCTCAAGAGTATTTTCTCTTTTCTCATTGGAGACTACTGAACAACAGAGATGATTTTAATAGCAAGTCCATTTACTCCCAGACATGCTGGGCAAGCCAGGCTGCCAGCCCTGGCAAGACTACCTGGGTCCCAAACTTCTTCCAGGAAAGGGCTGAGACTGACTCAGTGCATGAGAGGGGGATGAGGGCTGGGAAGAAAGCACAAAGCAATCCTGGAGGAGGCAAGGGGCCAGAGCTGCTCCTAGGGCCTCTGCCAAGAGGGCTCCACACTCAAAGTCAAAGCAGCCAAAGTCTGAGGCACACCAGTGGGAACCCCAAAGAGCAGAAGGGCTGTCAGGAGATGAGGAAGAAATGGCTGGGATCAGAGGTGCCAGTGGAACTGCCAGGGATGGAGCAGAGCAACCTCAAAAGGTGCCAGAGGGCTTGCCAGAGCAGAGCCAGAGGCTCACACGAGTGATTGGGGCACAGAGGTCCTGGCAAGAAGACGATATCAAGCCCAAGGAATTGCAAAGTGATTTGGTGAGACCTTTGCACCACACCTTTTGTTGAAGCAGAGGAAGTTAAGCCCAGCTCTGAGCCATGCTGATGACTTCCAGAATTTTAATACACTGACTCTAATATCAGCACTCCAATTATCCCTGGGAACATGCACACCATCCACATTCTGCAGTGGTTCCCAGCCACATCGTGTGCCTGTGGAGGAGGCATCTGCAGAACCTGCTCCCATAGAGTTAATGGGCTCCTCTGCCAGAGCCTATTTAGAATTCCAGGCAGCACTAATTTAGTTTTAATGGGCACAAATTCAATTCCAATGGCTAAAGTATGCAAATAACAAATAAAAGGGAACCACTGCTCCAGCAGCTGCTGGAGAGGAAATGAAGGGGCACCCAGCTGCCCACCTTGCCCCGAGCTGCTCTCTCCTCCACCCATCATCTCCAGCAGAAGCAGCCCCGTGGCTGCCTGGGCAGCTGGCAGGGACAGGGCTCACCCCCACACTGCCAGCTGATATAGTTATTTGCCAATGAGTGCAGAAATGACACTAAAGGGCCCTCAATAATACCAAGCCTCATTAAATTTTAATCAGGGCGGCCTCACGCTCCCTCTTCGAAAACCAAGGTGTTGGAAGGGAGGTGATGTGATGTGGAGCCTCCAGTGGGTCAGGGGAACACCTTGGGAAGAGCCTTCCCAAAGCACCACTGCTGCCACTCTGCCCACCAGACTTGGAGGAGAGAGGCTGCTGCTGTGAGATGTGGCACTGGCATCACTCTGACCCTCCTGCTTCATCACACACTGCCCCTCCTCTCAGGGGATCCCACACAAGAGGCAGGTCTGTCCTACAGGGTCTTACAGGAACCAGCAGAATTGGATTTCTGCTTTGAGCAACTCCATAAAGGGCTTTGGCTTCAAACTTGAGCTCTGAGCTGCAGCTGGGGCAGATTTTGTCAACACTTGGGAGCCACTGGCACTGGGATTCACTCATGGGTAAGCTGCCTACATTCATCTGCACACATTTGTGCCTTTAAGCCAAGGGCTGGAAACACCTGAGAATCCAGAGGTGGATGAGTAAAAAATCCTTTCCTTGCTAAATATCACCTGGCACAACGTGGTGGATGCAACACAGTCAGGGACTCACACTCTTGAAGGTGGCTTCATTGCTTGTCATGGGGAGGAGGTGAAAAAACAAAGACCTTAGAGAAAACTACCAAGCTGAGAACAGACCAGGGGACTAAACAGCTGGCACACCCCAAGCTGCTCTTCAGCTGAGCAGAGGTTGAGTACCAGAAAAGAGCTGGAAAAGGCCAGGTCTCAGGTTTGCTACAGCACAACACACCAGAGCAGCTGAGGAAATCTGTCAGGAGTTCTCTAGTACCAACCAAAGATCAAATTTCCCCAGCCTGGGGTCCCCTTTTTCACTCTGCTGCTACAGAAGCTGAACACCAATTGAGTTATGTCACTGAGCTACAGAGGAAAAGTGCTGAATTAAACAGTTTAGTAACTTTACACACTCAAACCAGGGCAAAGTACCATAAAACATACTGAACAATGGCCACCTAATGTAGATTTCTTTCTTAAAAATGGCTAAGGCAGCAGAAACTAAGAGGGCAAGCACCAAGAGTTTATGTCCTCTGTGGCTGTGGCAGACCTGGTCCCTCTTTGCAACATCATCTCTGCAGCCTCTGCCGAGATCACAGTGGCTGCAAGGACTGCAGAGGGAAACCAGATGTCAGGAGCTGGAAACAGAGAAGCCTAGCTTTATCCAGGGGAACCAAAGATGCTTCTCCCTGTTAATCTTCAACCTGTATTTAGCAAGAAAAGGCTGCAGCAATCCCCTGACTCCCATCCTCTGCCTGCAGCGAGTGCTTGTTTCCCAACCATGGCAGTGAAAGACTGGTCAGGGCATTGGGATTCTGGGAATGCCAGCCCTGTCTGGCACCTTTGGGCACCCCCTGCTCAGCCCCAGGCAGCATCACTCACTGCTGATCACCTGGCTCAGGCCATTCCTCCTCTGAACCGATTTACTCCTTGACAAAGGCTCTTTATGTCCCCAGAGCAGCACCAGAAAAACGCCGGTGGATGAAGGACTCTGCAAGGACACTCTCAGAGCGTTCCCAGGAAGCTGCCAGGCCTGGGAAAGAGACAGCAGGGTGATGTGCCACTGGGATGAAGGGATGCAAGAATGTGCAGCACAGGGCTGAGCGTATCCTGCCCCAGCCCAGAGACTCTTCGAGGTGGTCTGCAGCTCTGCCATGTGAAAACCTGCTGGTTACAGCACAGAGGCATCCATGACTCTCCTGTGTGGCCCTGCAGGGAGAAGGGCACTCAGGGCTGTGCACAGCCTGGCTGTTGGGTCTGTGGTCATGTGGGGTGACACTGTCCCCAGCACTGTCCCCAGCACCGAGGGCCAGGCACAGGTGAGACACAGCACTGCTGCCCAGGGAAGCCAGCACCTGCAGGCACACAGGTGGGACATGCTGCCAGGCACAGCACCCTCCTGCTCCAAAAATCCTCCTCACCCTGCCAATAAGCAAGGACTCGTGGAAGGATTTTTCCAGCAATTGCCTCTGCAGACGTAGAAGGCATTAATATTGCTGTCTGCTCCCTGCAGGTGCACTGAGCCTTGTGCTGCCCATATGCTGCACTGCTCCCATCTGAGGAACATCAGCATTCTCCTGCCGTGGCTTACAGTCACTCTCACGTGTTTCAAGATGGGGTTTTCCCTTAAAAAAAAAGAGAATTCAAACTGGGAAGTGGTTTCTAGGAATCTCTCCAGTTTGGCACTGAAGGGCTGGCACTGAGGGCCCACAGCTTCAGCAAGCAGGAGCCTGCATCATGCTGCCTTCCCCAGTTCCAGATCCAGGGCTGCCTCCTTCCCTGTCCTCCTTCCTTGGCCTGGCTGTACCTGACCAGCCAGGGAAGGAGCCACAGGCAGGGATCAGGCTCTGGCAGCAGCAGCAAAACCCAGAAGCTTCTCCCTTCTGCTCCAGGCACAGCAACCAACACTTGACCTCTGCCATAAATACTTATTGTGGGACTCACACACATTCACAGGCTCACAACAGAAATGGAAATTGAGGTGAAATCATTGAGATGAAGTACAGGAAGCCTGGGGCCTCTTACACCAGACACAAGGAAGGCTCAGTGCAGGTGCTCCTTAGCCCACTCAAAGAATCCAAGCTCTGCTGTGCACCACATGCAGGCATCCCCTTCTGTCCTCTGGGACCTCAGCAGAGCCCTCCAGACACTCCAGACACTGTGCTGGAGGAATCCCAGAAGCAGCTGCAGCTGGACACGTGCAGGAGACCTGCCAAGCACCCAGCACACCTCACCTGCCTCCTGCCAGCAACAGGGTGGCACCCTTGGCTTGTCCCTTTGTCCAGTTACCCAGGACAGAATGAATGTGTCCTCTTTTACAAGTAAGGGTAACAATTTGCAAGGTACAAAGAGCTTTCTACGTCAGGAAATTGAATGTTATTCAAATTCAACAAAGAGAATGGGAGCAGAAGAAATGCACATCATCAGGGCACAGGGACAGAGAATGGACTGGGTGAGCCTGATCAATGGCTGCACTTACTGCAGCTCAAAAAAGGAGAGCCTGGGTCTTTTCAAACCTTGGGCTGCACAATATAATTCTAACACCATGGGATTATCACAATCAGATGTTTTTCAAAGACTGTATCTTGAGTACTTTATATCAGTGATTTCAGTTTAAATTTGAATTCACAATATGATTTCTATTTATAGGCTCACATTCTATTTTTGAGAAAAAGAGGAGTTTATTTCAAAAGTAATACCTAGTGTGATGAAAGATGGTGTTTCCAGAAGAATTAATCTCTAAAATGATGAGCACTGTTCATCTGAAATGTAATTTTATAATTAATTGCTGCAAGATTGCCTTCCAATGGCAAAGTCTCTTCAAATCAGGGCAGTAACCCTGGACTTTTTATTGTAGCACATCTAATTTTGGAAAGCACCAACTACACTGGCAAATGCTAATATAGCAAGGAACAATAACATGTGCATCCTCCCCAGAAAGAAAGTGCCCAGGAAAGCAGAAAGTCAGTGCTCAAAGCGTGGCTGAGAAGGCAAAACTGAGAGGGAGGATCCAAAAACACAGCAACGTGCAAAGCCCCATCTCCTGTCCCAGGATTCTGAGCAAAGAGCCTGTCACAGGTCTGCTCATCCTCATCATTCAGGGAAACACACAGAGCATTCCTCTCCTTCAGTGCTACCCAAGCAAAGACACCTCACTCCTTCCTTTTGGACACTGCTGTCCCTGGGCTTTGGGGGGATGTGACAGTGCTATTTCACACTCCTATTTCCCCATACTGAAAAGCACGACCCCTCTCTCTTGGCTGCACACTCTCAGTCCCTCAGCAAGGGCAGGGTGAGAGCTGCACAGGGGAGAAGTCACTTGGGGCATCACATTTTCACACAGACCACAAGGAGTAAATAGAAGAAAAATCAGCTGCTGCTAATTATATCCTGACGTTCTCACCTTCAAGCTTTTAAATCACAAGTGACATTTCCAAATCAATCCTATTCTTTTTTGGAGAGTTTAACAAGAAACATTCAGTCTCCAAGAGCACTTGGATTTATTTCTTCAGTAATTTGACAAGAGCCCATTAAAATCTACTGGAGGTTGCTTTACCCCCCACAGAGAGAGTTTAGTCCAAGGGCTTTTTCACAGTTGCCTTTTGGTAAAAAATGTAAATGGAAACTCATTGTAACAGGGCAAGTACTGGTAATGAGCAGCTCCAAGATGCTAATCCAAGTATCCCTTTGCATTCTGCACCTGATGCTGAGCTGTAGCAGGAAGTGCTGAAGCACCTGCAGCAGCTTCACCCCACAGTGCAAAGCACCTGATGTTTCCTGCAGTGAGCCCTGGGCTGGGAATGCCTCTCTCCTCAGCCTGAGAGGAGAGGAACCTCTGGCTCCCAGGTTTTCTCCTGTCAAGAAGGGAAATGTTCAGTTCCCCAGCAGGTTAAAGGTGCTTCCCATCATGTCCTGCTGCAGCTTTTCCACTGGTGTTTGACTCAATGCTGCACACTTCATTGACAACTCAGCTTTACAGAGCAGGGCTTAACTAAGGTTATTTGGGTCTGCAGCTGAAAAAAGCACCCATCTCCAGAAAAGGGGCAAACCTTTTCTAAAAGACCTTCTGATTAGCAATATTTACCCGAGAAAATAATTGGGAGAGTCAACACCCTGAGTCTACAAGGAGATCAAAGTGCAGATACAGTCACAAACCATCAGCTGATTGTGAGCTTTCTTTAATTGCTGCCAGTGGAGCCCCAGCAATTAATTCCTTATCATGATGCCCCTAGCTTTATGCCTAGCCAAGGAACATACAAAGTGAGTGTCAGCCACAGGATAATTATGGGATGAAACAGGCACCACTCTTCCTGCTCTGAGCCGTGGCACCCTTCAGCAGGAACAGCCTGTGTCGAGTCAGCTTCATTAGGTATTGTCTAGAGCCCCAATCCTCATTTGTTTGCATCAATAATACATTCAAAGGGTTTATCTAACTTGCAAATGTGAATTCATTTATTGGTCCCATAAGCAAGAAAGAGCTGTGACCAGAGATGTGTTTCATGTTACAGGTTGGGCACTAAACTGGAATGACTTGCTGAAATTTCAACAATTATACTCTAACATAAATGTTTATATTAGTGTAATATCCCTGTGCACATTGTAATAATGAATTTTACCATAACATTGCCTGCAATTTTAAAGACACATATTCCTTATAAGAGCTGTGCAAACACATGAACATTAAGAGATTTGTTTCTACAGAATTAACTTAGAAATAAAGTTAAGCAACAGAGTCAATAGAGTGCAGTTTGCAAAGGCTTGGCAAACCACCTGTGTTGACCCTCAATTCCTCCTCAGAGTACCAATATTTTTCTACACAGCAAATTCCAATTATAGTTGCCTTTTCTGATCTCACTCTTTACAATGACACATCCACCTGTGGTATTCCTAGTCAGTAAAAATTCTCCTCCTTGCATTTCCTGCCCTGGCAGTACAGTATGAAGCATTACTGAATGCTGCTCTTCCACCTGACATTACAGGTGGTCCCACATCCTGGATTTTCTTCTTGCTGTCTTGCTGAAAACCTGTGCCAGGATGCAGCAAACCCTCACAAAATGGAAAAAGCCCAGAGAGAAAAAAAATCTGGGACTGGTAAGATTCAGATTCTGCCATTAACTGGATTACTTCCTATAAAAACCTACCTAAAAATAGGGACAAACCTCTCTGAAATGGCCATTGCCACAGCAAAAGTTGCCTGCCACTGCCACAGCTGTCACCAGCTCTGAGGAGCTACTGAAAGCTTTTTTGTAGCAATGAGACTGAAATGAAGATGGCAGGGCAATAATCTGCCATAACAACATGCTCAGAGGCTTCTGCCTGTTCCCTGAGACACGGGAAAGCTCAGGGATATTCTGCCAGAAGGGTCAAAGTCCTCCAGGCCTTACTGGCTGCACATTAAAGAAAATCAAGACCTGCCATTTGCTTCAAGAAAAACAAACAGAGGAAGTGGGCACTAAGAGGAGATAAATTTCTTGGACAATTAATGCATCACTGTGATGGCATTCCCTGTGTCAGCAGAGCTCTCTTCAGCACCTGCTTGGAGGGGCAGGAGGGGCTCAGACAGTTCAGTCTTGTTGGACTGAAATTAATGCTCTAAATGGACAGCAGAGCCCGTGCTGGTGGGAGCTCAGCACCTGCATGTGCTGAGCAGAATTTTGCTGTGATTTGCACTGAAGGGAGGACCAGTGGATTTCTTCCTTGAGGCAATTAAAAAGTGATTTGGCTCAGGCCAAGATGCCCAGCTTTGTGCTCCCCACCTGCAGGAGCTGCTGGCTGGAATGGACTTGTCCTGGGGTGGGTGTGGGTGACAGTGCCAGGCACCTCCACCCCCAGGTCACCACAGTGAGATGCACCCATGGCAGCAGGATCCTGAGCTTTTGGAAGGTGCTGACCCACACTGTCACCCACTACTTGACTCTGCCATGCAGTGATGCTTTGGGACTTTGGAATGGATTCTGATGATATTTCTGAATAATTACAAGAATCAGCTGAAGAATGGATTTAAAAAGAGGCTCCCCAAATTCGAATGAATCCCCAAAAAGATGGAGCAATAGCTCTATCCAGAGACAGAGCAAACTTTGCCTCCTCTATCTCCCCTTCTCCCACCATTTCAAACCCTTTGATTCCCCTCCAGGCTTCCAGCACATCAAACATTAAAGGACTAACGTTATTTTGAGCACACAACAACCCTAAAGTTCAAGATATTCTGCAGATGGATTTTAAAATCTTTTAATCCATTGTGAAGCCAAAATCCTGCCGTAAACACTCTCTGGCATGCTCCAGTTAGCTGCTCATGCAGAGAGAAAAAAAGCCTTTCCAGCTTACTCTGCAGATGACCTTGCAGTCCCCCCATCCCATGTTTCATGAACCTCAGGGGACCAGCGAGGAATCAGATAAAAAGATTTCATTTATTTTTGTTGGCATTGTTTTATGAAGCTTTCCTTTTATCGACACCTTAACTTCAAACCATTTTCAAACACCCAGCAAGGCACCAGAGATCAGTAGATATTCAAGGGACTGAAGGTGTCTTGTCTTTGTTCCCATCAACCCTTCATGTGAAGGGAACTCTATCTTGCACATGTGCTGAGCTTTAACCTAAATACTGGTGGCCCCATGTTGCTGCTCTCCTGCTGTGCTGCCCACGCCAGTGACACCCTTTGCTGAGGGATGAGCCATGCTGGATAGCTAATTAAAGATCTGCAATTAAGCCTCACATAGTCCTGAAAGCTATTTCATCACAAGGCTAAACCCTGACCTCATTTCCCCAACAGAAGTCATAGCAAAAATTGTATCAGATGATTTTGCCCAGCTTTCCAGACTGTAGATGGTCTCTCCTAACAGGCTGGATGTTCACATGTGTGATCTTCTCCCTGGCTTTTCAGGCAGGGAAGATGAAGATGCATGGCTGGGACTGCTGGAAATGGAGAGAAGCTGTTTTCCCAGGGGCTACAGAGATGCTGAGGATGCTGAGTGTGTGTGGGGTGATTACTGGCTACCTGCTTCCCACACCACAATAGGCAAACACTTCACTTGAGAGGCTCATACATCACCAGTCTTCCAGGCTCCCACTGAACATGCCCTGATGTGTTCTCCTCCACGTGACAGGAACACAGGGAAGCCAGGCAGGAGGTAAATTCATGACCTCTTGGCTCCAGGAAGGGGAATGATTTTGTGTGGCATGCCTCCCCCCACACCCTTTGCTCCAGGATCAGGATCATGCTTTGTCCCACAAAGTCTGATTTCCCAGTTAACAGTACACTGCTAATTGCTCAGACCAGTTAAATTCAACAAGAAAATACAAACATTTTTAAAAACATCAGGTTCTTTTAACACCCCATCCCCTTCAAACACAAATCCATAAAGGCAAAGTGCTTCTGGGGCACCTGCTGCTGCTGCAGCTTGTGCCCTGCTCAGCCCCTCAACCCTCCCCTGGGGCTGACACCAGGCTCCACAGGCACAGTGTCCTCCCCGTGCTGGCAGCCCCAGCCCAGGTCCCTGCCCCTGCCTGTGACAGGCTCAGCTGGGAGCTGCCTCCTCTGCCAGCGTGCTCCCCTCGAGAGAGAGGGGCACCCCATGCTGGGTCTCACACTTTCCTTCTGCTTTTGATCACAGTTCAACCATGCTCCTCCCCAGCAACTCTGCATGTGTTTGTCTGTGCAGCACATCTGTGTTTCTTCCACCTGGAATAGCCCTTGGACCAGCACCCTCAGAGTTTTCTGAGATCCATCAGAAAAAACAAAGCTGAGCTTTGTTCCAAAAACCAATCCAAGCCTTCTTAGAGCTATATTCAGGTCCAGAAAGCTCCAGCTGAAACTCATACGCAGCAAAATGCACTGGGCTTATCCTTGTTCCTAATGGGTATTTAGCCATTTAATAAATACAGTTGCTACTCAATGAAGTTATTGAAGCCTGAGGCATCTGGGAGCATTTCCTGCAAATCTGGGACAAGGAAAATGAGAGGCCTTGCAAGGGATGTCTGCTGGGAGGTCGGGTCTGCTGCAAAGCAGCCATCAAGGACCCAGGGAAGGGCTCTCCTTACCTTGCACTTGACCCTCGCCCCTTCCCTGTCACTGTGTCACACATCAGTGCCAAAAAAGCATCAGGAGAGTGCTCAGATAATGGTGCATTTACAATTATAATTGCTCATGTCCAGGAGTAATCCAGTTTAAGCCCTTTACCGTCTCAAATATTTAGAGAAATCCTGCCAGCTGCCTGGAGGGGAGAAAGTTAGGAGCCCTGGGAGAGCACAACAGATTTTCATCTTTCCAGCCCTGACAGCCTTTCACACATAAATATCCTCTCAGCCCTGCTTCTCTCCTCTTCATGACAGAGCCACTGTCCTGCCTGCTGACTGGCAGTCCCAAGTCTCTCCACCTCCCAAATCTGGCCCCCACCCCAGTGAGCCTCAAACCAGCACAGCAGCCCTGCCCTGGCAGCATCCTCCAGAGAGTGGCTTCCATTTGGCTGGTATATGGATTTTTAGGGTTTTTTTTTTGGAACTAGGTTTTATGTGTACATCTCCTGGACTCCCTGATGCTAGGACTGGCAGAGTCACCAGCACAGCTTCCTCAAACCCACCCCAACCTCCATCAGCATCCCAGATGTGCAATTCCAGCAGTTTTCCTTCTTTCACAAAGGCCCCTCCTGCCATGCAGGGTCTTTGGGCAGAGACCCTGCTGACCTGCAGGTTCCAAGAGCTGCAGAGTTCATCCTGCAAACTTCTCTCTTCTCCTGTTTTTTCTTTCTTTTAAGGCCAGGGCACAGCAGTGCTCACAGGATCCTGTTGGCCAGCACAGTGACACAGATGGTGTATTCCAGCCCTCAGCAGGGACCCCTGGCTGAGCAGGACACACATCTCCCCAAACACAGCACATTCCTGAGGGGCAGTCCCAGAGCAGCTCTCAGTAACCACAGTCACTATTCACACAGCAAACACATGTGCAAGGTTTCATTTTGCTGACTCGGGCCCTGTGAAGTGTCTCTGGTTGAGCTTTTATCAGCTGCTACTGCCTCAATGCAAGTGCAGTTAATAGGCTGTGACCACATCACTGTGTGGCTGCCTCTCTGAGCTGCTTTGTCCTCTCACCAGAATCTCTCCTCTAAACCTCTGTCACTTCCACCTTTAAAGCAAAAGGACCACAGCTGGCTATCTGCTAGCACTGCTCATCACAGACCTGAACAGTGTCCCCATGTCCCCAGACCTGGACATTCATTACCCTGCAAGCCTCCTTCTCTCACCTTCTTTTCATGCAAAAGCTTGCTTTTCAACTCAAACACGTGCTGACAGCTCTACCCATCTCTAATCACCATGTTCAGATTAATTTCTGCGACCAGTGTTCATCAATATTTATTACCCTGCAAAACTTCACAAATCAAAGTGGTGATGAAACTTGCAGGTAATGATTTTATAATTCTTTTCAGATGATTGATAAAATATTGAATACTATTCCAAAGCAACCTCAAAGGGACACTGCCAGAACTGCTGTGACAAACTGATAAGCTTCCCATTAGCAAGGATGTGGCAAGATCCACCAGTGGCTACTGGAGGCCACAGCCAACAGTCCTTGCACGTGGGGTTGATGTTTGTGCCACAGAAGACAATGGCTCCAAGTCAAATGCCTAATTCTCTCTCAGCCTGAGGTACCCAGCAGGAGTGGCCTGTGTGTGAGGCAGGAATGTCACACCCAGACCCTGACAGTGTCACACAGCATTGCCTTGATGAGACAGGACAGTCTCTACAAGGAGCAAGATGCTCTTGCAGACAGTAACTCCTGAGGGGTGGCAGAGCAGAGCAAGAACATTCCCCACCCTTGAATCCATGCAATGGATGCTCAGTGGGATGTGAGGCTCCTTCCAAGGACTGCTCCATGTTACTGAAGGGTGCTCACCCCAGGGTCCGTGCAAGACCTGGACAGGAGGGCTGTGCAGGCCGTGAGGGTTTTTTTAGCACTGCAGCTGGACAGAAGCAGAATATTGAAAAATACATTTCCACACACGTCACTAAAATGACATCCAGCATTTCTCTGCTTTGCATCACAACTCCCAGTCATCAGAGCACCAGTGACTCCCTGGTATGGGGGATTAGATTAAAAAATTATCCTAGTGGCTTCCTACGCTTTCTCCATTTGCTGTCTAATGCTATTCTGGAGCCCAACAGGATGGAAAACCTTTGCATCTGATGAATGCAGACAGGCTGATATTAAGAACTGTGGCAGTTTTGTCAGCAAGAAACCATCAGGCCATCAATGCAATATTAAAGAGAGAACACTTGGAGCTCTCCTGAGCTTTTGTGTGAGCACAACCATGGCAGAGTGAATTGCCCCGTCAATATTGCACTGCCAAAGAGAACCATTCATCATTACTGCTTCAGACTGGTAGGATGGAGCACTGTTGAGAACACAGGTCTCGTGCAACTTGTAAATCTCAGACTCAATCACACAATAGTTGGGGTTGGAAGGGTCCTCTGGAGATCATCCAGTCCAACCCCCCTGCCAAATCAGGGTCACCTGGAGCAGGTGACACAGGAACACATCCAGGTGAGTTTGGAATGTCTCCAGAGAGGGAGACTCCACACTCTCCTTGGGAAATTGTTCCAGTGCTCTGCCACCCTCCGTGGAAAGAAGTTCTTCTGCTTCTTGAGGTGGAACTTCCTGTGGTTTAGCTCATGACCACTACTCCTTGTCCTGTCCCTGGTACCCTGAAAGCAGTCTGGCACCATTCTTTGACACCCACCATCAAGACATTTATACTCAGTACTACAATTCCCTCTCAGTCTTCTCTTCTCTACACTAAACAGGTCCAGCTTCCTAAGTCTCACTTCATGAGAGCGATACTCCAGACCCCTCATCATCTCTATGGGTGCCTTGCCATGGTGATATGAGCTATCAGCACCAGGGAAGCTCTCTTCAATCTCTTCTCATTTCCCCATTTATATAAGGTGTTTTCTTCACAGTGGAGTTGCACTTTTTTTATTATAGAAGTGCCAGCAGGACGTCCCAAACTAAGTGAAAATGGCCTGGGGACAGGATGTATGGGCTGGCTTTAGCACATCACGTCACCTGAGTCCCAGAGGGAGCAGCCATGAATGCCCAAAGTCCCATCCCTCCTGCACCCCTGCCACAGCAGTTGTTTTCACCAGAAAAACAACATTTGAGGTGCTGGCTCTGTGTGTGCTGTAAGGAAAGAGGGGAGAAGCATTCCTCAGCAAAACTCAAAATAGCCAGAAACATGGTGGGTTTGTCAGATGGGTCTGGTGAGCTAAACTCACACCTCTCTCTCAGCAGACATTTATCTAAGTCAAAGATAACAGGTTGCCATGCAATGGGAAAAGGAGAACTGGTCTACATTCCACTCATCCCTGGTGTGCTGTCAGGTGTACACTGGCACTGCTGGGGGAGAAGGGGGAGCAGGGAAGGTGCTCCATGGTAATAGGCTCCAAAGGGACCAGAAGGTATGGTGCAGAGAGAGAGCCACTCTTCATCCTGGTGTGCCTTCTGCTTCCTAGCAGGATGATGAAGAGCTTGCATACCTAGAGCTGGCTGAGATGTTGCTGCAGTAAGAAGATCCTATGAGTGTCCTTATAGTCCTGATTACAGAAAAAGTCCTACATTCAAGTGGCAAAGATTTGCCACCAGCAGCCTCCTCTTCACAGTCCCCATCCCAAAGTGCCTGATGTATTACCCTCTGCCTTGCTTAACATTCCTACAAATTCCTCCAGGCCTGCCACTGTTATTCTGCATTATTTTTACACTCCTCTCCTGCAGCACCAGTTTAATGAGAGTGCAGCTTCAATTAATGTGTTCCCCAGAGGGAAAGGGTCAACCCACGTACGTGAGGAATTTCTGATCCGGTTACGCAGGGAGGGAGGAATCTCCTCTGACAACTTCTAACAGCATAGAAAAATTAATTCCCCTTTCCCACAGAAGTTTATAATGAGAAAGCCACAATATCAAGCTGTTAATAATTTCACAAGCACGAATTAGTGTTGCTGAGTGAAATCTCACTCCTGTAACTTTGCTTTTAATGAAAGGCCCCAGATGTTGGACTGTATTTGCATTACAACCTGAGAATTGTTTCATAGTTTAGACCTCCTCTATGTGGTTCTGTTAGCTCCATATCTGAGCTAATCTGTATACATTTTCCCTTGTACCCATTCCCAGTGGCCAGGACAGATTCAGTCCCAAAACCCAAGCAAGTCTGATTGTCCACATTCTCACACAAGCTCTTGTGCCCTGCTGCTGCTTTAGGCTGCTTAGAGCCCAGCACAGGTCCCACAGCTCCACTGTGACTGCCGTGGTTCACATGGATCCAGACAGCTTCCAACTGACATGAGCTTTTCAATTAAATTATTTGTTTGGCCTGTCCTTAAATGCAACAAAAGGATTCCATTATTCCAAGTAAAATGAGTTTTCCTTTCCTACTTATATACTGAACTGATAAAACTTAAAACCATTCTGCTGAAAACCATGAACTCAGCTTCTCTTTCATTCAGCTTGTGCAAACCTGAGGCAACACTGATATTATTGCAGCCATCATTTGCATAGGAAGAAAGTTTTCTTTTGATTAAAGAAAAAAAAGCCTTTCTTTATTTTTTGGTCTGCTTGTGGTGGAGACAACTGTGGCAGCTTCATCACTATGCAGTTACCCAAAGGTCTGTGCAGTTATCCCAAGATCTGAGCTGTCACACCATGGGAGTTTGCAGAAGTCTGGTGGATGCATGAGTCAACCCCCTACTCTGCATCCCCAGATGCACAAGAAGCACTAAAAGACACCCAAACTGCCCGTTCTTACTGAACTCCTCAGCATGCAAACCCAACATTTTCAGATGTGAAAGGAGCTCTGCTTCAGTAGGGGAGTGACAGAAGTTGAGTCTCCATGCCCAGGATGCCAAGGGTGCCTAGAGGAGCCCAGGAGAAGAGGACAGCCCACCCCTGCTCCTGTGCAGTCCTGCAGGACTGAGGCACTGGTGCATGCCATGCTGCCCAGGGAATCCTCAGCTCCAGGCAGGCTCCAGGGCATGTCCACTGGCTCAGGCTTGGACTCCATCACCCTTTTGGGAAGTGGTCACTCCAACTGTTTTGCTGAGCCTCTATATGATAATTACATCTCCCTCCTGCTACTCAAATGATTAATGGGTGGATTTGATAGAAAACCTGGTGCTGTGCCCCATTTTCCCAAACCTCCCTGACAAGAAACCTTATTCTGCTATTTTGAGAGGAGACCTCACCTTGCTGCCCACGCCATTAATTGAATAACTATCAGGTCCAATTTATTCCACTTGGCTACAAATTAGATTTCAGCTGGCTACTTCCAAGCCAGCTTCAACACAAACTTATAAAGCTGAGTCCCTTGGCTGATGCCACTTGTCAACCTGCATCTGTTCTTGGGGTATTAAAAGACAACAAAGCCAGAAACCCGCCAGTCTCTGATGAACAGAACCCAAAACGTTTGGCTTTGCTTTTTTTGAGTTTATCATTACTTGAATGGAGCCAGCTAGGTTTAGTATTTCAGAGGCTCAGCCTGGCTGCCTGCATCCTGCAGCCCTCCCCTGAGAGCAGAGATACAAGAGCAGTTAAGAGCTGATCTCAGGAAAGCAGCAGCACCAATGCTCCCTCGGAGAGCCGGGCAGCGCGGTGGGAGCATCCTCCAGCTCCACACCAGCACCTCCTGTGCCAGTTCCAACTGTTGTTCTCTGAGTGTAGCCTGATTTAATTCCTATTGGGGTATAAAAATTAATAACAGTAAAATGTCATGATCATCTTACACTAATTACGCATCTAATGAATAATTAGCTGTGGACACATTTGACATTTTTGGTCATTAATCTGAGCAAGTGTTTTAAGCCTTGAACAAAACTCTGTGACTGCAAACTTGGTGCTGAGTGGCTCAGACCTGCAGCATCGATCCAGACAGAGACCACCCCCTGGCTCCTGCCCCCTTCCCTGGAAACAGGAGCTCCTTGGAGAGCACACACCAGCAGCTTCCCTGCTAACGAGGGAGCTCCTCAGAATTCGTGGAGCAGCACAGCAGATCTGTGTCTGCCACTACCATATCAGTTGGTGGAAAAACTAGGATTTAGGAAGGAAATTTCTGCATGCCACTTCTCTCTTTGCACCAAACCTGGCTATTTATACACGAAGCTGTGAGGAATACTTTTTCCTGAACGTGCCATGAATTTTGTATAGACCATCAAGACTTAAAATTTCTCTTGTAAGCTGTCATTTTTTAATGATAAAATCATTATACAAATGGGAGAAGAATGCATAACTCTGCATCTTATATATCCATGCACATGTATACACACATCTTTCTCTGCCTGGCTCAGGCTTTTACTGCCTCTCCTTTCCCTCCATCTCTAACATTTTGCCTGCAAGGTCTTGGGAAGGAATGAAAACAAGAAGGAAACAAATCTCTCCACGAGGGTAGAGATGAACTCTGTTCAAAGCTGCAACACACATCCACAGCTAATGAACAAAACATGTCTCATATTTAGGATGAGGGGACATATAAAAAGGTCACAAAAGGCCAGGATTAGCACCAGATTGAGCACTAAAACCAAAACAGAAAGCAACAGATGTTTCCCTCCTAATTTACTCCATTAGGATGTTCTCCAGCTAGCATGCACTGCTGCTTGCTAATGAAGCATTTCCATCTCCTTGCTGCACAGCTCGTAAATAAGCATCCCTGAGGTTGGCAGCAGGAACTCAACCACCCCTCCCAGGCAGGCTTTCCCTCTTTTTATAAACCCTAGTTTTTGTTAGAGAGAAAATAAAAATCTGTACCCAAATTCTCAAGTAATTCTGACACAACTCCACACTGCCTCCTCTTGCTGAACTGCATTTCTTGAACAGGGATGCTCTAACCCCATGGTGAACCTGTTTCCTTGTGCTCATCAAAGCAACTCTCCCCATTATGAACAGCTGTGGATGCACCAGGTGTATTGATTTTTAAACTGCAGGAGCAAGCCGCAGCAGACCTAAAATAACAAAGTATTTCACCTCCTGGTACTCCTTGTATTTTACACTAACCTGAAGAAACACCCTGAAGTTGTTTCCTGTGGCAGACCCCTCACTGCTCCATCTCTGCTGCTGCATCACCTGAAACTGCCCCCACCTCCAGCCTGTGGTAAATAAATCACCTCCAGAACCAACCTCAGCATTGAAATCTGCTTCCTGTTGCTGCCCCAGTCACCATGAGCACCACAGTCTGAGAGCTGCAATTGTCCAGTGAGCCAAAACCTGGGGAACTGCTGCTTGGAGAGGTTGTTTTCCGTCTCTCCAGCCTGTGAAATATGACCTGAGGCTGAAACAGTACCTCGGGGGCAGAATTCTCCTGAGGCACAAGGCAGAGGAGCACTGCTGGTACTGCCTGCTGTTGAGACACTTAAGACAGACACTTCCTAAGCAAGACACACAGAATCAGTGAATCACAGAATGTTAAGTACTTGGGAAGGGTCCAAGCACTTTAAAGACCATCCAGTCCCAACCCTGCCTTGCCACGGGCAGGGTCAACTACCCCAGGTTGTTCCAATCCTTGTCCAACCTGGCCTTGCACCTCCAGGGTTGGGGCACCCACTACCTCCCTGGGCAAGCAGTTCCAGTGTCTCACCACCCCCCCAGTAAAGAATTTCCTCCATTAACCTAAATTTCTCCTCTTTCAATTTGTACCCATACACACATCCCTGCCCATTGCGCTACAGCTTAATTATAATGCTCTCGCAAAGAATTTCAATTTATCCTACCATGGGAACAAGCTCTGTAATGAAAAGGCTTTATTAAAATAGAATGTAAAACATGATATTAATTAACAAGGCTGTGCAGGTGTGTTCATGAACGTGGCCAAGCTCTGTTCACGTTGAAGGGAGATGGAGTAGGGTCAGCTGTGGCACAACACCCCCATGGCCACAGTACCACACACCCTGTCGTGACATCTTACACAGCCAACACAACACTGCTGCTCAGGTTTGAATTCAGAAGGGAAATACCATGAAGCATCTGGGGAGAAGATGATAAAAATGTGCTCCTGGCAGGAATTCAGTGAGACTTTTAAAGCAGAAGCAGCTTGTGCTGTGCTCTCCACCACAGCACCTGAGAGATCTGACCAGGCAGAATTTTGAGGTGAGAATTAACACGGACCAACAGCACTTAAGGTCAGAATGCCTTATCACACAGAAAAACACGAGCTTAAAGACAGGTCTGTCTGACACTGACAGAAAACTCCTGCAGATGGAAAGCCAACGAGAGCCAAAATGTCACGGAAGACACATCTGGCTGCAGTGAGGTTCTCAACGACTTGCACATTGTGTGGGGTTTATTTTTTTGGTTTTGACATTCAGCTCGAATCTGTGTCCTTCATTATTTCAGTGTTTGCAAGCCCAAAACACCCCTGTGCTGGTGGTGGCTGCTGGAGCTGCTGTAGAAAGACACCCTCACCGTTGTGTGATGGCTGCACTTGGTGCCTGGCCACAAATGGCCCCAGTTTGTCTCCTCTGACAGGAGCTCAGGGCACTGTGGGATGATATTCTTCACTCCCTTCAGCCAGCTTATTTGCTGAAATGCAGCAAATTATACTGCAGCAGGTGTGAGCATTATGCAGGGCTATTAAAAGGATGCTGCTGGTATCTCACTCACACGTCAGCAGCAGAAAACCCACCGATGACACACGTTCACAGCCACGTTGGGCTTGGAGACATCAGCAGAGGTACAGCCTGTGTGCAAATCTGGTCTCTTGCAGAGATATTTATGGCCAGTTTTTATTGTGTGGGCCTGATATACTTTGGTGAGTGAACTAATCACTCCAGGTACACAAAAAGCATCAGCAGCTCTGTTAGTCAGCCCCTGGAAAGGCTGTGTCCTGTCTCACAGCTCTGGTTCAACAGAGCCTGTCCCAGCAGAGCAGAACCCCCTGGGACCCAGCACCCCTCTGGCAACTCTCCCCACCCAAATCCCTGCCAAAGGGGACATTTCCTGACTTCCAAACAATTAACTGTGAGATAAAAACTTAGCACAATCTCACACTGAGTTTTAATACAATTATACAGAGCTCTATGTATAAATGCATGCAGGAAGTGTGGTTTGTTCTGCCTGCAGGAGCTACATGTGAGCACCCCCTCTGCATGCCAGAGCTGCAGCTGTTATACATACACACAGCCAATTTTTATGGCTCAGCTCTAAACCTCTGAAAAATAAGGTTTATAATAGAAACCCTGACACCATCTAAAATATGGCAGCACTGCTGGGTGCTGCTGGAATATGGCCCTAATTTATAAACCAGGGAGAAATCCTGTTCCATTTTGAAACTTAGAGACAGTAATCTAGAAAAAGGGTAAACCACAGGGAAAAATGGTAGTGTTGTCCATGAGCTATAGTGTCTAGTCCATCCAACAATTCAAAAATAAAATAGGATGCCACAATATTTAGGCCACACACTGAATCTTGGACTGTCACAAAATAAAAACATGGTGTATCCTAGGATGAGAGTATATTTCATAGAGCCATATGCCATTTTCCATGCTTCTAGGTAGTATTTTTCCAGTGAAAATCTGATATGAAAACACTAGAAATAAAGAAAAAAAAATTACTAGAGAAAGTAGAACCCAAACCCTCCAGTTTTGCTTGATACAATAAATGTTTTTGCAAGAGGGCTTCAGTGTACTCCCTTCTAAATTGAAAGAAGTGGTGAAGCAGCAGATTGCTCACTCACAGGAGACACAAGTTTATCACTAAACCTTAGGAAAAAGCTCTCAGTTGCCTTGAGGCTCCAGCTTTGCATTAAAATGCACTAGAGGAGGCGGTGATTCAGGGGGCAGTGGACCAGAAACCTGTTTGAGATATTTCTGGTGCCCCTGAAACACTGAACAAAGGATTCAGCCTTGGGATTCCTGTCTGGAGAGTGACTCTGTGCCTCCTTGGGTGCCACAACCCTGGGACACCACTCCCAGTGGTGGGAGGAGGCAGTGGGACAAATGCCTGTCTCAGGAAGTGCTGCTTGCTTGCAATTTTGGGGAAGAAACAGGAACCCTTTGGAGTAAGGGTTGGAAATTAAGACACCAGTGAGGATTCAACTCATCACAGTCACTTGCTCCAAAGCCTGGAAAGAATTCTGTCTCCTCTCCCCTACACACCAACACTAACCCATCCCACATACTGGGATCACATCCTGATCAGCCCAAAGGGACATTATCCCCCAGAAAGAAGCAGTGCTTTGGGGGCTCACAGGTCCACCCTGGAATTTCCATTGTGGCCATCCTGGATCCCTTTCCTACTTCCCCTGAACCATCTCCTTTTGCAAACTGAGCACCAAAGGAGAATAAATCCAGATTTAAAGCACTTTTCCTGCTAAAACTATTCCCCAGCAGTTTCAAACCAAGCACACCAGGTTCTTGTTAGCCACATCACTGTCCACCAGCCTGGCAATGTTTTACCCACCTCAGGCTCAGCCCCCCTGCTCCACTGAGCCCTGGGCCCTCAGCATTCCTCACAAATGAAAAGCAGGATTTGCTTGTGGAAAAAGCCAACAGCAGCAGCCCTAAGTAGCATTCCACACAGCTATGCTTCCCCCCAAACCTTCCCCACAGGTGCTGCAGGAATGCCCAGGATGAGGGCAGGAGAGGGGCTGAGCTCTTCATGAGCTGTTAGCAGGCTAACGAGGGCATCTGCAGAAGGAATAGGCACTAAAACTGAAACTAGATACAAAATAAATATCCCAGAGCTGGAATTCCTAAAAAAGATTCTGCTGAGCTATAGTTCCACATCAAATTTTTATTGAATACATTTTCTTCTGAGAATTTCTGCACTAAAACCAGTCAGAATCATATGAGAGGAGTATAAATTTCACGTACAGTTTTCACTGCAAACATCCTTCAAGAGAAAAAGCAAAAGCACTTTTTAATCAAGCCCACTCTACATCCTCTCCCTCCTCCCATGGAACCCAAGTGGGAGGGTGGGAACTGGAGCCCAAACAGCTCCAGTCCCTGCAGCACTGGGGCAGTGGAGAGCTCAGGGGAAGGATGCTCTGCCTGAAGGTTTTGGGGAGGGGGACACATCATCTCCCCTTTGCCATGCCCCAAGGCAATGCCTAGGTCTGCTCCACATGGAGTAAAGCTGTGGAGAAGGTGACATTTTAAAGCAATTGATATTCTTAGCTGACAATGTAAATTTCAACAAACTGTTGTTAAAACCCAAACGTGACACTGCCTCTTCTCCCAAATTCAGAGCTGCCCCTCCAAAACTTACTTGGTCACATTATTTTCTGAATTTGCAATGGTTTCCTCTTTAATTCTACAAAGTCCAAAAATGAGGGGCTAGTTCCCTGGAAGGCTGATGTTTCTCACTGTAAAAAGTGATTTCAGGTCACTTTGAGCTTGAAAAGGCTCTAGGATCTGAAATGCTCTTACAGACAGAAAAGCTATTTTAGTCAACTTCTTTTAGCAGCATCCCAGCACCCAACACTTTTAACTACTTCTCCTCCCCCCCGCAATGACTACAAAGTAAACTCAGAAAAAACTTCTACTCTCAGAGGTTTCCAGATTTGTCACTATAATGTAAACTTTAAGCAAGTCTAAAATCGAGCACCTTTCAGCCTTGAGTGGGTCTTGGTGGCTGTGTTGCCCAGATGCTCACATGGCTGTTCTTCCTGGGATATTGAGCTACCTGGACCCCTGAGAAGAAAATTACACTGAAGAAAAGGTCAATAAATGGCAGAGAGGAGATGACATCCCATAATAGTTATAATTACTGTTTATCAGAGTGCTGCACTGCACAGGTAGCAGGTTACAGGATGTATTTGCTGTATTTTTTCAGGAAAAGAGGACACAGCTACAGGACTCGGAGTCGATCCCATGGCACACATGTCTGCTGTGTCACAGCCACATCTCCTCCATGGAACCAGTGACCTTGAGAGATGTTGCATTCATTTTTCTTTCTGCATGTTTTTGTGATGGATTTATCATTCAGCAAGCCCAAAAGAACAACAGCATTTG
Organism: Notiomystis cincta; assembly: GCA_013398075.1. Taxonomy (NCBI): domain Eukaryota; kingdom Metazoa; phylum Chordata; class Aves; order Passeriformes; family Notiomystidae; genus Notiomystis; species Notiomystis cincta. The sequence continues at coordinate 117,975 of VZRX01004896.1, read as the reverse complement.
ACGCTGGAGCTCTTTGTGCCAGTGCCAAGCGCTGCGGGAGGAGCTGGGAGCTGCACCTCGCTCAGAATGCTCATAGCAGAATTGATGCTGTGGCTCCATTCTCCACTGCAGGCCAAGGAGGGGGTGGATCTTTCATAAGGATTCCTCTTCTTATGAATTTTTACACTAGGCACGTAAAGCAAATTCCCAGCAGGACAGGTGCAGGAAATGCAAAAGCACGAGATGAGCAAAATTTGACTGGTGTGTTTCAGAAATTCATTACATATAACATAAAACCAGACAGAGACAGTGCGTCTGTGCTGGTCAAGAGAGGCTGAAAGACTCTGAGATGCTTGGTTGAACCAATATGACAAGGTCCTTGCACTCCAGAACACTCCAGACACCAGTGCTGTGTGTTGAACACAGCAAAATCCCTACAGAAAGGATCCCTACCAGTGTTCTGCATTCAGAAATAAAAGCTGTGATTATGGAGCTGTTGATGCCAGCTGTTGAAGAGTGCCACAAACAAAGAGAACTGAAGAATGCTGAAAATCCCAGCAGTCTCCTCTCTGCCTTCTCCAGCAGAAAGTGTCTGTGATGGCTCATCTGAATTATGACAGTCATGAGAGCTCAGCAGAAGGGCAGGGCAGCACCAGGTACTGTGGGGATGACTGGGAGCAGCCATTCCCTTCTGCCATACAACAACAGGAACAACATGAAGAATCCAACTGACTTATTTCATCCTGGTTACATTATTGGGAAATCTACTTTCCTGGGAAGAAGAGATTTTACAGTGACTTAAACTGATAAAAACTTCAGCCTCTACTTCACTCTGTCATGCCTTCTTTGCTGCCCATGGCCAATAACCAGTGTGAACCAGCAGACAGTTGTATGATACACACCCCACACCAGCACAAGGAACAGAGGCAACGCTGGCATTTAATGGAAAAAAATGTACACTGATAAAAATTGTGCACTTTTTCCTTGACACAGAAAGTGATCCCCTTAGGAATGCTGCCTGTTCAGAAGCAAAAGCCATTTAGGTTGGTCCTTCTCCTCTGGCTTTTGCCCCTTCACTAATATGCTAAAGAAGCCCACTGAATGATTTCACAGAGGACTAAGGCTGTGGTCCCTACACACCATTTCCACAGCCTCGGAGGTGAGCACAGCATTTTATAGTGCAGACCATAAACCTGGGGCTGCTTTTAACAACCTTTCCTGCCTTTCACTAAGGGCAGTGCATCATGTACACATTCATGAGTCTAACAGCCATTTTCCCATCCACTGGTCTGACCCAAGACATCACCATGGGCGTGGAGAGAGGGATGCAGTGATGCATCCCAGGTGGGATCAGGTGGCAGGATGCAGGTGGCAGCTGTGGGAGGTGACAGGGATGGAGAGTCTTCACACCACTGAGGCAGAGCGAGACAGAAGAGGCATCGCAGCTTCATTAACCCAGGGCAGCGCAGACGTCAGTGACAGCTGAGGCAGCCAGTTGATAGAAAGGGAGTAGAGACTCCTTCAGGAATGAAAGATTATTTTGAGAATAAAAGCAACCAGGGTAATAAGCAAGACGCTTACAAAAGGCAGAGGATAGAAGGAAGAGCATTCAAACCTGCGGGCACCTGGGAAGTGATTTATCCAAAACATTTACAGAAGTGTTCCTTAACAGATGAAATACAGAGGGTAACTCACTGCAGGCCAAACCACTGCGTATTAAAGGAAAAAATATCCCGCACTAGAAGGAGAGACTTCAGCCTTGGCAGCATCTGCTCCAAGTCCTCTGCTGCCCACGCCAGAACGAACTCCAGAGCTCTAAACTCAAATTGTAATTTGCTTCACTACAGAATTCCCAACTCAAGCCCCAATTATAACTCTCCAGTGAGGGTGGAACTCCAGCCAAAGGTATAATACATTCACCGACACCTGCAGACCTAATAATTGACCAGGGAGGATGTGGATGAGCTCAGCAGAATCGCTGCATTGCTCCTGCAAGGCTCGGTGTCCTACACCGGGAAACAGCTTCACTACTGCAAGGTGCATAATTTAATAAACCATTAACTCAAACCTGAGGTGAAGTAAATTCAGCGTATTATATATTTCAAAATAGCATTAGAATTCAATTTAAGTGTCACCAAAAGCCTAATCCTCAGTATACAGAGCATATTAATAAGTGTCTTGGAGCCTGTGGTTTGATTTCATTTCCAGCTGGGCTGCGCTGCCGCGTGGCTGCGATCCCTGCCGGGAGCACGTCCCGCTGACAGCATCGCTGGCCAGAACCAGGGCAGAGTCCCAGGGATGTCAGTCCTGCTCCGTGGGGCCTTCCCGGGAGAACACCGAGGGGGCGCTGGAGCAGGAGTCATCTGCTCCCAGCCGTGCAGTTCTCGTGCTCCTGCGGAGATGCTGATGTTCCCCACTGAGAACAGGCTTCTCGCAGGGGCCCCAGGCGCCCCCAGCCCAACCCTGCTGTGGGATCCCTCTGCAACCACAGGGGCAAAACCCATTTCAGGTAAGGCAGGGGCTCCTGTTCACACTGAGCTGCTGGATATGGCATAAGGAGCCACTCTTGGTGCATGGCAGGGCTGCAGTCCCCGAGGAGGGACAGAGCCAATGCTCTCCCTCCCCCGGGTCAGGCATCCAGGGCAAACACAGCTTCATTTCCACCAAGAGCTGAAAGCACAAAACCTGCTCTCCCTTTCTGTGGGAGCTGGACATGTTTTGGCCTTTTCTCCATCAGCCCTGCCAGAACTCCTCTCCATCAGCAACCCAGGCACATCCCCCAGCAGTTTGGGAAATGCATCTCTTCTATAAATGACAACAGATTATTTAAGCAACAACTAAAGCACTCTGACTGCTTTTTAGTTTGCTCGCATTAACGTCAGTCTCCTCATATATCTAGGGAACGAATCCGGGATTTTCTTAAAAATGGTGGAGAGCAGTACAAAAATAGAAGCTTGCTTGTCTAAAATAAAGTTATGTGTTTGAAAGGCTTGGAAATTGTTTTTTAATCACTGGCGTCTTTCTTCTGGAATATAATCCACCGTCTATACATCCTGCTCTTCCACCCAATTTCTCAGGAAAATGCAGCAAGTGTGTTAATAAATAATTTATAAAAACATTACAAAAGATAAAGCACTCCTGCTAAAACGTTTCCAGCCTTTGACACACCAGTTCATTTGTAATCCTCTTTGCCTCCCCTTCACTGGAACATCAGCAGAGGGTTCGTGCTGCTGCTCTCACAGCCCCACTTCACCCACCCTGCAGAGTCTCTGGTTCATAGGGATCCAGGCAGATAAAAAGCAAGGTCCAGCCCAAACCACAGCTCAATGTTATCTACTGTAGATTTCTATCATGGAAAATATTTTTCATGGAAGCAACATCCTGATTTATTTTCCCCATCTTGCATGTGAGGATGGCTGCAAATGCAGGTGGCTGTCCCAGCAAACAGGGCTCCAGGGTTTGTCCTTCCTCCAGCAGCACAAGGCTGTGCTCTCTGTGACAGTCCACATTGTCCTGATGCACAGGACCCTTTGCTTCTCTTACATGGTTTCTCTGAAATTCACTTTCAGGAGTCAGGATGTTGGACATGTGACAAAAAAATCAAAATAATGAAACTGGACAATTATTACAAAAGAGTTCACAGAACCCTTGGAATTTCAGTTGGACTGAGCAATATTTTTTGCACAGCGCCACCAATTCCATGAGTATTTCAGATCTTTAATGAACCCTGAAAAACATGATGGGAAGTCTTGAGACACAGCTGTTTCAGTGACTGCACGGCAGCAGAGACACGGCAACGAGCACAGTGACTTCAGAAAAGGTGGTGAGATGAAAGGAGGCAAAGAAGAGAGCATCCTTCAGAGAGATCAAGTCAAAGGCATGTTAAGGAAGCATGAAAAGGATATCCACAACTTCCTTACCCTCTGAAAATGCTTGTGCATCATGAAGCCCAGTGAAGACACAAGAGGACTGACTGCTGCATCCTGCCACTGTCGGGTACCAAAAGCACCTCTGCTGCTGCAGCTCAGAGCTAAATCAACACAGAAGACAATTCTGCTCTCCTGAAACTGCTGTTTGCTCTCCCCACACTCACTGTCTTCTCTCCAGCACAGCTCCAGGGCACTGGGAACAGGAACTGAGGCAGGTAAAGCACAGCTGCTGCACAAGTCTGCTCTGTGAACACCCACCTGTATCCCAAACACGCTTGGGACCTGAAGCCACACTGGCAATGGTTCAGCACCCCAGACCATGCTCTGCTGGACTTCTATACCACTTAATTTCATCACCCAGACTGAAACCCACTCTGGGAAAACGTGCCAGCGTAGCAGCAACAGTTTATAATCCCGTTAGCAAAAATGCACAGGCTCATTGTGCTGAGGCCTCACTCACACTCCACCCCCCAACACACAGGACCCAGCTAAGTGCCCATGTGCAGCACAGCATCCTCTGTGCTTTATTGCCCAGCCACTTTTATTTCACCCAAATGAAAAATAAAACCCCATTACTAAGCAAAAGTCTTGAGAATTTTTATGAGATTGTAATGCTTCCAATTTATGTTGAAAAAGCCCCAAATCCTCAAGCTGTCTGCTGCTGCTCCAGCCAGGGACAGGGGAGATGCTGCTGACGCAGCGCAGCACAAGTGATCAGAGAGGGAAATGCTACTCTGACGGGGTGCTATCAAAAAGAAATGGGAAGGGTTTCCTCCTGTTTAGGGCATAATGGAAAACCGAGGCAAAGAAATATAGAACAAACATTAAATTTCTGCAGGACAGTGACAGATGTCATGTGAAATGTTTTAAATTGTTTTTAGGTCTCGATGCTTTGTGCCCACAGCTTTCAGACAAGATGTATTTTAGGAAGGGAACACTCAGGGGGCATCAAGCATCAGTGCAGACATTCATGGTAACAAACTGCTGAATATTCAAGTGTATCATAAGGAAGAATTCAGGAAAAACAGAGTAAAGAGAGAATACTGCAAAAACCTTTGACATTCTGTCAGTGCTTACAGCGATTACTCTGCGAGGCACAGCCGGTGCACACAGAACAGTGCAGGAGCCACTACCCAAATACTGCCCACCACCAGTGCCCCCTCAGCACCTCCCACTTGCTCCTTCCCTGACAGATGTCCTGCCTGGATATTACACCTGGCATGGCTGCTGATGTCCCTGACCTTCCCCTGTCATTTCCTACCCCTCAGGAAAGTACTCCACGACTGCCATGGCTGCTGGGAGCATCCCGTGAGTGTGTGAGCAATAAAGATGAAATGCGGTTTCCCCCAGGCTCCCAGAGAACTGGATTATCACATTTCAGCAATTACTGCAAACACTGGATTTACAACAGGGCTCTGTGGGGCTCTGGTGTGTCCCCTTGCCTGCCTAGCTCAGCCTGCATCCCACTCTGCTTCCTTGGCTCACCTGCCAGAACAGTGCCACTGACACTCTTCTGCACCAATTCTGAATTATTCAGTGAGCAGTTAATGCATGTGCAATGTGAAACAGCTCTCTGCTGACATACCTCTCTCCAAGGCTTGTTAGTCTTAATTTGTTCGACTGGCCAAGAGGTCTAAATTTACAAATTTTTAGCATGATCCTATAGCATAGTTTATGCACTTCTTAATTAAGAAATTAAGAGAAAGGGCAACACTTTTAAAATATGTATTCCCTCCCATCCCCACAGCACCTGAACACCAGCACTAAAGGAGACATCAGCACCTGCTACAGGCAGGGTGAAACACGATGAGAATCCAACGAGCTCAGCATCTCCAGCTGTGCAGCACAGGAGTGGGAGGGAGCAAGGGGCCCATTGCTGGCCATGGGAGAAGGCAAAGCCTGCCTCTGTAACCCTGGCAAGCAGCAGCCTGCCCACAAGCCTGGCAGCCAGATTAATTTTTGGTTCCTGGGGTGCCAATTTCCAACGCACGGAAGGCAATGCTGCATTTCCCTGCTCAGCTGGGCCAATGTCTGAAAACCATCAGTGTCTGAGAATCCACATTCCCCCTCCATTAGTCAGTATGAGTACAAACAGGGGGTTTTCCTCTTCTTTTGCCACTGACACAACATCTGGTACTATGCTGAAGGTCTAACAGGGGCAGCCTGAGTCCTGCTGGAGTCACAGCTGCGCCAAAGCCTCTGCAGGAGGCTGGGACTGCCATCACACACATCTCAAACGAGGTTTCAGCAGCTCTGCTCCACACTCAGTGAACTGTGGACAGCCAGGGCTCTGCATCTTCTAAGAAACAAACAGATAATGCAAAACAATAAAAACTGAAGTTCTACTGAGGTGTCTTCCCAAGCAACCTGTGCAGAGGCCACCCATGTCCTCATCCCTACCTTCTTCTCTGCCTGTCACTCAGAGCATGATCTCTTATTTCTGTATCAGAAAATCAAAAGAAAAATACAAGAACCAAATGTAGGAAACCTTGGGCATGCTTTCTTCACTCAGGCCCAAGAGTGAGTGTCCAAGAGAGCATACTTACAAGAGGCTGCCAGTGCACATGGCTGGACCATCTCTGGCACGAACATGCCAATGCTGGCTTGGCAATTACAACATCTATTACAAATATTAAAGGTGTTTGGGGCAAGGCAGCACTTAAAATCTATTATCAAGAAAGTTTGAAATGTCTCAAGAACGTGAAACCCCTTCAGAAGAGAGAGGAGGTGGAGGCCCCATGCAGCAGACCCCAGCCACAGCAGCCAGCACCATGGTCTCTGCCAACAGCATGAGAACTTCTAGCACAGACCCAGAAAACTGCATCACACAGCTCTGGATGATTGGTTCTCATTTCTCATCTCTCTGACCCCTCTGCAGGGAGCAAGCAATCATGTCAATCATAAATGACAACACAAAGTTGTTTAAGTAAATCAGACATCACCATATAATTAATGGCTATGGTGCCATACATGCATGAGAAAGGCTGGGAGTCCCTGTGGCTGGTCTGAGTCCTGGCCTTTACACTGAAAATGTGAGGTAGAAAAGATCCAGAACAATTGCATGGGGGACTTTTTAATCAATATCTAACCTGACAATAGGATTTGGAGGAAGATCAAACCAAGAAACATGGACAGCATCGCAGACTAATTGTATTTCATTGACCAGAGACTCAGAGAGCACTGCATGTCCCAGGAAGGTGCTGAATGTCTCCCCCAAAAAGGGAAAGTCACCCAAGTGCCTCTGTGAGCTATGAAGCCAAATATATTGCTGGAGGTTAATATTACACATTGCCACGGCTACAACTATTTTTGAACATCAAACTCATCTACCAGGGCTGTTGGAATGAAAGCTTCTGAAGGAGATGCACAAAACACCTTCTCTGTCTGGTGTCACTGTTCCTGAATTCACCATGGAGCTGAGCACAAGCACTGTGCAGACGACAGAAAAGCGTCATCTATTCTTGGCCAGCTCCTTCCTGCCGGCTGCGTAACCTTGAGCGCATGACTGAAGGATGCCCGTTTATGCCTGGGAGATGCTGCCATGAATCACAGACCCCTCTCTTTCCTCCCACAGAGAAGGCACAACGTGTCCTTGTTGAGGAATACCAGTCTACCACAGCCACAGTGAGACGTCCTGCAGCACATTTTATAAATAGGCTTCTAAGAAATGTACTTCCCATCCTCTAGATAAAAAGTGATTACCAGAGCAAAGAAAATGACTAAACATCAATGTACACCCTGAGAACGTGAAGGAGCCAGACCCTGGGGAACAGCTCAGAGATCCTGTGGTGCTGCAGTGCAACTCATCAGGGAGAGGCTGGCAAAGTGCCACAGCAGCTAGGGCCAGCAGCACTTCTAGGGAGCACATCACAACAAGAAAAAGTAACACAAGGCTCACAAATGAGGAGAAGAGAGGTGATCTATGGGGCCAGGAGCTCTTTGAGGAGGATAAGCACAGCCTGGGCAGCCCATAAGAGAACAGGATCGATGCAGTCACGCTGTGTTTCCAGGGAAGCCACAATTCTCCTCTGTGAGGTGCAGTGCTGCTCCCACCACTGCAGCCAAGTGTCTCCCCTTTCCTTGCACACAGCCTTTATATGCCACGGATGCAAATGGAGCTGAGAGCACACAGGTATCACAGAGGAGGGTGACATCTGGTGCATATTCCCTTCAATTATGTCCATGGTGTGGGCACCATCTTCTGTGGGTTGTGAGGGCTCTCTCCTGCCCCAGTGACAGCAGCAGTGTCTTCTTTTTTAATATGGAAGTGCAATTACAAAACCAGGGAGAAACAGAAATTATTTTCCATTTGCTTCTAGAAACAGATGTCACTTTCCTCAGACTTGTTTGTTTTTAGGACCATGGGAGTTTAATCTTTAAAACAATATTTTTACAGTATGTGTCAAGTGTCATTTAGTAACGAAAGAAAACAAATTGCTTCCACTTAGTACACCATGACAACCAGTCAAGAACGTGAACAGCTCCTCAAAGGTGGGGTCAGCAAACACCCCCCAAGCAAACTCCCACACGAGATCCTGTGCACACCCCCCCAGTCCCAGGGGAGCTGCCCAAACCCAGTGTAAATACAAGGAAAACTTGGCTTGACTCCTCCTGGGACTTTGCTGTTCCCACAACAGCCAGAAGAAAAATCATTCAGTGACTTCAAAATACTCCCTGGAGACTAAACATGTCACTGGAGGAAAGCAGATCCACTGCAGGGCCAGCTCCAAGGTTCACCCCAAATTCAAACACAGCCCCAGGGCTCTCCTCAAAGTCAAGCACAGCCCAGGGCTCATCTCTCTCCCACACCATGGCATGTCTGTGTAGCATTCACTTCTCCAGCTCCTGCCTCGCTTCAGGATGGAACAACACAACCAGAAACCTCCAAAGTCTCACTTGAGCCAACTCCATGTTTAGAGAACATATGAGCTGGCAGCAGCTCTGTATTGCTAGAGAAAATATATCATCCCTCCAAACAGAGACATACAACTGAGAAGACCCATTTCCCTTTCAGACAAACAAAATCCCCCAGACAGCAAAACACTCTGATGCCCCCAGCAGCAGCTCAAGGGGGAGGCCCCAGAGAGAGAACTCGTTGTCATCCTACCTGCAGAAGCCAGTAGCACCTTCTGTGAAACGTGGGGATGATGGAGGAATGGACGTAGCAGCCATACAGGCACTGGGGACACAGAAAGAGAGAAAGCAGAGTCAGATTAGTGGAGGAGCCGTCATGAGAGGCCACGCTGGGGATGGGGAGGCAGCACACGACCCAGGAATTGAGGACATTGTTGTGCTCTTGGTCTGGGGCTGCTGACACACAGCACAGCAGTACTCCAGTGAGAGCACTGTGAGGCATTGCTGCAGGTCACAGAACCCCCCTCAACACCCCCTGCCATGCTAACTTTGCCCAAGGGTGGCCACCCTGGAGTGGCCAGAGCCAGCAGGGACTCCCACGGTGCTCAGCACCCTGACACAGACAGGGCTGGTCTGGGGGCTGCCTTCGAATCTTCACTCCATCATATTTTTGATTTTTGGCAAATACAACACGTTCATCTCTTTTTCCGTGGTTTATCTCCCGGGTATTTCAACTGAAAATGTTGTGTTTGTAAACTGAAAAATTGCTGTCAGATATTTTAGACAGCATAATGCCAAAATACAGTTTGTTTCTTTTATAAAATGAATTCTGCTTCTCTGATTAACTGAAATCAGCATGGCCAAGTAATTCTTTCTACAAGAAAAAAAAAACAAACCAACACATTTCCAGTACATTCAAACTTTTTGGTTGGAAACCAAGCCCAAGACACAAAAGTGGTTTTAACTGCAGATCCCCAGAGCACAGGGGTGCCTGTGCTGCTGGCCATGAGTGCTCAGTGAGCACAGGGGAGGCTGCAGCACTCCCCCCTCCCCAGGATCACCGCTCACAAGGTCGGCCTGAATTAAACAGGATTTAAGGACTGGCTGCTATCACTGAGTTATTTTTAAAACACAAATGACAAAGATTAATAATGTTTTTAAAATGTGTCAAGGGTAAATTCTACACACTGAAATGCAGGGAGGAAAAACAGAGGAGGAAAAAAGCTCTGCAGAAAATAATCCCAAGAAAAGCTTAACATTTAAATCCCTCCCGAGGGCTGGGGAACAGGCGCCCTGACAGTGACTCCTGGCACATGGCACCAGGGCCTGCATGGAAAGGTTTGTAGTGTTCAGTTCTGCTGACTCAGAGCTGCTCCCCCCACTCCAGAAAGCAGCTTGCAAGGTGCAGCATCTCCCAGTCCAACCTGCTTCCCAGGAAAAAGCTGGTCTGGAGCCACTGGAGCAGCCTTCACAGCAGCCAGGGATGTCCACCTTGTGAGGTCTGTATCAATCTATTCCAGCACCTCCTGACTTGCTTCCCACCCCAATTTGCTGTGGAGTCGATCGAAACTTTGCCCTGATTAAAACAAACCCCAGTGCTGGGCTCTGTGCAGCTCGTGGTGCGCAGCAGGCGAGAGTGCTGCCCTCCCTCTCCAGAGCTGTCTCACAGATAATTCTAGAGCTGTCAATAATGAATCACACAAAAGCCTCCCACCTCCATGAAACTGGTTCTCACCATTTCAGCAAACCATTAAAAAAATCCTAACAGCTCAGAGAATTCAAAAAGCACACAGAATACAGAAGGGATTTCTTAAATTTTTGGTTTTCTTTTTTTTTTCCCCATGGAGGCAGGACGTGGGAATCTGACTCTGGATGGATGTTTTGAGGCTGGATGTCCTAACTTGGGCAGCTGGGATGGAGGAGACCCTCACAGTGAGCAAGCTCCTGGCCTTGAAGAGATGGCAGGGACTGTCCCCACGGGCACTGAGAGGTACCACAGCAGCAGAGAAACACTGCAGCCATGAAACAGACCCTGGGAGCCCAGCACATGGAGTGCAGGCAAAATGAGTGATGACAGCAATAAAAACTACATTAATTTTTGGATAAAAAGGCATAAGAAAAGGTTGAGGATATAAATAGAAACCTAGGAAATCTCTGTGTCATTGTTTTGGAGGATTTTCAAGATTAATGGGTTAAGCACTGTGGATGACACAAAATCTGCAGCCTGATGGCTCAGCACATGAGGGTTGTGGGGAGGTGGGTGCAAGATATTCCTACACTTGGATCTGCTGACCCCTGCCTCTGGCCCTGGGATGGCCCAGGGCTGCTGAGCACCTGGCCAGCTCAACACCTCCCTGCAACTAATGAGGAGAGTGGAATTACCACCCTGCCTGGCCAGAGTGGACAGGTAACCAGGGCAGGAGTAATGCCTTTAGCTAAAGCAGCCTTTAAAATGAATTCTTGCTCAAAACAGGCAAAGGGGGTTTCATTAGCTGTGTTTTCTTTTTTTTTTTTTTTTAATTATTTTTTAGTGGGAAGGCAAAAGCTGCAGAGGCCTGTGTGTCTGTGGAGATGTTAATGCCAGGCTGGGCGCTCAGCCAATGCATTAAGTGAAATCGAATTCCTGAAACCAGCTTTAATCAGCAGATTTTTAAGGTTAGAACGACTCTCTCCTCTGCAAGGCTTGCCAAGGTTAATTCTGTCCTGAGCAGGCTGAATTAATGGGCTGGACAGGGGAGAACATTTTTTTTCATGATTCTCTTTTAAGTTTACAAAATCTCCAGAAGAAGAGAAAAGGCATTTCTGAGCAGTGTGAGGAGAAATGCCACCTCAGCAGCTCATGGACTGCTGACCCCGGAGGAGGAGCCCCAGGTGCCCGGCTGTGGGGATGCTCTGACCTCCTGCTGGGTGCCCATGATGGGTCCCTGTGGTCCCATCACCTATCAGGGAGTGTGTCCTTGTCCCTGGAGAGGACCCTGTGTGTGGGGTCAAGGATGCCCTGAGCACAGACTGTGTCCTGCCAGCGTGGGGGATCCCTCCTGTGCAGCTCCCCGGGATGAGACCCCCACAGCTGCCCCAGGAACCAGCTACAGGCACCTCCTGTGCAGCCCCCACACTGCTGCTGGAGGGCCTGGCCCTGCCAGCTCTGCTGCAGCTCATCCCTTTACAATTCCAGGGGTAATTAAAGAGAAAAGGCCTTCTCTGGGCAGCAGGGGAGAGTGTGCAATTACAGCTGCCCGCCCTGCCATTTGTATGCAGCGCACATTTGGCATTACCAAACTTCTGAAAACTGGAGGAAAGGGGGAGGGGGGAATATAAAATCAAATTATTAGTGGATTTTTTTTATCCTGAGCTCCTTAAAGTGATTGTGGCTTATTTAAAAATAATACAATAATGCTGAGGTGTTCTTCCTTAACAAGCATACCTTGGGAATGGAAACAAGAAAGCTGGAGAATCAAAAATTCAAGATAGGGTTGGACAGGCTTTGAAATTCTTCTCCCTGGTGAGTTACACTAGTGGATATTTAAAAAAACCTAAAAACCGCCTAGATTTTGTTCAGATTTTCACACCGAATTCCCAATTCCCTTAATAAGAAGCTAAATCAATCTTTAGAGAACAAATCACGTAAGACCTATGGCTGTACATTATTAAAATATACTTGAGTAATTTTCTGGTGGTGAGGCTTCAACTTTCAACACGCCAGCAGCCTCTGGACACCAGGAGCAGGCTCTGTGCAGGTTACTGGGGAAAGGACCGTGCCCTCTGCTCCTGGCTCCGTGGTGTGCTGGGCAGCACGTGCTCAGCCCAGCAGCTGATCAGCTCCCTGCACATCCCCATGCTGCTGGGATCTCCCTCTATAATTACTGACCATTTCAGAGCTTCCTCACCAATTTCCATGACAGAGCAGCACACTGCTGGCATTAGCAGCACTGCTGCCATGGATCAAACCTCCATGGAAAGCCAAGAGAGGAGTTGGCTCCATTCCTCTCATCATCCTGATGGCAGGGTACAGGTCTCCTGAGGCAGGGGCTGTATCTGAGCCCAACCACGCCCTGCTCTCACCCTCACCTGCTGTAACCAGCACACACTGGGGAGCAGCAGCAGCCACACATGGATTCACAGGCATGGAAGGGAAATGAAAAGCAGCCTGTAAGTGCTCAGATGTGAGCAGCCTTCAATGCAGCAACCTGTGTTTTGGTGATACAGTCAAAATTCAACAGCAAACCCCAGATTCCCATTCCTACCATGATATACAGAATCATTCTGTGATTTTATCACAGACATCTCCATAATCTGTTCTTACAGGTACCACTGCTATCCCATTTTTTTCACCAGCATTTCCATATCCCAGCAGAGACACCACCCAATCTTCCTGAGATTGATTCCTCTGAATTTCATACAAATCATGACCAGAGGAATTTGTCAGCTATTTGTAGTGATACATTTGTTTTACGTGTAGGAGCAAATACCCATCTGTTTCTGTAACCAGCACCCACAAAAATCTCTGCTGATCCTCTGGAGGGCAGAGACCAGCTAGAAAAGCAAGGCAGCTGAAAACTGGGCTTCTTGGCAAAAACCTTCAAATGTTTTGTGTCACCTCTCTTTCAAACAGACCCGAAGCGAGCACCTTCTGAGATTGGGTTATCTTGCAGCTCATGATCCTTCCTTCAGGACAGGGATGCTGAAGCCACAGCAGCATTCCAAACCCATTTAAACGTCAGCTGAGGCTCGCCCCTGTCAGCTGCGGGAGCTGGGAGACAGCGGCGGCTCCCGCCCACTCCATTAATCAGGATTCAGCGAGAAAAGCCAGTGTGCTGCTATAAACCCCCTGACTCGCTGCCAGCTCCACGCACAGGGAGTGCCATCCATCGTCCTCATCCTCCCGCAGCAGCCGGGGGCACTGACGGGCTCGGCCAGGAGCAGGCTCGTGACAACTCTCGCAGGGGACAAGAGATTCTCAGCATTTCCCCGTGCGGATTGGCCCCAGTTCAGCTTTTTTAAACAGTAAACAGGGAGGGGAAAGCACGTCTGAACCCTGGGGAATCCCCAGGGCCAGAAGGCTGCCGCCAGAGCTCTTATTTTGACTTAAGAAGTGTCGTAGTATAGGAATGCATCCAAAATTTCCCATTACTGCTGCAAATCAAAACCAAAACGCTGCTAAACGTGTTTTCTCACTCATCTTGGAGAAAGGCAGATATTAGACAGGTTTGGATTTTCCTCTGACGTTCATAAATAGTAACTTTGATTCAGCAAAGCACAAGACCACGTGCTCAACTCTCAGCCTGGGCTGAGCCGCGCTGCTGGCAAGGTTCGCCTTTTATCAATGTCAACAGAACTTAAGCAATTGCTTATGGTTTGCCAGGTTGGGCAAGGAGTCCCTGGTACTGACAGCAGATCCCAAAAACATTCTTAAAATTTCCAGGCAGCTGCAAAGCCCAGAGAAGCTGATTGTTCCCTTTTGAGCTGTGCCACAAGGGCAGAGCGCCGTGCAGCCCCGGGCGCTGCCCGCTCTGCGGGCACTCGGCCTGGCACAGGGATTTCGGGTTTGATCCTGTCAGTGCTTTTCCTGACACATTTCAAACCCCTCATAATGCCCTCGATGCCACTGGCAGCCATAGCCAGGTGACAGATCCTGGACTGAGCCCAGGGCTCTCATGTGATGGCTGATCAAGGGAGGAGAGGTTCCACAGCCTGTGCATTGCAGGACCTTGTCACTTCTGGTGGCTTTTGTTAACAAATATTGTTCTGTTTACCTCGGGACTCGTTAGAAAGCAATTTTTGAAATGTTCAATATTTAATGCAATATTTAAATGTTTAATGGGTTCTTTTTCAAACCCTGTTTTCCCTTTGTGGGGTTCTGAAGTCTTTGCAAGGATTGCAAGGTTTTAACTTTCTCGCTGTTCGAAATGAATCCTCTAATGACATTGGCTTAACGACAGAAATCAGCGTACATGGGACTGATGCTTCCACGGGCAGCAACACCCACTGCCTGGCCCACTGCAGGATCATTGGTATGCACCCCCACACCCCCACTGCAGTGCCTGCCTCTTCATAAATGCATATTTCTTTATTAATACGGGGATACTTTAATCTCAGTCTAATTTTACCTTGAGGGAAGCTCTATCCTGAGGCTGCCAGGAGCTTAGACCCTCCAGATGCAGTGGTGTGATTTGTATTCAAAGCAGCAGGTCTGTCTGTCAACATGTTTGTCTCCCTTCTCTGCCAGCTCTTATTTATAATCCCATTCAGATTAATGAATGACAGTAGTTCTCATCACAAGAAATTTGATTAATCAATTTAAGTGCTTAATCACCCTGGCCTGGGTGAAAAGCGTACTGGAGGGTTGCTGCCTGGATAGGGGCAAAGTTGTGAGATGTAGGAGGGAAACATCATCACTTTCCCTGGGGAACAGCTCGAGCCAGGAATGTGCACTGGATCCTTGACGGGATTACAAGCTTTCCAAGAGCTCAAAATTTCCTTAGGGCCAGCACTCATTGCCAATTAGAAATGAAATATCCTTTTCAACCCATCTCCTGATCTGACACAAAAAGCTTCACACTACTCACCTCACTCCCTTGCTACCCATGTTGCTCAAACTGAACCCAAAAATTGTCAATCATAAAACCCCCTGCAGGGTGATGACCAGGATAACACACCTGGGCATCCTGCAGCATCCTGCTCCCCATTAGTCCTGCCCATCACTCTCCTGTACCTCAAAGACTCTCACAGCCTGGCTGTGTCACCAGCTTGAATACTCCAGAGTAATCTCCAGGGTTTTCTGGAGACCTGGGAGATATTTCAGGTGAGGGATAGGAGCAAGGCTGAGCAGAAATCACTGATTTGTAGGACAGAGGCCACACAGTGTGAGCACTGCCTGTAGCTGCTCTTGTAGGTACTGTCAATGACATGATAAACCAAAAAACTCCTGTAACAAAGCTCCAAGCAGGCTGTGCTCAACCAGGTATGCAGGATATGGGAATTCTTACTGGGAAGGATTCCCACATTCACCTCCACTAAACTCAAAGGGACTCAGAGGCAGGGATCTGACTTGACTAAGGTAGCAAAGACTGTTGTGACAAGAGCAGCACCACATCTCCAGCCCAGCTGCCTCCACTGTGGCCATCACGGCCAGGCTCACCCAAGTGGGAAACCTGGTTATTATCTGTCTGATTCTCCTTTTTTGGGAAAGAAAAAAGACCATCACAGCATGGGGGAACCAGACAAAATGTGACAGTGCCCTGGGGAAATGCAGGCTGAGATGGTATTTTTGCAGACACACAATAGAAACAAGGCACATCAGGAACGATCCCAGGGCGTGCAGGGCACGATCTGGGCGGAATGTTTGTCTGGCATGTTCACTGTCTGTCTGACATGGGAAAATAAGGACAAGTCCCACAAATCCAACTTACAGGAAATATATAAATAAGACAACTTTTGGGACCTATTAATTATACATACAGTTTTATCTTGGATTAATTTTGAGCTGGAATAGACAAGAAGCCTTCGCTGGGATCTTTTTTTCACAGCCTCCCTTGGGCAAAATCAGCCCTAGAGCTACCTGCAGCCATCCCACTCTGCAGAGGGTGCAGCTTCTGGGTCCTGTTCTCTTTACTCCACTTGCTTACAGTTAAGAGCAGCAGGTGCTGCAGTGAGTGACTCAGTGACCAACACGTGCCCATCCCTGACTTCAGGCTCTTCACAAAGGTGGCACAGTTCCACTGCAGCTCCACACTGCAGCTCTGCCTGAGCAGAGAGCACAGGCCTGTGGAGTGCCTGGGTGCTCCAGACAGGGAGCTTCCAGTGGAAGCTGATATGGGAAGCTTCCCTTCCCATTTCAGGAAGCCATTTAAGGTTTTTAATAGCTCCTGAATTCTGAAAATTGAATCCAAGTGCATAGAAAACTCAGAAGGGCCTGACTTTCAAACCTCCTTCCAAAGAATCCCTTTATTAAAAAGCATTTACACAACCTAAAACAAATTATTATGTATGCCAATACTAAATGTTCCCATTCTGATTTAAAATCCTTACAGCCTCACTACAAGCAATGGCAGGAGCTACAGTGAGCAGGCATTTAAGAATGTCTTTCTGGACAAGCTGTTGTAGAAATACTCAGTTTATACTGCTTACAAGTAACTTACCAATACTTCATTCCTGTCCCACAAAACCCAAACAGAAAAGCATTAATTTCTCAAGATTAGTGCACCAAAAATTTACTGAAGTTCACCATCAGCAAACAGCTGAGTGTTTCTGACGTTCAATAAGCAGTGAAAAGGTCAACGTTTTACTTGCATTTATTTTTTATCAGAGAAGGGAAAGCTCATTTTCATGACAGATAATGAACATTGGAAGAGGTCTGCTACAGCAAGATACACAAGATGGGGGTACTCTCCATATGAACAGTGGCTGAACCTCAGAGCCCTCCCTGGTGCCTTCCTGAGGTGACATTATCACTGGGATTTACCTGAAGTGACATTATCACTGGAACTTCACCTTCTGAAGAGCCCTTCAGGGCTGTTTAACAGTTATGTCACTTGGACAGCTGAGGAAGGAAAATACAGCTCTAAACACAAAAGCAAATTATCTCCCATATGCCCTGAGACATTATGGAGGGTGGAAGCAGAGATGGCTAAGCAAATTTTCCTCCTGTAAAATAACAGTGATTTCTATCACTGCCATTCAAAGGATAGCTGTCCAAGGAGGATCTGTCTACACATTTCAACAAGTTATTTGCATTCTTTCAGGAATGGGACTAGGAGGCTGTGGCATCATGGACCTTTGGTCTGGACCATCCCACTCCTGCCTTTTGGGTCACTCCACCTGGGGCAGAAAGGCTACAGGGCTGCCCTGCCACGAGCTGTCCCTGCACTCCTCTGTAGGGACTGTCCTCCAAGAGACACCTGGAGTCCTGCCATGTACAGAACATCAGCCACCACCTGGCCCTGAGATCTCTGACTCCACTGTACCAGGACCCTGTACCTGCTCCTGCACCTCCCCAGCTGCAACCACAGTGCCTGGACACCACTGCAAAGGTGCAGCCCCTGGGGACATCACCTGCCACGTCTTCTGTACACAAACTGACCCAAAGGGATTTGCTTTTGCTTTAACTGACTTGTCACCAGCATCTAATAACAGACCTGGGGGGCTTTGCTGATTAATTAGATGAAAGGCTTCACACAAATGAATCTTAATGGGACCTCAGGCACCCCCCTCACACCTTTTGTACTCTTTAGCTAAGAAGCTGAAAATGCTCATAAAGGACATAAGTGGAATTGCAGGTTCTTTAGCAGGTGATGAGGGTTGAAAAGTCTCCCACATCTGTGTCACTCGAGGTCACCCAGGCCTCAGTGTGTGGAGAGTGATGGTGGCAGCAGGGCAGTGCCTGGCTCCAGCACAGCCTCCTCCAGCTGCAGGGTCCCACCATCCCACAGCCTCTGGTGGCCCTGCACAGAGAAGGGGACCTGGCAGTCACAGAGCACTGACAAATGAAAGTCAAGTGATTAGCTGGCAGGTTCAACAGTTTTGCTTCTAAAGTGCTTTCTGCATATTTTCTCAATAAAGGCAAGACAGTGCTGATGAGCTGTATGACAAAACAGAACGCTGAATCATTTTTAGTACATCACCTCTTCTCATGCAGAGGGAATCTTCTGTCTTCCCCATCACAGCCAATTAGAGCATTCACAACATTTCTTCAAGGCTGACAGTGATTGGAAAAGATCATGGGACTCTTAAGAGAGAATTCCACACTTTAAGTCATTAGATCTGTTCTCCCCATCCTCCTGGTTTCCGGGTACTTCACTGGCAATGGCAGAGCAGCATTTTGCTCCACTCAAACTATTTTTTCCTTGACTGTGAGTACAAAGTGCAGCTTTGTCAATATCAACAGAAAAGATGGTTTTCCCTCAAAGCAGCAGGAGTATGTCTGGGGTGTGGAACTGTGGCTCTGAGCCCTGTCCCCTGCTCCTGCAGGAAACAGCATCCTGGAGATCCTCTGTCCTTCTGCAGAGAAGGACACAGCTGGCTCAGGAAAGAGAACTGCTGGAGAATGGTGCTGAGCAAGAACTGAAATGTTATTTGAACGTGAAATGACTGACTATTTCAGCTTTTTTCAAGACTGACATGGCAAAATGCCATCCCTTGAAAGGAGTCCCATCTTACAAAACCTGGACCTGTACATAGAAACTTGAAACACTTTCTGAAATGTTCACTGGCTGAATCCAGCTCAAAAGGAGATCAGTGCTCTCACAGGTAACTCACAGTGCCCAGAGGTTCATGGTGCTGACAGATCACAGGAAGATTCACAGCAACACGTGTCAATTTAAACAGTGTTTGTTTCATTCTTGTAAGCAGAAGGTTTTCAGCATTTGGGAGAAAGGTGCAGACAGACACTCAGGTGCTTGTTCACTGACAAGAGAAAATGCTCTGCTGAGAGTGAGCACTGGCTGCAGCACAAAACTGAACAGCCAGATTTTCTCCGTCACTGAAACCAAGTTCAGGATTCAAGGAAAGCAGAAGAAAACAGAAAATTCTGGGCTGCTTGCTTCCCAACCTCCCACTGACACCACAAAACTGTCATTAGAAATGAGTCCCACGGGCAGGCAGAAATCTGTTCCCTCGGCCACACAATCCATCATCTCTATCCAATACACTGCCTGTAGGTTTACAAATCACAAGGAATTTACCAAGTGGCTTTCATAAGGAAAAGTGGACAATAAATCATCATCACACCAATGCCACTCATGTAACACACAGGTTCATTTTCATGCCAAATTTCATAATTGGTAACTGTAAAAAAACCAAAACCAACAGAACTTCATCATCTAAGCAGTCTTCAAAAATAATGATACAGTATTAAGGACAGACATTAATTAAATTATTCACCTGTTCCTTCTTCTCTAATTCCATGCTGAACCTGAAAAGGTAGGAACTCTGCCCTCACCAGAGCCAAGGCTGCACTTTGCCCCCAAGAGCTTTTTAAAACAATTGGTTTTACTTGCATTAAGCTGAGGAGTCTGAAGGACAGGGACAATCCCTCTGGAACTCCTGCCACTGCTGTGCAGCGGCTGCAGCACCTCCTCAAACTTTTGATAAATCCTCCTCTGAAATGGCAATTAACACCTTTTGCAGGTCACCCCACAAGATTAATTTTCCAAGCACAGATTAATGAAAACGCAGGCAGAAGTGTTTAGAAAATATTTTCCCTATTAATCTTCATCAGCAGCAGATTACCAGCAGGGCGGCTAATGAAGACATCGGCTCGTTAAGGTGAGAGCAGGCAGGGAGAAGGACAGGGCTGTTCTCCAGGCACCATAAGCAGCTCTGTCACCACCATGTCCCCAGGACACTGCAGATTCCACAGAGGAATGGCTCAGGTGTCCCAAAACACTGACTGGGTCCTACCCATGTGCTGAAGGGCAGCTCAGAGGAGGGAACTGCCCAAGAACAGCAATCGTACAGCCAACAGGTTCAAAGTTCCACAACAGGAGCACAGACAAACACATTTAAAAACCTTCAGTCCCTCCAAATCCACCAACAGCAAATGCTACTTCTAGTTGAAAGTTTACCCTTAGGACTGGGAGGCTCCTTTTCAACAGAACTTTTCTCTGCTGCACACAAACCTCAAAGAGATGTTTAATTGAACTGGGTAAACAGTCTGAAACTAGCACAAAGACTATCCTGCAGAACAAATCTGCCCCTGAAAGGAGCCCATGGTCACTGCACAGCTCATGGATGATGGCTCTGGAAAGAAGACTGAGTGGGCCTACCTTCCTGAAGCTTGACTTTCTGAGAAACACAGAACCCCTGTATTTCCTGAAATTACCAGAGAATGTTTATGTTTCTTTCTCTAACAACTGTGTCACCTGCAGTTCAAGCTAACAACAGTTTCTTTCCTTATTATATTTTCTTTTCCAGCATTAACCCTCTTTTAAATTGAAAAATGGTATTCTGCCCTTATTTTTCCAAGCTCATGGGTGGCAATGTTGCATTTTGATACAGTCTAGCTTAGAGCCTGGTTTGGGTTTAAAAAGAGTAAATGTGTGTCTGTTTAGGAGCCTTGCCTCGGGGAAGGGAGCTCTCTCCTGCCTGGCTCACTACAGAATCAATCAAACCTGCACTTAATGGCAGGACGGGAAGGCAGTGGGAGGAGAAGCCGAAACCACATCCCCTGTCCTTTGTCAGCAGCACAAAGCTGCGCACTCCGTACCCTTCAAAGCTCCTTGCAGGCGGGCGCTGAACCACTGCTGAGGCGCTGCGGGTGCTTCCTCCCGGCAGCTCATCCTCCTCCTCATCCTCCTCCTCCTCCTCATCCTTCTCCTCCTCCTCATCCTCCTCCTCTCCTCCTCCACCTTCGGACCAGCGCCGAGGGCTCGTCCCAGCCCACAGCTGAAACACCCGGGACAGCTGAACCTAACGTTAGCAAAGGTGACCTTCAAACCTTTCTGGTGTTTAAATTCTGTGTGCACCCCTCACAAATTACCTGTTTGATATGAGGGATGCCACTTCACCAGGGTATGCTTTATAAAATGAAAATATCATCACTTTATGTCAAGGTTTGCTTGCAAGTTTGGTCTGTAAGAAAAAGGTGTAATGACGTCAAGGAAAAGAGAGGGATGGACCTGAGCTAAGCTGGATCTGACCCTGACTGTCAAGACACCAACTCACCTCTCCCTTGTGGAGCAGGGGAGGCCCAGTAAGTATAAAGTTTAATGCTACCCTGTTTAATGATATTTTCACTTCAACCGCACTGTAAAATTAACTGAGAACTTACATTAAAACAAGACTTATTTTATGCTGATCATTAAGTAAGGAGGTTTCACACTTGAGATCTGTTATATTAAAGGGGACTGAAATTGCTTGTATCAATTACTTTATTCTAAGTGGACAGACTTCTTATGAAAGATTGAAACTGTTTTGTGACTATAGAGGAGAAAACTGGCAAATCCTGGGTGGGAAGGGATCTCTGGTCTGTGGCTGCTGCTTGTGCTGCCTGGGGAAACACTCACCTCACCTAATGTGTGTCAGGGGAGCTGCTGTGGACTCCAGGCTTGGCACATGGCATGGTCCCACATGACCTTTGGTGGACCACAGGCCTTATTTTCTGCCACTGAAACAATTTTCTTCATGTTCTACTACCCAAAGCAAATGAAGGTGCACTCCACTGAAGTCTGGTAACTTTGCTCTTTACCTTGTAAGTAAATACATCTAGGAGTGCAGTTCAAAAAGTAACAAACTAATGAGCTCAGAGGAGCCATCCTCTGCATCACCCAGACACTGAACACGTGCACATGTACACAGAACTAAGGAAAAAACTGGTTAAGTAGAAAAGCTGCAGTAGCATGAGCAACTGGGAAGATGCATAGCCCTAAGCAAGTTCTGCACCAAACTGGCTGCTCCAGTGACTGAGAGTGAAACACAGCCCCTAAAAACTGATGCACTCCTCAAATGATCTCACTGTGCCATCTCTGATACAGCTCAGTGCCACTACAGGTATGCAATTAATTACAGACCAGCTGTAATGCACTTTGCAAATGAAAATTCTATTAAAATGTGATTATTAATTCTACAAAAACATAATTATTAATTCCATTACTACTAACTGCCAACGGCACAAACCCAGTTTGAAATGTAAAACCCCCCTCAGGTAAGTTTAAAGACACACAATAAATGGTGCAAGGAAACAAAGTACTTGAAGGGCCCTCAGGCCACTAAAACTTTCCAAGCACAAAGCAACCCACCCAAAGACCTGTGCTTGCACAATGGCACAGGCAGCTTTAGGAAAGTGCTTTTTTCTGCAGGTTGTGTGTTTTGTTGTGATCATCCTCGTCACCCTCTTTTCTCTTAACATAGAAAAAGAGGCATTTCCAGTTGCAGAAGGTGCTGACTTTGCAAGATGGGGCTTGCCAGTGTTATCCCCGTTTATACAACTGCACAGTGTTTATTTAAACACGAGCCAAAGCTCAGCTGTGTGAGGGGGACGAGCACATGGCAGTGCCAGCCATCCAGCCCTGCTGCTGGCACCCACGAGCAGAACTGCTCTTTGTCACACACCCACAGCCAGGGAGGCTCCACGAAGCCAAGCCCTAAATTTAGAAGTCATCATCCCAAAGCTGTACGTGGAACAATTCATCAGGATGACAGCAGCAGCCTGTGAAATGGAGTGGTTTGGAGAATAATGCACACAG
Organism: Notiomystis cincta; assembly: GCA_013398075.1. Classification (NCBI taxonomy): domain Eukaryota; kingdom Metazoa; phylum Chordata; class Aves; order Passeriformes; family Notiomystidae; genus Notiomystis; species Notiomystis cincta. Next base: position 95,033 of record VZRX01004896.1, on the reverse strand, counting down.
GTAGCTGCACAGCACAGGATGTTTGGAGTCTCACGAGTGTGGATTGTGCTGCTTCAGAATGGGGTGGGGCTTTGCCAGGGTCCTGTGATGACTCTGCCACAGGGCTTTACCTCAAATAACATTTCAGCCTATCCTAACACGTAACAAAGATCTAATTATGTTCTGGAGAGCAGAAAAAAAAGAAATACAGTAAGAAGGAAAAGGATCCCCCTGCATTCAGCAGCACCAGTGACCCCAGGCTGCTGAGCCCAGCAGCCCACGTGTGAACACCTTGGGCACCCTCAGTGCTGGGCTCCCCCCTGCTTCTGTCCTCATGAGCCCTGCAGCTGGCACCTGACTCCCTTGAGAAGGCTTGGACAAAGACTCAAGACTCCAGGACAAGTAGGGACCATCTTAAATGTGAATTTACCTGCAGCCACTCTTCCTCTGGTCATGCCTGTGCCACCACCAGCCCTCATTTTATGTGATTCTCACCTCCCCACTTTATTTCTTTGACATTTGTAGATGGAACAACTGCATCACTTCCCAGCCCTGGTTTTGCCAGATTAAACAAGCTTTTTATTTCTGCCCATAAAACAGCCCATTTTCCTGATCTGACCTGTCATTTTCTGTTCTGCTCTGCACCAATGTCCCCTGATCACTGCCCTCCTCCATTGTACATGGAGCTGTAAATGACACAGTGCCACCTTGCTCATGGCCCCATCGTGCCCCACTGCTGCTATTTCCTCTCTGAAGCACCCAAAGGATTGCACATGCCATAAGAGCCATTAGTACATGCTGTCTGAGGTTAAGGAACTCCAAATAACATTCAACAGTGTGTGCAAGCCACCCTAAATCGACTGATGAGACATCAAATTTTGCTGGAAAGATTCTTCAGTGTGCAAAGTGTTGGTAAACACAGGAGATTTAACTGACCATGGCCCTACCTGGCCTGCAAGCAGGACATCCCCAGGCTGGGCAGAGGGAAATTACAACACATCTCTGAGAATAAAAGTGATGTAAAAGCTAATCTCTCTCTTTCTCATCCCTGTATTCCCAGTCACAAGCTGCATGTTCATTATCTTCCATTAACGTATTGTGTCCTCTTCCTTAACTAATAAAACGTTTATCTCCAAGGAAATTCTGCAGAAAAGACTGAATTTGCATACACATAATAGACATGTCAAAATGTAAGATGTGAGGACTTGCTATTCCAGCTAAGAGTGTTACACATCATTTGTATTGGTCTCCCTGAATTCCAGAACAGCTCCTCTGAATCCCATCCCTGCCAGTGGCACTGCAGGACCAACTGCAGATCTGTTGCATTTACTGAGGGTGCAACACTGAGCAGGAACTGCACATTTGGGCTACACATGTTTTGGAGCAGTCACTCCCATCATCTAAATACAGCTGCTTATTGTGCACTTCACAGCAGAAAAGCCAGGTGACAGTGAAGCATTAGGCGGGATAAAATCTGAAAAATTAATAGTAGGGCATTCATGTTTCCCAAGGAGGAGGGAAGGTCTGGAGACAGGAGCACCAAAAGAGCTGGCTGCCCCACAGCACCTCACATCACTGCCTTAACCAGCACTGCAATGGCTCTATGCATGGGAGAGTCCCAAAGGAGAGGAATCTCTGCACATAATGAGCCAGAACAACCTGCAATGCTAAAGGTGAACTTCAGTTACAGATCTGTTGTGCATTTTGCTCCAGACCATGATAAAAATTTCTTTCCCTGCCAACAAAAAAGTCTACCATGAATTCTTTTTTTTGAAAACTATTTTTGAAAGCCCACTTAGGAAGCAGATGTGCTTCAGGGGATAGAAGAGGCAGCACCATATGCACAATGCAATACTGGGAGGCAGAGTTTAGGATACTGACATTATAAAACCCAGGTAGCAATGGGAAATAGTATTTTTACAAAGGTTACAAACAGGAATGCAAGGCCTAAGGGAAATTTTCCAGATGCTGCTCAGTAATGTGGTATTGTGCATTCCCTCTTTTCCTACCAGTGGGGCAAGGAGAGCCATGCTGACCAGAGCTGTGATGCTCACCAGGCTCCCTGGCCACACTGGTCAGTGTCCTGTCACCAGGAGCAGGAAACAACCTCCCAGGTGACAATTCCCCAGCACAAGGAGCATCATCCCAGCTCCACAGCTGAGCCATACTCCAGTACCTCTCCCCCATACCAATGCCTCCTGCAGTTCAGTTGCCATCCTCTCTGCATCCATAAATCAACTTTATGGAATGCACCAATTCAGGAGCGGTGCAATAAAATACACCTGTATTATTGGAATATCAACTATGTTTGCAAAGAAACAGTTTTTTTCCATGAGCTCCCCAGCCACCTCCTCCAGTTCTGCAGAGCTGAGCACAGAACAGGACAGAGGTGACTCTGCCCAGCACAGAGTTTGTTCAGAGGCCCTCAGCCAGTTCCTCACACCCTGTGCTGTTCTGGGCATCAGCACTGAGGGGGGCAAACTGTGCACAACCCATGGTAAAATCCTGGATAACAGAGACTTCTCACATCCATATTTAAAAAAAAAACCCAAACTATTTCAAGTAGTCGGGCAAACATCACCCAGATGGCAAGTTTGCTGTATCCTTGCTGAAAAATACTATGCAGCCAACAAATCCATATGGCCAACCAGAGGAGCCACATAAAGATAACGATACGCCTATACAGGCAAAATGTTAATGAATTGGGCCCAAAGTACATAAAAATCTGCTACCTGGTCCATTACACCTGTTTATGAAATCAATGCTTGTATTTACCTTAACATTTAGTAGTTCATACACACAGGATGGGCAGGCAGGGTCAGTGCAAGGGTGTTGGCACAAGGCCACCTCTGCAGCCCACTCTGCTTCCCACACCCCAGTCTTTGCCCCCTTTCAGCTGGAAATGGGGTCTCACAGTCTTCAAATTCCCCTGAAGGGGAAAGGGATGAGACATACAAGCAGATGGTGTATAAATAAGATTCTGGAAAAATCTCTCAATGCCTGTGGATTTATCTCCTTTAAGAAGGTCAGCCCGTTCGCTGGAGGGTTATTAAGCTCTCTGACACGTAGTGGAGGCAGTAAAAGAGATGCAGGAAGGGCTGCATCACCTGAACCACTGACTCAAACAAATGCCAAACACTGACACCATCGAGGCTCTGCCATCGTCACCACCTTCTCCACGGCTCTCATCCATGCAAGAGCCATTTCTGTTGTCTTCCACGATGACACTGAGCTGGAAAAGATGAGGGAGACAACAGCATGAATCCTCTGTATTAGGATTCATCAACTAAGTGGCCATTACAGCAGGAACTGTCACGATGCTCGATGACCAACAAGATCTGCATTTACGCCCTGCTGCCTGGAATCCCCCCCCCAGTGATTTACACACCCACACACGCCCACACAAGGCTTATCCCGAGCATCCTGCCCTGGAAGGAGGGGTGAGCTGGCTGACACACCACGGCACTGGGGAGGAAGGGGGTTTGCCCAGCCCCAGCCGTTGCTCCGAGGTGCTGGGCAGACGCAGGTGCCGGCAGAGGCTGCGACAAAAGGCTCCCGCCTGGAGGGCTCTGCGTGCTGCTGCCGGCTCCGCCGAATTATCCCGGGTGCCCCCGGCCCGCGGGGAGCCCGCGTGGGAACCGCCGCAGTGGTTTCCAAGGCAACGGCGCGATGTGAGGCAGGATTCCTTTCTCATCAGCGAGATGGCTCAAGTATCCATTGCCTTCCGCGGCGGGTTGAATAACAAACGTGAACGCCAACAAATCAATGAGACGAGCAGGATTTTAAACCCTGCAAAATGCTTGTTTTCTTCTGTATTCCCTCGAGCCCGAGGCTCCCCAGCCAAGTTAGAGCAAAGGGATTTCAAATTTGGCAAGAATCTAGGCAACAGATCCTCCTGAAGTGCAAACTGCCACAGTTCCACTGAAGTCAGCAGAGATATGACAATTTACACCCACTTAGGTTCTGCCACTGGGTAATTAGCACATTGCAAATAACTGGAAACAGATTCCCAAATAAGAACATTCTTAAGCTTGAAGCAAGAATGTTTAAATGTGAAAAAGAAAACCTCCACAGTTTTTTTTCCAGGATTAAGGAACCTTGCATGCTTCTCTGCTGGCTTCTTCTACTACATTACAGAATAAAGTAAAAAATTATCAGGTTTTTTTGTTCCCCTGATGACCCAGGTTGAAACCACAGTCGTGTAATCAGCCTTGCTGTACCTGGTGTACTTGGCTGACACATCTCCCACCCAGCTCAGCCCAACTGCCCTTCCACTACCAACTTCCCCCAGGGACCCAGCATCACAACCACTCATTCCAGTCATGCCTGGGTTTTGTCATCTACCCCATTTTACAGACTTTTATTTCAAACACAGAGGTAACAATGCACATGTTGATCATTTGCAGAATGTAATACGCAAGTTCTGTATATTTTCTCTCCTAATCAATACCCAAAAAGGTCAAGCAGAACGAACCCTTCACTCTTTCACATTGGGCTGACTGGTCTAACATCAGTCCTGGGCAAAGCAGGGGAAAAATTGATATGAGATTCAATTAATAAGAAATTCAAGTATGTTTTAATGCATTTAACGCTCACCAACTTGGTTCCATGGGAAATAGCTCTTGTCAAGTAAACCTGATTTCATTCCTTCAGGAGGTTCAAATTCTGGTTGACAAAGGCCACATATTTGGAAGGCACTTAAAAATCTTGTATGGCATTTGACTCCGTACCAAACAGCATTCAAATGTTAAAAACACACACACATTTAATGGATTAAAAACTGTCTAGCAGACAGATCTTGAAAGCAGTGGTCAGCTGGGACCTATAATTGAATTGTGATCTTCCAGAGACAAGGCTGCACCCCGGGAAGCAATGCCTCTGGAAGAGCTCAGGCTCTGGAATGGACAAGTGGCTCAGCCCACACGTGCAGGTAGCTGTGAAAGCCAGGTGCTGCTGTGTCAGCACTAACAGCAGACACGTGGTTGGTGGAGGCTCCTGCAGCACAGCTGGACAGAGATACCCACAGATCTCTTCCTTTGCCTGAGTGGTAACTGCCTGGCTCTGTCACACTGGTTTGCTCAGTTAGAACAGTTCTGAAGAGGGGAAATATCTGAAGTGGCACAGCAAGGATGCCCTTCCCTGCCCTTTTCCCAGGATATGGATTCTCCTTGCACCATCCATCACACATGAGCTGTTACCTCACAGAAGAAGGTGCAGACCAGCCATGCATAATTGAGGACACCTCTGCCCTTACCCACTGACCATGTGCAGGCACTCCATCCATCAGCCCACATGTGAGCTCACTGGGGGCAGTCAAAAAGGCAGGGACACCCCAGTAAAAGGTCTCCTGAATCTGGTTCCTCCTGCCACCAGCAGCAGACAATCAGGGATTCCTGAGAGGTGGAAGAGCTGCCCTGCCTGCAGCTGACCTGTGCCCTGCCCCATCCCTGCCCTGCTTAGTGAGTCTGACCAACAGCCTGCTGCTCTTCTCAGCAGGTCACTCTAAATGCCAGAAGTGCTGAGTCAGGGAAATTTAATGTGACCTCTACACCTCAACAACAAACAAAGCCACAAAACCGTCCCTGTGCTCACCTGCAAGCAAGTCATTGGCTCTCATCTGCATGAAGAACCATCTGGAGGGAACACTGGTGGGGAGGGAGTGCAGGGCAAGGGGATCTGTGGGAGGAGATGAGAAGCACTGATGCTCTGACGCAAGACTTGCCATGTTTGCTCAGGCCCCAACATCAGCCAAAAGAAAGGAAGAGGAAGCCCCAAAGGTCCAAGGAAAGGGCTGTGCAGCCCCAAAGCACTAGCACTGAGACAGGATCTCGCCCCCACAACCCTGTTCAGGGTGCCAGACTGCTCAGAAATCAAGCCTGCTGATAACTCTGTAAGGAACTGTGGCTGTAAGGAACGGACGTGTTTTAACGCCATCCGCCGCCGAGTGGGAGCTTGTCCTCCCAACGTCTGCTGTGCTGCAGAGCCACCCCTCTGTCCCTCCTCACAGCACAGCCATCCCTCTGCCTCTCCTCAGAGCACAGCCATCCCTCCCACGTCCCTCCTCACAGCCAGGCTCACTATTAGCCAGGGAAGCAGAGGATGTCCTATGGCAAGGGGGGAATAAATCATTGTTCCCAGCTAAATGGAGTAGTGCAGATCTGCTGGAAATGCTGCCTTTAGCAGCAGTGCAAATAATGGAGATTGCACGCGCCGGGGCCAAGGCAATGAGCCACCACACCACTGATGGGGCACTTGTACAACTGCAGGAGTTGTGTTTCACAGCCAGCTTTAACAAAGGCAGCATTGCTGTTCAGAGCTGAGGATTAATTCTGCTCCTCCCCATGCACAGGTTATCCCAGGCAGACCCCAGCGAGGCTGAAGGACAAGCAGCTCTTGCTGGTGTCTCCCCCTCAGCCACTGCTGTGTTTGTGGGGTCCAACACTGGGGGGTGTGAGAGAGGGAGCATCCTTAGTATACACTGGTAAACGAATATTCATTATTTTATCTGGGGGGATTATCTACTGTCAGATATGAAAGAGAGCCATTACCATACTGGATCCATCCCTGTTTAGCCTCAGTTCCTGTTCCTGACAGCCACCAGCACAAGATGCACTGGAAGAAGGTGAAAGGCTTTTGCACAAGACATCAGGAACTCCTGAAGGCACTATCCAAAATCCTAAACAACCTTCCATGCTGTAACTATTCCATTGGCAGAGAGAATGAGATCTATGATTTATCTACACAATTATAATTTACATTTTAATGAATGATGCTGCAACAAACAAGCCAAAGTATCTCATCTCTAGCATCTAATTCTGTTGAAGCCAGTCAGCATGTTCCACTGTTCACCAATTTCACTTGAAACTCCTGGCACCTCTGGCTGTGTAACCTCTTTATTCCACTCCCCAGGAATCTGCCATTTGCATCTTTGCCCAAATTAAAAAAGAAAAGCACCCATGTGGTTGACAGCCACTCCCCAGTGGGAACCACAATGTGGCCAATGACTGGAGAATTCCCAGAAAGCCATGCATTCAGTAACAGGACAGAAGACCTGAATGAACCCAGGGAGAGACTTACAGGCTTCATTCTCTTCAGCAGTTTGCAGAAAGTGCATAACAACATATTATTAGAGTATAAAGATGAAAGGCATATAAATCTGTACAAGAAAGCCCAGAATCTCTACAAAAGGATTACAATGAAAAACAAAATTACAGATGAAAATTAGACATCAGCTGTGACAGTGCTTGCTCTAGTCAGAAACAACAACCAGGATGTCAAACTGGTGCAATACTTCACTCTACAAGTTTAAGTTTTTAACCAAAGAACTGCAGCTTCTCATTGATTTTTTTCAGCATATTTAAAAATAGATTAGTACATTACTGTAACTGTGGTGGGTTTTTTTAAACAGATGAAGCATAATACATTACAGATACTACTCCAATTTTTTTAAATGTGACTTGTTAAGTAGTTGTATGCATTAGTAGATAATTTTCTATGAAACAGGAAAGTCAAAAAGGCTTTTCCATTAAAAGCATCTCTGCCTTGATCCCACCTGCTCTGCACTGGAACCTTTTATTCCACTCTGTGTGTGTGTGTGTAGCTTTACAGAGATCCTGGAACCCTTGGGTTCAACTGAGCCTTATTACATTTTAAAACCTTTGGATGGCAGCAGCAAAGTGTTCTGCACTATAAACCAGAACACAGCTGAGCTTTGATGGGTATGCTGCTTCTTTCTACCCCACAAAACACTTTCTAAATGCTATTAAAATTTAGCATACACCATAATAACCAGGCTGCATTTTTTTCCACATTTAAGTCAATTGACTTTCAAGTTTTATCTTTCCACATACTTTGAATCAAATAAAGTTGTTTCTGCAGCTCAGGAGGAGGAGGATGTGGCTCATCTTGACGAGCAGCAGTTCCATGAGCAAAATTGTGGATAACCAAATAAAACTGCCAGTGGCCAGCAGAGACAAAGTAGAAAAGTTACACATTTTCTGTCTTTTCCAGCTATTAGATTACTCTGGAGTGACAGGGAATGCAGAAAGCTCCTGTCAGCACATTCCCAGGGGAGGGAGATGTGCAGGGAGGACAGGACCAGGATGATGCAGGCAAAGGTCACTTTTCACATAAACTGGAGGGGAACTGATGTGTGGTTGGGACCAAAAATAAGCCCTGGAAATACAAACCCTGGTGCAGGAAGGGAAGGGAAGCAGCCAGTGGGGTCAGGGATCTCTGTCTCACCCGGAGGGACCCTGCACTCCCACTTCATCAGGAGAGCTGAGCACTGCCCTCCTCTGGTTTCAAACACTTTTATATTTAAATGGCAAATAATTCTGAAGGAATGTCACTCAGAGAAGAATCTTCAACTGGAGCTATTGGACTCTGTCTCTAACATTACAAAGATAATTATAACCATCAGCCTGTGCTAATGAGTGGGAAGGGGAATGATTTACATCCAAACTGCAGCCAAGTCAAAGCAGAAGATGATTCTGAAATAAGACCCAGCAAGGCACTGAGCTAGTAAATCCTTCCATTTAAAGTTTCAGATGATATGTAGGGAGTCATGCTAGAAACTCCTCTTTCCAGCTGAGTCAGGATGCAGAGGCTAAAATAAGCCAAATCTGAGTTACCTTCAAAATAAGCAACAGGGAAGATGAAAAAAACCCAAGAAACACCACCCACCCACACCAGGAGCTGGGCCCTGTCCCACTACCCATGTGGGTGGAAGGAGGATGTGGCTGGAAAGCTGCAGAGAAGAAACCATCAGACACTGGGAGTGGGACTTATGTAGACTGCAGGAAATTTACAGTAGGTAGAAAGAAGAAAACTCTTCCTCAACGCAGGCAGAATATCACAGAAGCCTCAGCTGCAGGATGATTTATCATGTGTCAGACTCACCTCCTGGCCCAGTGATGGAAGTTTCATCATTTGGAACACTGGAGGTTCTGCACAACATTAGGGAACACACTCCAGGGCATAATCCACCCTTGGCTCCAGCAGCAGGAGGAATTACCTGATAGATTTTCCCTGCAACTTGTTTCTATGATTCAAGGCTTTGGAATTGCAAAGAAGTGAGGAATGAAATGTTGCACAGATCACATTTGATTATCATTTCCTTCAGCTGATGGCACTGGTGCCACAGAGGGCAGTGGGAGCAAACTGGAACTGCTTTGTCCAGCAGGCCACTTACAACCCCAGCCTCGTGCTTTTCACAGGTACTTATTTGTGAACAGCCCAAAAACCTGGGGCATTTATCTTCCAGTAATTTCCTCCCAAAGCAGGTGACCAGACAGACACAATGCTTACCCCACAGTGACCAGAGCATGTGCTTGCTGTGACTTATTTGCTCACCTGCAGGCAGCCTCCTGCTGTGTGCTGGATTGGCTTCTGTAGAGCACACAAGCAAGCCCTCACTTAAAATACTCAGGAAACTCTTTCCCTGGATTTTGCCCCCTTTCTTAACCTTCCCATTTCCAGACAATACAGAAAGTGGGAAACACAGCACCTATAAATCCCAGAGATGCTCTAAGACACTCTTCCACCTCATGGGATCTGGGGATGTTTCCAAGCAGCTCTCCTTAGCCACACACAGTTGGCTTGAGGAGGGTTGTTTATAGTCACTGGCAGTTCCACAAACATCCATGATTTAGTTCCCCAAATATTTGTCTCCCATGAAAGTCGGGAACCTCTCAATTTTACAAGAGTTGTTACAAGTCAGACAAAAGCTATTAATAAAGTGTGAAACCTACAATATCCCCCAAGGGGGATGGAAAAAGAAATCAGTGCTGGAAGGAAAGATCAAGTGCTGCTCCAGTGACAGATGGTGCTCCACAAAAGGTCAACCCTTGGCTCATTCTGCTGCTCATTATTTATTAACAATCTTTCTGACATTGGCATTACTGCAAGAGTCCAGCGTTATGCAGATAATAAAACGCTATTTTATAGTCCAAGGTCTCCTGCAGGTACAGCAAAAACTTTGCAAAGTGATTTCAGTGTTGCAGGGCACTTTTGAGGATGCCTGTGCCAGGAGAGCACAGCCAGCCTGTGAAGTGAAGATGAAATGGAAAAGTTTCATGGCTCACCTGCCTGGCCTCTTGCTTACCCAGACTTTTCACCTCCGTTTCCCACACCTCACCCAGAACAAGGCAGCCAAGGTCATGTGTGCCACAGTCCTCACCAGCTGTAACAGCTCACGGGTTACATCTGCCAGAGTCTGACAGGAAACCTTCCCTACCCAGTTCCCAACACCTGAGGACATTACCAGGGACTGCACTGCTCCTTCCACAGCACCCACAAGGGCAGCAGGGAGAGGGAGTGAGTGACCACAGAGTGGGAGAACTCCTTGCATTCCCTACCTGGGAGCAGTCCTTATCATGCAATGAACACACCAGGAGAGTTCTGTGCTCCCCAGCAGCAGTGCCCTCTTACCTGGAGGAAAGAACAGGCAATTGGGTTTTTCCAGCTTCAGGTGTGAGCACTGAGGAAAATGAATTCAAACAACAGCCATGTCACTGCTATGAGCTGCTCAGCCCAAGAGAACCCAGAAAGATCCCACAGGCAAAATATGAGATACTTCTGTTGGAGTGAGCCCACTCCTGCCTCTGAGGAATGATCAGCATAAGCATGATTATATCAATAAAAAATAAAAACATCATAAAAAGTAGTCGGGCAGAGATAAGTTTATGACTAATTATGAACAGCATGTCATGCCCTGACTCATTGTAAAATAAAATACAGTCCATTTTTACTATCTGCTTCCCTGACTCCCAGATAACAGACAAGTTTACTTCCAAGGTCGTACCTTGTTTAACATGTCAAGAGTTTCAACCTCGTGCAGAGAAACCACCAAAGGCTCCTGCATCCCACAGAACTGACAGGAGCATGACTGTGTTTGATCCTCCTTAATGTGGCTTATCAGTAAATACCACCTGAAATTCACTGCAGAGACAGAGTAACTTCTACATATACATCCACAAGATTTATGAAGTCCCAAAATATTTAGGATATTTAGGTTTTTATCCAAGAACAACAGGAGCATGCACCGGCAAAAAATAAATGCAAATCAGGTACTGATGTTGGCAGCAGTTTGGGAATCAGAGCTACAAGCAGGGTGGGGATTTACATCAGTGACTCAAGTACCCAACCACTTCACTTTGACAATTTCAAAACGGTGATTTAACATTTGCATTATAGATCAGACAAAAAAACCTGCAGAATTCTCCCACCCAAATCCAGAGGGAGCTGCTGGCACTGCCTCTGTGGTGTGATACACCCAATGTGACTGACTCTGGAACAATGACATGGTGCTGGCAGCCAATACACATTTTCTGAACCCAGTGCCCTCCTAACAGGGCACTGCTTTGGCCATCCAAGTTGTTTTACTAAAACAAAGTCAGATCGCTCGATGAGGAATGAAAAAACCTTTCATATTCTCCCCACACTAAACTCCAGCAATTTTCAGTACTTTGAATATATGTCTGTAAAAAGTTTAATGGACTTTTAAAGGATTCCTGGGAAGGAGGGAGTAGTTGCAGGCATTATCTCTGGGAACTGGTCCTCCCATAGTGCAAGGGTGAACCAAGAAATAAAAAGAAACAGAGGGTCCCTTGGGCACCTCAGAAAATGGTCCAAGGTATAACAAGATGAATGACAACCCCTGCAGTCTCCTAGCAGAGAGACAGCCATGGGATGTTCCTCTTACTGTGAGCTTTTTAGAGCCTGGGCTCTGCTGACTGTGAGCACAAATGTGTATAAATAAACAAAGAGCACACTGGCAATGATGCTAAATGATGCTTTGTATAATTATCACTATTCTGTGGTACCATTAACAGGCAAAAGCACAGAATCTTAATGACCAGGTTCGTATGGCAGCCTGGATTTGTTGTCTGACACCACGTGGATGTAAAACCTCCCCATGAACGCAGCTGCTGATGGCACAAGACCCACAGGCAGACGGTGAGAGTCTGTTTCAGCAACAGACAACCCACTTTGTGCATGAAACCAGCAGAGTCTTACTGCTGGAACCTGAAGTGAGGCTTTCTCCATTTACCCAACAACCTGACAAGACCCAGGCTCTGGTCCAGCAGCTCTGTATTCCCTGCCCTGTGTGGGAATTCCCTGTCCAGTGTGGGCCAGGATGCTCATGGACCAGGATGCTCATGGACCAGGATACTCATGGAGCAGGATGCTCATGGACCAGGATATTTGTGGCCAGAGCCTGCATGATCAAACTGGGTCCTGCTGACCAAGGCTCTCCAGTGCCTCTGCCCTTACTTCAACTCTAAGAAATAATCCAGGTATTTCAGAGTTCTTGAGATTCCTGTGAGCGACTTGAAAGCTTCTCCACAGAGGCCAAGAGCTTCAGGCCAAATGTTTGAAGGTTTTTATGGGCAGACTGCACACCACTTCTTGTTACAAGAGAAGCAGCAGCAGGACTGGACTATGTCAGTGCTGAAGCACCTTCCTCACAACAGAGGACACTCTTTACATCATGTAACTCTTAATGAAACCGAGCCACAACCACAACATAAACCCTACACAGCTCCAAGGCACGAAGCCTTGGTATTTTATTTCTCAGCTGTGTACCTACCACTTAACTCTGAAAAATATTACTTATAAAGATGATTCCTAAAAGCAAAGTTTGGAATTTTATTACGCCTCTGGGCTAGATTGGCTGATCTTTGAAGAAATAGGGTTGTACCCTTTTCATCTGATATCCACAGGACAATATTTTAGCAGTGAGAGAGGTCAAAAGAAATAGATCCACAGGGCTCTTGGCACGTGATGCACGTTTAGCCAGCAAGGCCAGCACTGCCAGGCTCAAAGGGCACCACACAGCCTTAATAACACAACACTCTGGAGTTTGATGGATTACCCTTACCAAAGTGGGAAGGCACCATCCAAAAGGCCATGAAGCAGATGGAACACATGAAAAACACTCAGAAATGCAGACCAAAAAAAAAAGAGAAAGAGAAAGTAGTGCAAGAAGGAATCCCTGTGACACCACACTCATTAGCAGTGACACAGAGACTTCTTAACCTCAGTAATCAAACATCCCTTCCCATTTTACAGAGCACACAGATTTTAATAACCACTTCTGTTATCACCACTGTGTTTTATCTTCACTTTGCTGTGTGAACCACCACAGTTCTCCCTTTTGGAGCTCTATGCATTCCTTAGAGAAGGCAGAGACAGCCATGATGGATCACAGTGTGGAGGGGCTCCTGGACACTGACCAAACCATCCCAGTGCCAGCAGGTAACACCTATGGATCGTGCTGGTGGGGAGAGAAGGGCAGAAGGATTCCTCAGCTGTTTTGAGCCCATCCCAGTTGGCTGCTGCCAACTCCCCATCTTTAATGCTCTATGGCCTTGAAAATGTCACTGTGTCTTCAGGGAGGGAATGGCTTAGTGAGAGGTCATTTAGCTGAGGTCAAAACAAACTGCTGTTTTAAATCCCTATTAAGTTACACTTTTATTTCCCTACCATTCCCTAATTTCCTGTCTTTCCAATTCTACCTCTCTGCAGGCAGCACTTTGGTCCAAGGGCAGGTGGTGAGACATCCCCCCAAGGTGCTGGAACTGCAGCAGGGACCAGCCAGGGACACCAAGGGAGCTGCATGCTGGGCCTCTTTCCCTTGCCTTGTCCCTTTGTCACAGCCAGCCGTGGCTTCTGAGCTGCCTCCCTCCTCTGCCAGAGGACCTGGGGCCTTGTCTGCATTTGGAACAGGAGAAACGTTCCTGCAGGCAACGAGACGGGAAAATCAACATGGATGACTGAAACAGCTTGGAATTGCTATGTATTGAAAATTAACTTCTATTTTAACTACAATTCAATCCATACTTTTCTTTGGTAAATGTGCCGATAGGTGTTTGCTTGCAGATTGTCACGCTAAGCAAAACATCAAGTCAATTTGTTTTCAAAGAAATTGATTTGAGAGCATTAGATTCATCAGCATTCCCTTTTTCCAACTGCAAACAGGGTCTGAGTAATGACTCAATGTTCTACCCCAACACAAATCTTTAGTTTAACTTTTTTAAGTACCTGAGTAACATTTTAAAGCACCTGATTAACTTTTTAAAGCAACCCATGGCTGGTGGGACACTGCCCATCCATCACCACCGCACTTCCCATCAAACCACTGCCGAAATGTTCCCAAGCAGGAGCTCTGCAGACAAAGCTGTTTGTCCTGAGCAGACCTGCATCAGCTCCACTGAGCAGATCCATCAGCCCAAATTGCCTGCAGATTGCAAAAGCTGAGCTTGCTCCTAAATCATGCCACGCCACGTCCTGTTGGAGAGCGGCTCTCACCGGCACTCCAGATGCCGGGTGATGAGCAATGAGTGTCGCTGCCTCCAGAGCCATTTGCTGCATCCTGCAAGGAAGGGAGCTCTGAAATTCAGCTGTGCCCCACCCACACCAGGAGTGGCAGCCTGTGGAACAGGGAAGGTTTGGCATCCCTGCCCTCAGCCTGTGCTGCTGCTCCCACCAGCAGGAGCTGTTTTTCAACCAACACCTGGCAAGCATATTTTTAAACTGCATCAAAGGTTTGAAGGAGCTGTTTCCTGGGAAGGTCAGGAGAGGATGGAGAGGCTTCCCTGGGGAATCTGGCTGTTCACCCTGTACCATGTGGCACGTGGCCATCGCCCTGTGCCGCACGTCCTGTCCCAGGGAGGGACTGGCAGTCCCCACTGCTCACTCCATGGCTGTAGGGGCACGGCTCAGGAACTGCCCCCTGACTGCAAACCAACTCTTCAGCTATGGGAACAGGCAGGTGCTCCCATCACAAGGGAGGAATGACACCAAAATCACTTCTTCACTAGGCACCACTGTCTCCCCTGCCAGACCTCTCAGTACCAAACTGCCACGAGGGCACTCACAGAGGTGAACCAGCCTTCCACTGTAAATACTTGGACAAATACTCTCAATGCTTACATACTTCTCTTAATTTTGCTTTTAAACCAACAGTATTAGAAGTCTCCCTTTCAGCATGAAACAAAGAAATGTGACTTTCCACTTCCCACTCATTTTATTCCATGCTGACATTGCTGAAAATTCTATTTTTAAATAGAATTTCTTTCCGATGATGTATATTGGCAATCAAATGCAGGCACAGCACGGTTTTCTGACAAGTTAAAATTCTACGGTATTTTCTCCTAAATAGTCTTATGTACTGATTACTTAGAAGAGTGAATTCCCTGCAAAGCTGTACCCAGGCACTCGGCTTTTGCTCCAGCTGATAAATGTAAGCAATAAAAATATGTTCCATTCTACAGCAGTGCCTATTAAAATGTAAACACCACTGGAAGATTTTGAGCAGGCTACAGAAATGCTTTATTCAAAAGCAAAAGGCTGTCTGAGGCTGCCAAAACCTGGCACAGCTCATCCATTCATCAGACAGCGCCTTCCACCAGTCAGTGGGACAGTGCCACAGGGGTCAGACTGAGAGCACTGGTGCTGGGGCATTCCCTGCTCAGGCTCAGAAATGAGGAGCTGCCATGGGAGCAGAACATGAGTTTGATGGGTGCACCAGCACCCCGTGTTTTGCTGGGCTGATGGGAGGATGATGGCACCAGGTTCTTCCCCTGGGCCAGGCTCTGAAGGAGCCCCTGCCACAGCTGTGATGAAACAAATGTGTCCCATGTTGTGACAAACTTTCCTGCCTCTGAGGTCAGAGGTGCATCTACAGCCTGCATGAAGCAAGATGCTGATTAATCAAAATTCAAAATGTCCCTCATGAATAATTCACTGAATGTGTGCAAATAAGCTATAGCAGTGTAAATATATGTATGGCTACAAACAGATATGTATATATGCAAATTAACACAGGAATGGCTCAAGTTACCCACATGGAAAAACACCAGTGACCTGAGGATGTTTGCTCCATGTGGCTCAGACACATCAAACTGTAACTAAAAGAAACAGCCTGAAATTTATCAAACCATGGTGTGAAGCTGTCCTCGTACTCGTTCACTCGTGACATTACAAATCCTGCTCATTTATTTATATTTGTTTTTTTTCCTCAAGTTTTACTCTCCCAACCTATCATCTCCTCCACACAGGCTGCAGTCCCTCACTGCCCACAGCACCACGAGCCATCAGCTCAGCACCACCTCGTCCATACTTGGCAGTGAAATTACAGGAATAACGTTACCATGGTAGGCCAGCAAGTGCATTAAAACCCTGGAATTCATATAAACAGCAGAAGAACATAAATGACAGACAGAGGTGCAGGGTCCATCGATCATCCCCTTCTCCCTCACAGCAAGAAAGGTGGGATCACATTAAAAATAGAACAGACACCTGCAAATAGACGGGTATTTATATGGAATATTGTGACAACTGTCATTTCACATTAGTCAGCAAGATCCCACAGGACTTGGAGAAGTATTAACTGTGCTGCATTTTTTTTACTGGCAAAATATAATAAAATCCACTTTCTTGATGGCTTCCTGGTGGGGATTGCTCCTCTCCCTAAAGTCATTCATAAAATAAGGATGCTCTTCCAAGAGCCCTGATAGGAAATACTTTACCTGGGTATCAGAGTATGGAGAGAAGGGGAGTTTTTGTGATTCTTTACCTGGGATGCCAAACTCAAAAAATGACCATAAATGACCCAAAGCCAAGGCAGACCCAATGTGTGATGGTTGTCGGATTAATAATTCAAATTATGACCCCCAAATTGTGAAGATCAGAGAGGACTGTGCACTTCATTTCTTGAACAAGTTCCTCAGAGATCTCAAGGAAGAAAATTCCAAATTCCAGAGTCAGAGGCAGAGACACTTCTGTTTATTTACAACAACAAAAACCCTTTGCCCATACAGATGAAGCATTTCAAGGTCTTGCTTGTTACCCTGAGCCTCATGCAATAAAAATAGGACTTTTGTGAAGGTCCTAGACACTCCTTTTATTTGGTGAAAGACATTTACATCACTGGAAGCAAAATGTACCCTCAACAGCAATGTAGTTCTTGTCAAAAAACACACCATGCCCTAGATTTTACCATCATCACAGTTAATCATTTATACACTGTGCAGAGGCACTGGTACTCACTGAGAAACACCAAGGCCTACTGTGTGTCCCAAAGAACATGCAGCAAGTACAGGCAAGGTGAACAAGGAGAAGAAATACCTTGGATACAACCTCTGGTGGACAGTGCTGGAGAGACAAGAGTTATGGACAAGGAGACAGAATTGGAAGGGATGAAGGGAACCAGAGAAACGAGGGTGAAATCTGGACAAGAGCACATCAACAAGGCAAAACTCAAAAAACCTCATGGTGGAGAAGAGGATCTTGGAATAGATGCAGAAAGAGCCAAGATGCCACCAATGGGTTCCAAAGAAAAGGTGACAGAATTGGGAGGGCAGACAAAGAGAGTGCTGAGTGCGTCAGTGGTTCAAGGGGAGCCACTGGAAGGAGAAGGGCATTATCAGAGCAGCAGCAGCAGCTGAAGGAAATGGGAGAACATCTGTAGTCTTCTGGAAAGAGCCACAAAAATGTTGGTTTAAAACAACTCACAGAAGAGAAGAGGCAGAACTGCCCTGATAAGAAATACAAGGTAAAAAGTAATGTGGCACAGTGAAAAGCAGAGAACTGATCTGCCTTGTCATCTGATGCCACCAGAAGCATTTTCTAAACACAGATTAAAATTCAGGTTCTGTTCCTGAGTGCCTCTCGCTGAGGGAACTGGAGAGGGCATGGCCTCAACTCATGTCCTGGCTGGTACTGAGGTCCCCAGCTGTGCCAACTCAGACCCTGCTCCTGACAAAGGCCATCTGTCAGTGGCCTCTGACACCCCAGTTTTCCCCCTGCCTTGTCCCTGTGTCCAGGGCATCTGGGCTTGTTTGTACCAACCATGCTCGTGCTGAAGCACAGCCTGTCACACAACTCCTTGTCATCTCAGCTGGGAACTGGCTCAGTGACTCAACCACACTTCCCTCCCATCCCAGCAGTAGTTGGTCCAACCCCAGTTGTCACCTCCCAGCAGAGAGGGACAGACCACCTGCCCCAGACTCTACAAGGCTTGCAGGAACCTGTTGTGGCACTCTCAGCCAGCTGGGAGAGACCCAGCTGTGGGCTCCTAAAAGAGAGGAGACAGAACCAGCATGGCCATACAAAGTGACCAGTACAAGTGCTCAGCCCCTGGGAGCATCATTCCCAAGCATGCAGCAAGCTCTCCACCTCTGGCCATCTTTACATCAAGACTAACATCTTTTTGGAAGGTAAAGGCACGACAACTGAATTCAGGCATCAGTAGGTGGAATTTTCCAATGTGTGCTGTGCAGGCCAGATGATCCCAGCTGTTCCTCTTGACCTTGCAATCTGTATTTTAATTAATGTGTCCTCCTGGTTATAGGATATCAAGGATATCAAGGAACATTACAGCTAATGATCTTGTGCTTGGGGTTTTCCTCCTACTGTGGACTTTCAACAACTGTTACACATTTTTCTTTGATTTTGATAATCTAATGTTAAAATCACGACCTATCCCCAATCCACTTCAGATTTTGTTTGTTTAATCAAGAGTTGAGCAATTTCAAAGGTGTTTATACAATTCAAACACTGGGTGGTTGCATGCTGAGCTGATCCTTTGATATCTGCAAAGTTCTCCAATGCCAACCTCACTGTTTTAATCTTCCTGGTATTGCAGGCAATCTAGTTGATCTTACAGACAATTCTGATTAAATGAGCTTTTTTCTCTCTCCAGTTCTCACAAAAATATGTAAAATATTTACAAATGTGATACAATGAACTTTATGTTCTTCTTCTGCTTAGAGCAACGCTTGTTGCACAGGTGGCTGACATTTCTTAGTCATTAAAGAAACTAAAACTAAAATTCTTTAGAACTATTTTATTCAATACTCTATTGGGGTTTTCCTCTAACAGCAGTCACTGCACAGCTCTCATAGGTTATATATAAGAAGAGTTATTTTTGTGGATAAAAGACAACAAGAAGTCAATAATCTCTGGCAGACAGCCTTCACTGTTCTGCTAGCACAAGCGCATCCAACTGCTGATGAGCCTTAATGTTTCCCTGATATTGTTTTCTGCTATAAAATGGAAGATCTAATCTATGCTGAAGGTCAGTCCCCACTGAAGACTGCAATCAGTGATAGCCTTCATAAACTCACTGAAATTTGTAATATTGTGCAACATCCTCTGCCCTGTCACAGCAGTGGCTCCATGCATGTATCCTCTGCCCAGGATGCTGCAGGGCTGGAAGTGCCCCCACTTCTGCACCACTCTGTGCACAAGGAAAAACTGATCCATAGATCAAAGCAGAGCACGTGGAAGCTGCTGGCACAGACAGTGTAACCCCATACACATTTCATGAAGAAGGATAAAGCCCTGCCCACATTCCCCAGTGGCTCCCACACTGCCAGGGACACACACTTGCACTTAGGGCAATAGCAGGAGAAAATCCATCCTTTCAGTGATCAACTCTAAATGCACAACATCTTTTAGAAAAAATCATAACTAAAACCTAGACTTCTCACCATACCTTGGAGTCAAGCAATTATGAGGCACTTTTAATGAGCAATTAACTGAAAGTCAAATATACAATATGCAAGAAGCAGCATCAGTGTCACTGCTCCATGGCACGGTGCTCCTGATCCTGGCCAGTGCTCATGATGACACCAGTGCCATCTCCTGCCAACACATCACTGTGGCTCCATGATGGCTGCAGAGGGTTTCCCATACAAGCCTCAGCTTGGCTCATGTTGGAGCGTGTTTGACACCAACATGTATAAAGTATGTTCAGCAATTGCTGCTGGAATTCAATATGTGCTGTATCTCATCTAGGAGATGCAATTTACTGGCTATATTCCAGTAAAATAACTTTATGGCTTTCTGTCATGATAAATAACAGTTTATAGTATAATGGAATTAATATTTACTTTGAAGCTATGCTGTCTATTCAAATAAAGTTGCTATATTTAGAATCATCCCCAGGCCGCTGGGCTTCTAAATGCTGAGAATTGACAAGACAACAGGCAAATATTAAATTGCAGTTCCCTCCAGCCATTAATAAATGTTTAGATTTTGGGTTTGTGATTGAAATCCTTCTGTGTATTTTACAAACTATGATAGTTCAAGAAGTGTTCACTCAAATGTGGGACAGACAAGGCAGGAAGGGCTTTTGGGGTCTGGGAGCTCCCTCTGCTCTAAGAATGGAGACAATGTAGGACAGTGGGTCTGGACCACCACGCTTGGAGCCAGGGGCAGAAACCTCAGCAAGTGTTCACAGGAAAGTTCATGATTTAACACCAAAAACTGATCATGTTTTTGTCATTATAAATGTACTTTTTATAATTCCAACAAGGAGAGATTAAAGAGACACTGAAGTCTAACCATGTCTCCACAGGCATGAAGAGAAGTACATGGAAGGCAGGAAAGAAGATGGCATTTCACCTTTTTAAGCTCAAAACCACGCTTCCTTTTAGCAGGAAAATGCTAAAATAAGTTGTCCCAGCTATGGTAGGACATTACACACACAATGGAAACCTGCCTGCAAGGACAACAGTGAGCCTGACCAGTAGAAGGACAAGGAAGGGCCAAGCCATTGCTCCCATCGTGCATGCTTAGGAGGAGGTGCAGCGGGAGGATTAGGTCGTGCAGCAGAGTCACAGGCGTTGCAAATCCCCCTCACAGTGCTCCAGCATTTTGGTGTCGCCTCATCCTGCTTTTATTCAAAATTTCTTCATGGCAACAAGCACACAAAAACTGCAGGCAAAGTGTAACCATCAACAGAAACGCCCACGCAGTATCAGAGAGTGTCTGGGGTCAGACAGAAGGCAGAAATTTCACAAACGTATTTTTAGTGCTCTAAGACGCTGCAGTCCTCTGGAGCACGGGGCCTTCTAATGGAAAAAACCATGTATTTGTCGTGGCAAGTGCCAAGGAGCTGCTCCAGCAGCAGGGTGCTGTCCAGTGTGGAGGGCACAGGGAATGCCAGGGTGGGGGCTGCAGTGGCTCAGTGCTGGCCACAGCAAAGGCGTGCTGGGACACCCAGCCCTGCCACCACCAGCACATCACTGGGACATGCTTTGCACTGGGAGATCAGAACCTTTATTGATCGATTTGCATGCCTGAACTCTTCACCTTAGAAGAGTTCAGAGCTACTGTAGCTTATTCTGAGAACTCGGCCAAATATTAAACCGAGTGCAGCTCTGCCAAGCGCTGCAGTCAGAGAGGGACATCGAGCCCTCCCTGGCGCGTGGAGCTGTGTCCAGCTCCTGTCTGTAGAGGACCGAGGGACTCCAGCTGCGGGGGGAGCACCTCCAGAGCCCAGGCTGGGGGCCCGGGGTCCGGCTGTGCAGCCCCCCGGGAGGGCAGCGGGGCCTCTCCCGCTCGGAACACGCTGCTGCCCCCCGGCAGCCACGCGATGGCAGCAGGAATATGGGAACACCCGAGCAGGCGAACTCGTTATCCCAGCGCTCCAAGGAAAAGGTATTTTGCAAAGACAAGGAAACTGCTACATGTAAGCCAATGACTGCGATGGTTTTAGGACAAGCAGAGAGTAGAAAACCAGTTTTTCTCCCTGAAAGACAGTAATTCACACTTTCTGCATTCCTGCTACTGCCAGCAGGGTCACTCGGGTTTCCCTGCTGTAGCACCCACACAGCACAGCCGTCTCCCCCGGCAGCTTCAGTCTGACCTGCAGCAGACACAGCAAGATGCAGAGCACAGCTCTTCCTTCACACTAATTCCTGGGTCAGATCTCTGCTGGGAACCAAGAGAACCCCTTGCTGCTGGTGCTGCGAAGCCCTTCCCTGCTCCTCTCCATCATGTCTCCCTTTCACTTCACCCCAGGCTACTAGTGGGCAATTAATGCTTTTTATGTCCAAAAAGTGTCCAAACACCATCTAATTAATCCTTATCCCATGCCTATAGAAAAGAGAAGTAAATAACATGCTACAAAGGGGTGGCCATTCAAACATGCAAGATGTGTCCACACTCTAAAATCCCCTTTTGACGGGTTTTGTGTCTGTGTTGCTTGCAGGGGACAAACCAGACTGTGTTTAGGAACTCCAGCACCTTCAGACCTTCAAACAAGACTCTGCTCTCCCTGCTCCCCCTCCCCACACATACCTTGGCAAGCAATACCCCACTTTCCAACAGGAACTCAGGAAATTAAAATGTTTCATGCACCCCTGACGCATACAAAATTAGCAGCAATACAAGGTTTGCCTTCCTGCCCAATACACAGTGAAATAAATAAAGAAAGAGGAGCTCACTAAAAGCCAGGCAGGGAAGGCAGAGCCACTGAGGCTCCTCACTTCCTGTGGAAGCCCTTATCTCCGTCACAGCCCACAATGCAATTACAAGATTACAAGGCACATGCTGCTCCAGCATCTGGATCCTCTGTGCAATCACAGGGATCCCTACAGAACCAGGAAACCTCTTAATCTTGTGAGGAGTGGCACGGATTCTCCTCACAGCATGGCTCCCACTGACCCCTCTCCAGGCACCACCTCCAGGGACAGACATCGTCTGGAGCTCAGATTTGTCTACACAGGCACAGAAAGGAACTGTGTGGTTAAAAAAGGCAAATGCTGACCACCAACTCTGGTCCAAAAAGCACTGATGTTTATTTTGTTCTGCTGTAAACTGTCTCATCTACATTGCAAACCTAGGGATAAAGTCTGTACCAGTACCCCTCCATTCCCATCCCAGTCCCCAGCACGTTAAACCCAGACCACAGAGCCAGCAATCCAATCTCCATATATTTTATTCTCAATATATTTCATTTCTGGCCACCGATCTTTAGATCTCCTATTGGATTTTGTTTTCGTAAATGGATTTTCCCACAGAGCTGGCAGAAAATAGATTTAATTTTGAATTTCTCCAAACTGATATAGTCAATATAAATGTCAATGTGTGTTTGTGCCATGCAGCCCATGAGGCGACACAAGCCCCACATTTCAGAGGGGTGTGGGGGGCCTGCCAGCTTGTTTTGTGTCTGTATACTTGTTCTAGTGCTTTCTTTCATAAGGATGACTGAAAGTGTATATATATTTATTAAAATTTTTGCTTTGCTGTTTTGTTTTGTGGGTGTTAAAAGCAGTATGATGTCTAGCACTGCTCTGCAGGCAAGTCAAGAGACAAAATTCCCTATCAGCAGAGGATTCTGCAAACTGACATTGCCACAGATCCATCACAGAATGGTCTGGATTGGAAGGGACCTCAAGGACACTCTGCCATGGGCAGGGACACTTCCACTACTGTAGGTCACTGGTTCCCTCTCTCCCCTCAGCACGGGGTGTAGCTGCAGCACCAATTACTCAACAATTCCAATCTAGCCTGATGTTAATGTCATTAGTCCACAGAGATCCTTTTGTAATCATTTACATCGAAACTGTCTTTTTACATGCTAAATGAAAAATGCTCAGACTTCAGTGAATGGGATTTGAATTACAACCCTACCACATGTGGTTCAGCCTTATTCACGCTATTTATTAAACAGGGGAAAAAACTGTGATGCAGTCAATTACAGAGCAATTACCTGAGGACTGCTGCAAACCTGTTGCCTTGCACTGCAGGGACAGTGGTTGCCCTTGACTTGGGCAGAACTTACCTACAGGGCACCTGCCAGGCAGAGCAACCCTAAGGCCCTGATCTCAGATGAACCTTCATTCTGAGACACCCAGATATGAGGCAAACTTCTACTGATGAAGTTAAATAAATCATGACAATTAAAGGATTAGGAATGTTATGGTTCTTGTGAAGAATAAAATCTTCTGGACATGTACAGGGCATTAGGAAAAGAAGCCAAAACTCAAGAGAATTTGCTGTGACTTTATGTTACTGCAGGAGAATACATCAGGACCCTGATATACAAAAGGATTATTGATATGTATGTTCCCTTCTGAAGAGACTCCCAGGAGATCCATTCTGGATTTAACAATAATCCATACTCCCCTTCAGAAACAGCAGAACAATGCTCCCATTTCCCAGGACTGCCTCCAACGCAGGAATCGTTAAGATGCCGTCACAACCCTGCATTCCAGGTGCCATAAACACCAGCTGGAACAGCAATAAATCCCAACCACAGCTCATGAGCAGTCAACACATCCACATTTCTGCACCAGCACCTGCCTGTGGTGCCCCCTGTGGAGACTCACTGCAAAGGTGAGTGTGCACAGCAAAGGTGGGGAGATGCTGTTGGACTCCATGGTCTCTGATGAGCTACAGGGGGTTAATGGAGTCACTGGTTATAAAGGGGATCAGTCAAATCTCAGGAGCTGTGTCAGGACAATGCTATTTGCAGCAGTGATGAAGAACAGAAAACTGCCCCTCCTTGTGAGCAGTTTTCAGGGCTGCTTGTTTGTGTTAATGTATGCACACATGTGTGTCATATTTCCAGAAAGCCTCTCACATTAAACTCTCTCCTCCAAAGCCATTCCACCGTGTTTCTCTGGAATGCATTAAGCAGACTGACTGAACAATGTGATCCTAATTAGTTTGCAAACTACACAGCTCACCTCTGAGGGTGAGCAAAGCCCATGTAAATTAAAGCGAATTGGAGTGAATTGGCTCAGGCTGCCCAAGGAATCACTCTCCAGATTAGGGCTGCTCCAACGTGCCACCTCCAAGGCTGCTCCCATCCTCCCGTGACAACCAACTAGATTTCACTCAAGATAGCAGGGAATGGAGAGATGTAAAACCACTTTGCAGTTCAATATTCCATGGTGGGATATTTTGCACAATGCAGGGGAGCTCATTTGGTCATTTATCCAAAGCAAAAGTCTGGTCCTCAGCAGGTGCCCCCAGACCCAGGCTGCAGAGGCCACTGATGCCATCCCCACAGGGCACAGGCATAGGGACACTGCCAAACCCAAATGATATGGAAACCTGTGCAAAGTTTTGATGGTGATGTCCCAGGGTTTATGCAGTAATTGAATAATCTAAAATTTTCATTCCTGTCCTCATGGACTAATCTGCAATAGTGTTAAGGGACTGTTATGATATTAATTAAATACAAGTCCTGCATACAAAATTGATACTTCGCATCTCCATCTCCACAAGGGAGTTTCTCTCTTAATAAGACTGAAATCAAGTTTTACTTTTTTGTTTTTGCTTTTTTTTTTTAAGGAATTCATAAAGATTATCATATTCTACCCATAACATACACCAAATCTACAAAAAAACATGGTATTTCAAATATAGAAGCTCTGGTGCTTGGAGTAGGACTGTGGGCACAGCTCTGCCCCAACCTTGGGACAGCCCTTCTCCATAACCACTTCTCAGGTTCTGGGGTTTGGAGAGACTAAAACATCCTCAACACAGGATAAAGAGCAGCAGGATCAGTGTCGACCTTCCAAAACGCAGATGACAAGAGGGAAATTCACTATAAAAACATGACCTCGTTTTAATTTTAGCAGCAGTTTACTACGACTTCACGTGAAGGCGCGGTTACGCTCTCCTGGAAAAGTTCGCGCACAAGGAAAGGCAGGAAAGTATCCACCGAGCCTGAGAGACGGAGCAGCACCATCCAGAATCACAGCAAAGCTATTCCAACACTCCCCTTACTATTATTTATTAGTTAAAATTTTTAATTATGTGAATTGATTAGGAACACATCACCAGGGATCCTAATTAATTAGAATTTTAAAAAGGATCACAGACCGGAGATTCCACAAAGAATTGCACAAAGAGGTGTATTAAGGGAAAGGCCAAATTAACTTCTCTTTTCTGGTTTATCCAGCCTTTTCTAACAGGACTGTGATCAGATTAACCAAGTAATACCCAAACCCCTCCTGCACAGCAATGCTAACCAAGGCAACAGCTTGAGGATTTCAGGCCGTTTCCATTTAACATCCGCTTGGTTAAGTAGTTTATTCCTCCTAATCCATATTTATTTAAATGAGTGTATTCCTAGTCAAATCAGTTTATTCCTTATGTCCTAAATTTGCTTTAGCTGCCTCACCCATGCTCACCAAAACCTTCTATATGGTTCTGATAGACATCAACACCCCTCACGATCTGGTGTAGACTTTTTGTTTCAAAATGCATTTTTCTATTTACCCAAAACTTGGAAAGACAAAGGAGCCATCACGCTGACGACACTCAGGAAGGAATTAATTATTAAATCTTCTAATACAAATCCCTGTGCAGAACTGGCTGGTCAGTAGTTTCACAGGCCAGTGTGTTCCTCCTCCCTGCCTCAGAGCTGCCATTTCCAGAGCAATGTTTGGATGCTACTGATGCTCTTGGCTGTCGGCTCTGCAAGTACTTTTCCATCAGTGCGACAATGATCCCTATTTATCTTCTGGCTGCAAGAGTCGCTGAGATGATCTGGCAGTGCCACAAGGCAGACAGTTATTTCATGCCCTGTTAAACCCTAATGCGGCTAACTACGGTATCACTCCAAATTTGAAAAAAGCCTTTTTTTGTTATTTTAAATCTGCTGCCTACGTGCCCAAGTTAAGAACATTGCTTCCTTTTAGAATGGTATCAGAAACCTAAACACAAAATGCTGTCTGTGAAGTACCATGTGTACTGATCTAGTAATTAATTAATAAGGTTAAAACTACATCAGTCTGTCCAAAACCACCTGGAAGTCAAGGAAACAGACTCCTCCTGCATCAATCAGACCAGAGACTGGCAGTGACCACCCAGGTGCTGCCTGTGGATAAGAGGGTGCAAGTACCTTCTTGAAGATAGAAAATCAGGTACTAAAGAGCTCTCAAGCTGGAGAAGGATGTAGGAATGAATGGCCAAACCCTCCCTACATCCAAATTACAAAGCAAATAGTTTAACACTTATTTTCCTGAGTGGTGAATGTGATCAGCCACAAGGAGAAATACTGAAAGCTGCACTTCCTCCAGCTCCCACGATGTGCCCATCTGTATTTGTTACTTTCCAGAAGACAATACTTCAGTAAAACAGAAATTAATGGGTTCAGTGTAGGGCTCTTTGAGCTGAACACGATCGCCACCACATCCATGCAGTTGGGCACTAAAGGGCTGGATAGCTCCAGTTTTGGAATAACCCTCCAGAAAATCCCATTTATTTTCCCGTGTGCTCATGTGGCAGCCAAGGGTCATCAACAACCTCTTGCTACAGGTAAAGAGACAGCACAGAGTCTGGCGTTCTGCATCGTGAAAGTTTACAGAAGTAAATTAAATCACACTCTACAAACCCGAAACAAAAACAAGGCACCATTTCTGTGATGATGACTTTTTTTTTTTTTTTTGTGCTTGTCATAATAAAACATTGTTATTGGATGTAAAAATTATGGAACAAAGTTATGCCTCTCTGGTGTAATATAATGCAATCCATTTAATACTATTTTAAACCCCAAAACCTCATTAGAGCAGACAGAATGTAAGAATGACAAATGGGCTAGGAGGAAGCTGGAGCACGAGATGAATTCCGGGCACTCGTCCCCTTCCCATTGCTGGCACTGATTTCGGGGCTGCCAGGGGACTGTCACCCACCAGCACCACATGAGGAGTGCAGGGTCCCCATCACCCCAACAGGAGGGAGAGTAGTGCCTTGCAAAGCATCTGCCAAGGCAGGCCTGGGGGTGAGGCTGGAAAGCTCAGCTCAGCCCAAAGTCCAGCCTGGAAGCTGCCAGACACAGGTGAAGTTCTGCCTGTCATGGACACCCCAATTACCCCAAACCCAGCCAGGCTCACAGGCTGTCAGCTGTAAAATCAACCCGCCCTACACAAACACACACCCGGCAGCCTCATGCTCCTTGGCCAAAATGACACAGCTGAACACTGCAATTACACATTTTAACAGCCTTTGACCACTTTGGCCCCAAGTTTGGTATCCAATGTTGGGAATATAGCCCTGCTGCCTTAGGAGTGAGCTGGACACAGCTTTGAGGGTGGGCTTCTGCTACCAGAACAAGTAATTGCCATTTAATAAATATAAAACTCAGATAAATGCACTTGTTATCTACACCTGTGCAAACCTTTAAAATCAGAAGTGACCACGGTGATCAAAAAAGCTCTTTCCTCATGCAGATGGAGATTAAGAAAGAAAAGTGGTGTCAAACAATGACACATTTTAGAATAAATGGGCTTATTCCAGACATATTGCCTCAGGTGAAATCACTTGCATGAATGTGTCTGAGTGGCTGAATAGCATCAGCAGAGCAAAGATTCTCTCAAAACACATATGGATTCTGGGCTGAATTCAACAAAAATTCTACCACTGCATACTGCAAGACTAACACTCCATCAGCACACCGAAATTACAGCAATTGCTACCAAAACCTAGCCAAGAATTGTGAGAATCAAACCAGACCCATTCCAGCTCTCATGGTTACAGAGTGCTGTGCAGCCCACCCTGTAGTGTTGGGTTGCCCTTGGGCAGTGCCTGTCACAAAAACCACAGCATCTACCAGCAGATGCTCAGTGTGGAGACACTCTACAGTCACACAGCCCAGCCAGCACAGGTGGAGGGTGAAGCTCTACTCACAGTTTGCTCAAAGGAATGATAAAGAACCAGTGTATTTGCTGGGGGTGGGACGAGCTGTTTTTAACCCCAGCCAGCAACTAAACCCCAGGCCAGGGGGAGCAAATGTCATTCAGCAAATAGGAGTGTTTTTTTCTGAAGGTGTGGATAGCCTTGTTTGGGTTGAAGTGTCTTGGGGAGCCATCACCTCCCAGCCCAGCCCACAGCCACTCCCACCAAGCTCCTACCTCCACTCCTTGCACCTTCAGTTTCATGTGATCCTCTCTGGTGGTCTTCCCATCTTTCCTTTTTTTCCAGCAATATCCATCTTTCCTGTATTTCACTTTCTTTCTGTTGTACAGGATCATAGAACCATTCTGTGGTCTGAAAGCAAGAAAACAGGTTTGGGTTACATAAAGCAACAAAACCAGACTGAAAATGTCTGTGGAACAGTGTCCCACAGACCAGCAAAAGGCTCCACAGAACACCAACAGTCAGGATTTGGCATCAAATAATGTTCCACTTCTGTTGCTGTTACCTGGCTGAAGTGATGTCTGAGATCTGCAAACTTTTCTGTGAGGATCCTGTACCTACTGCAAGGAAGTGCCAGTGACAGGTTAAAGAAAAAAAAAGAGAAGTCTGACAAAATAGCCAACATTTTCACTGGATGTATTTTGACTGCTACATGCTGAAAATTAGAAGGAAAGAAAATTTAGGGGGAAAAAAGGATTGTTGTTATTTAATTACAGACAATTTCTCTCTCTTGCTAACACATCAGCAGAATGGGATTCCAACCACCTCTAAGGCTGCAGTGGGACATGGATGTTGGCTTAAAATGACAATGAACAAGCAAAAAAGGGAAGGATAAAAGCACGAGCTTATACACTGGTTTCACTGTTCTCCTTAGATCAGTGCTAGACAGGGAGTAACCTGCTCCTTTCTGAGCACCTGCTCAACTTCAAAGACACAGGAAAACATTTCCCACTTAAAAACTACGATGGCAATTTGAAATGTCCTTAAAGGCATGGTGATGCCAGCAGACAGGAGCCAGTGTAGTTTGGGTGTAGATATTTTGCTGGTTTGCTAAGCTGAATCACAACCAAGGCAAGTCTGTTGCAACACTGAGAAATAACAAATACCCTCCAAGCTGGGAGGCAGTGAGCATCCTGTGCTGGCAGCAGGGGCAGTGAGCATTTTTTCCACATACACACAAATATTTATTGCTTGTGACCAGAAACCCAAGCTCCATCCTCCCAAACTACACCTCCTCCTATCCCCCAGGTCCCAGCAGCCTGGACCCAGGGGCTGGGGGAGGCTGTTCCTCCTTTCTTCCTCCTATGCATCACTCTGAAAATAAACACTCAGGTATCAGCAGAGCCACAGTATCTGTCTGAGAGCACTGTAGACAGTGCATTAATTCAGTGTAGGCATTATGTATCTTATTTCAGTGTTTATTCTATAAACCCCCAGTCAATGCACGTGTCAGTTCAAACCCTTCTTGCAACACCAGAGGCACCGTGGGGCTGTGCCCAGTGCCTGATGAGTCCCTGAGTGGCCAGGGCAGGCAATGAAAAGCCAGCACAAGCTGCTCTCCTGCCTGGTGCCTCTGCACTCACACACAGTGCTTCACAGAACATGTGCCAGAGGACCTGCAGGTTTCTGATGCCAGGGAAATCCTGCTTCCCTCACCCCCAGCGCCACGTGGGCACACGGAGGGCAGAGCAGAGCTCCACAGCCTCGCTGCTGCTCTGCAGGGCTGGAACCAGGTTTGTTGGTTGATTTTTGCAGTGAAAAAGGAACACAGTGAGAGGGCACTGGCAAAGCAGTTAACGAGATTTATAGAAAATAGAGCCCAATGAAACAAAATCTCTTAAGGATCTCTGGAGCGGTTTTCGATTTTGATAAGAGTGTATCGAGCTGCTTTAAGGCTCACAGAAAGCAGCTGGTTTTTAAAGATAACTTCATGAGATGAGACGCAATTTGAACCTGATCTACGCTGCTGCTGTATTTCACTTGCTGTAAGGAAGAGGGGAGGAATGCTCTGCCCTGCTCATCCCTCAGCACTCAGACACAGCCCAGAGCAGCCAACTGATGGTGTGGGAAGACACAGCAGGCAAGGCCTGCCGGGGATTCCCAGGGCATGTGACAGATGCAACTCCAGCCCGAGTCTCTGGGGGTTTTGCCACTCAGCCTGAATCCAGGGATTTCCTTTTTCCCTTTGCAGGTTAAAGGGACAAAGTCACAAGCCTGAGTGTGGGCTGCAATTCTTGATCAGCTCTGGATTTCCTCTCTTTTATGAGCCTGTGGCATTTAAAAGCTGCCTAATCTCTATTTTGGTTTCTTGCCTGTGGCCTGAGGGAAGGAGGGGGAAGGACAGGAAGAGTAATTGCAAAGCAGAAAGCCTTTTGTCTCAAGTATTGATGAGATCTGGGATGCTTTCCTCCCTCTCACCCTGCTATCCACCGCCAAAGCTCCCACAAATTGCCACAACAGCCTAAGAGCTACTTCTGCCCAAATTGTTCCTGCTACAGCCAGGAAGATCCTAAATTCTATCTTCCTACTTATTTTTAACGTGAACACTCACCCCCTGAGGCAAATGGGTCTCAGAGCCTGCTCATGTCCTGGGGCGACCCAGAGCTCCTGATAACACTCAGGAGAGATCCAGGCCACTGGATAAACTGGTTTCTCTCAGTAAGACAAGGAGAGGGAGGAACAGAGGAAATGGGATTTCCAGGGAAGATTTTCCAGAGACATCATTTTGGATTTGACACCCAACTCAGCTGCCCATACTGACCTCTGGCTCTAAGTCCTGCTCTGAGGGGGTTTTGTTTCTTTTGGATCAAGTCCCTTACCTGGGTCATAGGAATCTAAAAAGCTACTTGTCTTCTTGTTAACAGGAACCAGATGCAAAGAGGGAATAAACAGAAAGCAAGTTAAGATTAGGATATTTTGGTCAACTGATGTTTCTTATCTGCCTCTCCATTAGTGCACAAATTTAGGTCTCTCTGGCCTGAAGGACCGAGATTTCCCCCTAATCACATTACTGCAGTATTAAAAATGCTGTTCAGTTTAACCAGTTCCCTCTAAATTGTCACATCGAGATGTGGTAAATGTCAGACATATCAGTTAATGAAAACTACGTTTTACTGCCTCAGGAGCTGGGGGTGCCAAAAGGGAATTGCAAATACTGCAAATCCAAGAGTCTCTTTTTCAAGATAACAGAGCAAGATCAGCCAGAACCATTCCTTGAGAAGGTCCATGGCTCTAAGAGTTATTTTTTATTTTATCATCTGCATTTATTACAATTCCAGTGCAAGGAGGATATTTAAAGGACAAATATGGATGTTTAATGCAGCTGCCATAAAGCAGAGGTACCACATACCAGACCCTTCCTGGACCTCACCAGTGCAAGAGCAGAAGCTGTCCCCAGTGCCTGGGTGACAAGCCCCCTCCATCCCTGCCACCCAACACACTGAGAAATGGCTCCTGCAAACAGCCTGCATGATGCTGTTTTCACCTGCATGACATTTTCTCTGCCTATGAAGTTATCATGGAGCCAAGGGACAACAGGAGGGGACTATCTTCCATCTTCTGCATCTATGCATGATAATAATGAGAAATTAACTTCCACTTTCCCAAAGGAGCAACCTACTGATGCAGAAACTGGCTGGGAAAAGCTGGAGTCCTGGAGGAAGCCATGAAAAGAGACAGCCTTTCAGGAAAATATTGCACCAAATCCTTGTCCTCCTTTCCTCAGGAATGCAAAGAAGATCAAGTCCCTGAACCTGTCTTCATCCAGGCCAGTTTGGGAATGGGGAGAAGTGCCAAGAGTGAGTGTGATAAGGTGCCTCCCACTCAGCCAATGCCCTGCCAGGCAGGAGGGCAGGCAGAGCTCTGGGGCTAACAAACACTGCAGGTGATGAACTCCAAGTAACCATCTATTCCCTTCTCCTTCTCTGCACTGTGTGCAGCTGTGCAGCCCTCACACTGCAGCAGAGATGGACAGGGACTGTCAGTCAGGAGTGATTCCTGGCTGACATCATGCTCTCAGAAACACCTCATTTCTTATTTCTTGCTTCTGCCCAAGAAAAATATCTGATGATTGAAGTTATTCCTACCCTGAGGAATGCTGCTCTTCAAGTCTTCATTTACCTTGACATTTCCCCCCACTGCACCTGTGGCTTATCAGAAGATTAAAGCCCAAATGGAAAACAGAAAGAGGAATCTCAAGCAGTTGCAGCCCTGGACATCTCACTCGTCCTTGGCCACACAGATACTGGGACATTCACTGTTGGTTTAGGAGGTCACCCAGACTCATTAAGGATGGAGACATCCAAGGCCAAGGCAGAGCCACAACCCCTGTCTTAAGGGCATCACCTCACCAGCCCAGGGACACACCTGGAGGATGCTGTAACAAGTTGCTCTTTTCCATACTGACAGAAAGCTTTAATATATTTACATGGGTAAATGTTTTCAAGACTGTGGGGACTTTGTCACTGGCAGATCACACAAAAATTTGACAAACACTTCTTCCCCCCTCCTAAATAAATCCTTGGCTTTGACCCTCAGGCAATGATTCACACTTGCCCTGAAAGGAAAGAAACCCCAGCATGTACCCAGCCTGTGCCTGTGGGACCAGAAACCAAAGAAAAGTCCCTCAAGAAGTTAACACAGATGTTCAGACTTCACCATGACTTCTGGAAAGCCAGCAACATGGCATCTCATGGGGAGAGGCTGCTGCCACTACAACCTCCACTCTCCTCACTGCAAGTTGGGATTATTGGCACAGCAACTGAAGGAATCATAGATTATGTGTCTGAAATTTGTCTGATCTTTGAACTCTGCAGGGATGAAATAAAGACTTCAGAAAAGTCTTCTTATCCATGTAGTAGGAGGTATAAATCACAAGGAAATGTGAATACGCTGCGAGTTTTTTGTATCTAGAATCAAATGTCATTTGCATTTAAGATGTAAGTGAACTTCCTTCATATCTACAATATTTCAGAAGTCTAAAGTCACAGACTTAGCAATTTTACCCAGAGTTGTGGTTAACGCAATGGCTAATCCCATCAAGGAGGCATTAATTGGTGTCTAGGTGCTCCTTCTCATAGCAGCAGTAGGCCATAAAACTTAATCCTCACCTCCTCTTTCCAGCATGTAGCCTCTGTGTTCATCAATAAAAGTAATGTGATTCATTAAGTATGGGAGTAATTACCTGCAGCTCCAACAAACAGGACTGAACGAGCCACGCCAGTGCCAAGTTGGCTTTTGTGCCGTCGCACAGAACTGCCAGGGGCTGCCAAGGAAAGCCCTTCTGCAAGATCAGGATAAATGCTGATGGCTGTGACACAAGCTGCAGACCATTATACAGCTGCTGGGCATCTCTTTGCTGTGGGCTGGGATATTCATCAACAAGTCCTACCCCAAAAGCAGCTCCTTGGGGCTATTTAAGGAGTGATCAGGATGCTGGTGCCACACAAACACATTGTGAAGATATTCTGTTTGCATGGTACATTGGTACAGAAGTTAATCCCTGGAACATCTGGGGCTCTGCTGACGGAGGCAGGACCCGACCATCCTCCCAGCAGTGATGTCCCTGCAGCACAATGCAGGCAGGTGCCAGGCACAGCAGCTTCAGCTGCGAGTGACAGGGAAGCAGAGCCTTGCTCATGGCCCCGTGGGTGTCCCCACCAGGCTGCAGAGGCTGAGAGCAACAGGGCAGCTCCAGGCACCTCTGTACAACACCTCTGACCAGCAGCACTCCTCCTGTGCCAAGACCTGCACTCATGAGTGACTCAGAAATGAATGTCTTTGCTCTGTGTCCTTGCTCTTTTACAACTGTAAACAGGTAACAGTGCTACCAGCACTAATGACAGCGATACAGCTAACAACAGGATTCTCAGTAGCCATTTTCTCTGCTGCCACTTACATTTAAGTGTATTGCAGCCATCCCCAAAGTGTGAACTCCACAGAAGACCCACACAGCACCCCTGCCTATCATGGCTAGTCAGCCTGATGAATTCCACCATTACGATTTTCTTTTTAGAGTCAATTAAAAAAACCAAAGTAGATATGTGCCATTCATAAGCACAACCAGGTGGGTGAGCTCTGCTCTCCCAGTGACACACTGGCTCAGAACTCAGTTCAGCACCTTGTGTGGACCTCCCTAGGCAGGAAGATCCTTCCAGAAACAGCACTGTCCCAAAGCTGCACATTCAGTTCAAGCAGTTAACAACAGTTTTCCCCACATTTTACTCAGCAACATGATAATTCACGTGTTGATGGCTCTGAACTCTGTAACAGACTTGAAAAAGAAATTAGAAACAATCTTTATGAACTCCTCAGCACACTGAGCAATTGAAGCCTCCTCGTAACGATGTAAGACCAAAGACGGAATATTAAAATTGTCATTAAGTGGAATGTACATGAAATGCTAAAAAGTCTTTCTGCAAATTATTTCTTGATATAATGTCATGCTGTAGAACTAAATCTTAGTACAAGGTATGAAAAAAGACAGTTAAATCAACTTTGTTCATTTAAATATAATTTTAAAAGAACTGGCATTCATCTCTTTATTGCTCAAGGATTTTTATCAATTTCTTTAGCCTTCATTTATTTCTCTTCCCTACTCCTATGGGGATACCATTTGATTTATTGGGAATTAATTCTTACAATTCATGAATGCTTTAAACTATTTTCAGATTAATCACCACCATCTCCACTGGTGCACTGAGGAGAGCCCCGTTCCCTCTCTGTGCTCACACAGACCAAAGGGCTCCAGCCCCCAGGTGCCAGCAGCCATTCTGCCTTATCAATTGCTCCCTCCATGGACATAAATTGTTACAGTGAGGACCAAGGGCTCCAATTAACTTTTAAAAGACTTATTTCGATATGGCCTCCTTCTGCAGGTGGTACTTAGTTCTGAATCTGGTCACTTCCCAGCACAGCAGCAACACATGTGTGTGCAAACACTTACAGGGAAGCAAGAAAATGGAAGAAAAATTCTATTTATTTAGTTAACTTACTTCCTATTCAATTTCCCTGCTTTTAACAACCACCAGCTCCAGGCTAACAAGATTTTTACAACTGTGTCAAAATAGGGCCATACCTTGGTTTTGTCCATGTAAAACACCATGTACCAGGGAAATTTGCCCGGATGCACATGAACCATGTCCTTGGGCTCTGGCAGGTGTCACCTCCCCAGCACAGAGTCTGGTGGGAGCCACGCAGGCTTTGCCAGGGATTGGGAAAAATCTCACTGGGGATAGGAGGGTAGCAAAGGTCTGAGGAAGAAAAAGGGTTCTCCCCCTGCTAGCAGCATGCAGCTTGACTCATGACTTGAGACACTATAAAAATCTGGAAATATCTGAAAATTGAATAATAAGAAATTAATTACAATTTTTAATTGAGAACCACTTCAAATTGTAAACGCAGTTCAACTGCTGATGAACTTCCAACACTGCAGGCAGCAAACCAGCAAAGGCTGGAGGAACTGGCAATGCTGGTATGGGAGGGAGCAACTCCCCAGCTGTGCTCCAGCATCACATCTGTCCCACATCAATACAGCCAGGCTCAGCAGAAGATGGGCAGAGCACTATGGAAAGGGTGGAGAGTGGACACAGTGCTGGCTTGCTCTGTCCAGGCAAAAGCATCGTTTGCAATATTGCAACTGAATTAAAAATGTCAATTTGCCTTGGACTCTGTTAATTGCTGGGACTCCATTGATTCCTGATTAATAGTAACTATGTATATAAATCTGGATTAACCTGGAAACCAGAGATGCTCCAACTGTCCTGGGCTGATTGGGCTGCCTGTCCTAAGCCCTCAGCCAGGACCATCAGCTCTTCGTAGGGCTGAAGTTTAGGACTGAGCCAGATGCTGAGGTCAGTTTTAAGATGGAGCAATGCAAGCAACCTCAGTCCTGTCTGGGCAAAGTGAGCACTCCCAAGGCAGGAGGGCAGAGCTCACTGTGCATCCTCCAAATGGGTTCACAAGTGGTGGCACTGACCAAGCCTGAGCTCTCTTCAACACTCACCGACAAGGCACGTGCTGGAATGCCCTGCAGCAGCCTGTTCTCAGCCTTTCCTCTCTTTCAAATGAACCTCACAAATATAATCTGTTTATTTATATCAATTTAGTCCCATCAATTAATGATGACAAGGCAATTAACTAGAATGCCAGACAGTAAAAAATAACCACATAATGCCTTCTTTAGAGGAAATCTATTATGTAATTCCAATCGGTCTTCATTAACACAAAGTATTCCAGTAAAAGGTAGTAATCTAGTTATAGTCTGTGAAATATGAAGATCCACGAAGTAATTTTTCAGAATTAAGGTATTTTTAGTCAATAAGAAGAAAACCTGTCTGCATTTTGTCTGCAAAAAACTTTTTTGCAAAAAACTACACAACTCCATAATATAAGGTTCTGGTACCAAGCAGGCTGTGCAGTATCACCAAAGAGGCACTAAATTCCCATCATCACCTCCCTTCCCCACAGTGTGTTGGGGTCCAGATCCAGCTCAGGGCATGGCAGTGCCCATTTTTTCCATCCTTCATCCAACACTTCCTGCACAGGTGCTGGCACCAGAGAAAGGAGTCTCAAACTGCCAACTGTAGTGGTTTTCAAGCACCCTGACATGCAGGTATTGGGCTGATTAGTGTTCAAATCAGAGTTCACAGCTCTGTTTAAATGATGATGCAATACCCCAGTCATCCTAGCCATGAGCTCTCCTTCACACACTGGCTCCACACCTGCCAGGAGTGACAGGAGAATGGCAAGGCATGACCTGACCTGGCTCATTCCTACCTCATGCACTGAGCAAGTAACTTGTGCACAGAACAAAGACAACATATTTGCTTCAGTATTTCATGCAAGGCACTAAAGATTCAATTTTTAGGGAAAATTAGATGAAAAACTCGAGTCCACAAAACAATCAGCTTCACATGGAAATACACATTTTCTAATTTTAAGTGTTATTCCTCTTCAAACTTATTAATAGACTAGTAGTTGATAAGAGAGAATTAACCCAAAATACAGAAAATCCTGCAAACAAAGAACACAGACAAATATAAAAGTAGTCAACTACTTCTCCAAAACATGCCCAAGCTCTTAAGTACTCTCGACTTAAAATTTCTAATGAAGCAGCTTAAAAATCCCAAATTCCTACAGGAATGTGTTTACAATACAAACTCAATTATTGTCTTATTCTGATGCTTATCTTTCCTTACACCCTCTCAGCTCATCCTACTTTGGAATTTAATTACATTCCAGTATTTTGAGTTCAGATGAAATTACACATTTTCAGATTAATTTGGCCTGAACCAACTTGTGATAACAGCCAATCCTTTTTCTATTGTGCCCTAATTTGTGACCCTACGAGCATGAATTGCTCTTTTAAACCTCGTGTCACCCCACCATAAAGCCACGATCACTGTCCCCAAACCCAGCACAGCACCCAGCATCGCTGGGTCAATGTTTGCACAATTTCCTCTGATCAAAACCCTGCCTTTCCTCTTCTCTCTGTTATTTTCTGGGCTGGGGTTGACAGAGAACAGTCAAGGGGTGGCTGTTCCCTACACACTGGAGCAGGGAGGGTGTGACCTTTTCTGTTCAGTTAAAATCCAAGGGCAATGTTCTCACAAGGATGTTTCAGCTCTGCTGCCACAGGAGAAGCACAAGATGGGAACAGGGGCCTGAGGCAGGCCTGGCACTCAGCTTCCCCCAAACCAAACCCCAGGACATGAAGCATCCCCTGACAGACACCTGATGCTTCCCCCGGGACGCCCTGCCAGCATCGAGCCGGGAATCCCGGCCTCTCCCAGGCTGCCTGAATCCGAGCACGGCCTCCACAGCTTTCCTCTCACCTCCCTCCCACCAGTTGTGATCTGATGCAACTGTCAAATCCTCGGCATGTTTGAAACCTACTTGTTCAGGCGCCAAGTGGAGACTCATCTAATCACTGCAACGAGTCAGAGGCTGCAATTGTGTTAATGCCATGCAAGACTTTCACTTTCCACAACTTCAACAGATTTTTAATATTGGCAAGAAACAAGACTAAATATTAGCTCCCCTATGAACTATATAATCTGAAGAGAAAAACCCAAACCCTACTTACTTGATCCTTCTCATACATTACCTAGAGTGCCCTCACATCCTTCCTAAGGGCAGAACCCCCTCTCTAACCACTGCCCACTCTGGCACATCAACACTACAACCGTGGGACTGTGCCCACACATCACCTGCTCTGGCTGGTTTCCCACCTGCACATGCCTCTGGCTGCAACCCAATACTATCTCACCCAGTACTAGGGATTTTGGTAAAGGTAGGTGGGCAGACTAAAGGAAGCTGTAATAGATATAACAGTCCTGCCAGATCTGGGATCTGTGCAGGATTAGAAGTGACTTTTTTATAAATTTCACGAGTTGAGGAGATGAGAGGAAGGATTGAAGAGGAAAAGAAACCAGACAAGAGCAGCAGTTAGAAAAGCCTGGGAGTAAAACCAGAGGGAGAAGAGGAGGCAGAGCAAGCACACAAAGCTGAGATTATAAAATCCTCCAAATCTTTCACATCCTAAATTTAAAGCAGAGCACAAAATACTGCCCTGCTCTTGGCTAGCACTGTTCTCAAAGGGCACAATTTATCAAAAAAAGTTTGCTGCACAATTTAGCACTGGTTGGGTCTTCTAAAGCAGTCTGGGATTATAAATGCCATTGAGCAGGGAGACAGGGCCCCATGCCATGCCACCACCAGTGTCACCATCCCTGACCTTAGGCATCTTGCCTGAATACTGCAAAGTAGAAATAAGAAGCTGAACAGTGGAAGAGCTGTGTTTCACCTTGGCACTGGGAGTTGGGACTGTGCACTGCTCAGTGAACCCAGCGTCCCCTTACGCATGGAGTATTTTCTTGGCAACTGGTGCAACAGTGTCACCCTTTCTCAGCTGTTGACAAATCCTGTTACACAGCAAAGATTTGTACCAGAGCTTTAATTTAATTACTGTAAATAAACTCAGCAACTTGGCCGAATGATTTCATGAGTTACCGGCCCAGCCGAGGGCCAGGAGCTGTAATCCTTCTGCAGGGGTGCTCTGCACAATATACCAGGTGTTGCACTGCCACAGCTTCCAAAGATCAGACAAAGCCTTCAAAACAGCCTGGGGTTACTGCCACAGAGGTGGCACCAGCCCACTGACTGTGCTGTGGTTCCAGGAGCAGCCCCATCGGCGCTGGTGCTTCCAAAGCCCTTGGAAGTGTGTGCAGGTCACAATTCCAGCCCATGCCCTGCTGCCATGCTGCTGTGAATGAGCTTTGTGAGGCTGCAGAGAGAACTGATGGCACCCCAGAGAAACAGGTCAAGCAGAGGGTCTTGGACACGCTGCTAAAAGAGGTTTTCTCTCTTAAGGAAATGTGGAAAGGCTCCTGCAATTATCACTTTGCTTCCTTTGCTTGTAACCATGTAAATCAACCCCTAATACCCTGTTTACTCACTGTAGCAGCGTAAGAGCAGGGGAAAACACAGGAGCCCTTTAGCCAGAGAGAATTAAATAAAATAGTGGGAACATCCCACAAATACCAAAGTCAATTAATTCATTTGTTACAGAGCAAGAGTCCTGCATAATTTGTCCTCTGAGTAGTTTATTTTAGCTAATTGCTTATCCAGCAAGAAGATCTACCCTGCATGACCCATTTGCTGTGCAAGAGGCTCGACTGATGAGAACTAAATGGTCACCTTCCAGAGGGCACAGTGACAGCAGGGATGCTCCATATGCTCCTCTGGTCCTCAGACCCACACACTAGGAGAGGAATGCACCCATAACCTGACACCTCATGCAGGGTGAGCAGTGGGGTCCAGGTTGTCCAGAGGAAACCAGGAGAGCACAGTTCCCCTTTCCAGGAGAAGCAGGAGAAGGGAAGGCTGCAGATAAGGTACCCCCAACTAAGGCTTTACTTCCACTCAGCTTCATCACTGCAACTCACAGCAATATGTTCACCCATCACTCGCCTTTACAACAGCACTTAAAGCAACACGACAATTCCAGTTGTGAGGGTGGAGCTCTCTGTCAGCCACATCACCTTCTCAGCTTCTCCACTGGAGTCAGACAGAGCAGAGGCAGAACCAAATGGCTTAATGCCTCACTTGTACATCCCCTGTCTGTAAACATTGCTGGGGAACAGGCAGAGCAGAGCTGTCAGACCTGCAGCTGCTTTCAGCTGGCCAAAAGATGGAACCAGGACAGATGTTATTGGTCTCGTCAAAATTTTGTAAATTGAACAGTGAAACAGAACAGCCTTGTTTATCTTAATTTTCTTCATCCTTGACATTTACAAAATAAATAAAGGAATAATACTGTGGGCACAATTCACTCTCAGTGATGACAGCAGGAATCACACGTGCTCTGACAAAGGACAAGGACTGACGTGGTTGCTGCCTGCTGGAAGCAGAGCAGAGGGTGCCAGAGGATTCCCAAGGGATTCACCAGCACCTCTCAGCTCAACACCTCCCTGCAGCACCAAGCACATCCTTGCTGGACAGACACAGGCAATGCTGAAAGGAAAAAGGGGAGGACTGCAAGGTGATGCTTTGAGATTGGCTGGGCAGCAGGTTTTGAGTCACCACCAAAGAGGCAACAGGATTTCTGTCAGGAAAGCTTCAAGCTTTCACATTCCACCGGGAGGCTTCTGATGGGCTTTTACTGATGCTTCATCTCTCTCAGAATCAATAGAAAACAATAATCCCACGGCTAGGCATAAATCATGTTGCACAACTCAGCAAATCATCACGTGGGATGCCCTGGGACGAGGCCACATTTTTATTTCCAGAAACAGCACCATTAATGGTTTATGCCTGCCAAGCAACAAGATTCCCACTTCACAGCACTGGAAAACTCCATCCTGCACTGAGCCCAGCCACTGGCTCCACTTACTGCAGAGCAAACGTGGGCAAAGCTCATCTCAGCTGATGGGTGCTGGTGGGTGCTGGGGCTGGGTATGAGCCAGGGAGGCAGAGGGGCTGTGGAGGGACCTGCCCTGACACCAGTCCCAACGTGTGCCTGCCTGCCTGGGGCCACAAAGCCACTCCTCACACGAGTCCCAACACACCCCCACCTGCCCAGGGCTGCAAAGTGACTCCTAAAACCCCTTTTTACCACTTGTCATGCTGGCGATGGCACTTCAGGTACAGCAGCCCCAGGCAGGAGACTGAGCTGTCTGTTTATGGGAAACAAAGCTGCCACAGCACGAGCCACAAACTCAACGCTCCCACAAACAGCAGCTCTGGAAAACCCCGGCAGCACCTTCCCTCCTGTCACTTCACAAGCTGTCAGTAAGTTACAGGAAACAAAACGGCCCGGCGGAGTTATCCGAGGGTGTGAGACTTTAGGTACATCTGTAATTAAAACACAGACACCAAACCTGAGAAGCAGCGCCATAAAGCAGATCATTTTACAGCTGGCTGGGCTCCCTCTGATGTACTTGAGAACCATTTTTAAGTGACATAAAGTTTAACATACCGGTACATCTGCCTACCCACC
This sequence comes from Notiomystis cincta, assembly GCA_013398075.1. Taxonomy (NCBI): domain Eukaryota; kingdom Metazoa; phylum Chordata; class Aves; order Passeriformes; family Notiomystidae; genus Notiomystis; species Notiomystis cincta. Next base: position 53,107 of record VZRX01004896.1, on the reverse strand, counting down.
AGATTCTACACGGAATTTAAAATTTAATTATATTAAAGTATTGTTACAGTGCGCGTAGCAAGAACGTCAACCAAGTGTAACTTGAGGAGAATCTCTGCCAGATTGTTGTAAATCTGTGTTTTCAGGACGTGGAAAAAATAAAAGAAAAATTCAAATCTGAACACCTGTATCAGTGCTCTCAGCTTCATTACTGCTCACCCACCAACTGCTCCACTTTTGGGCTGAGCAGGATCACACACTTGTCCAGTATTTCACTACAATGTCGATGCACACCTACAGCACCTGTGTCTGCCAAGCAATTATTCCTCACACCACAGCAAAAGCAAAGCCTGCTCACTTGCCTACACAGTTATTCAGCACCAAAAGGAAAATCTCAGTGTCTGCAGGCAGCTCCTCATCTTCCAACAACCACAACACAAACCAATCTGTCCTCTCCAAGCTGAGCAGCAGGTCCTCTGGGATGCTTCCAGCTGCTCTGCATACACACAGGCACAAATATACTCCCCCCAGTTCCATGTTACCAGCACATACTGGGTAACATTCCAATGGGCACTTAAACAACACTGTGCTTGTCATGTAAGACACTGTCCCCATCTGGAAATCAAAGCATCCACCCCCTGGACACAGGGCACCCTCTGCCCTGGGCTCAGGGGGCCCAATCCCTGCCAGCCCAGGATGGTCATGGTGCCCTGCTTCAGCCCTGCACTCCAACCTCAGAGCCAGGTTTCCTGGAGGTAAAAATCCTTGTCAATAAATAAAGAATCCAAATAAATAGTTTACTTTTCATCAGTTGCTATTTGCAGCCATTAAGATGCAACAAGCAGTTGCTGGATGGTGTTTCTGACGCAGAGAATGTATTGGAAGAAACAAGAGAATATCATTAAGGGTCAATTAGGAGCAACTTAAAGGTTATTTTTGCATATCTCATCTCCTGGACAAAAGAAGGTTCTTCAGTGTCATAGGAGAATATAAATTAAGTTGCAAAAGTCTTTAAAATGCGACAAAGACTTTCATTTTGTTGCTGTTTAAAATAGCTTGCAGAACAAATAGCAGGTCTCCTGTCACTCTGCAGACTGCACAGATGATGCAGGAAAGGGCAGGTCCAAGGTGGTTCCACAATGGCCACCAAGCCCTGTCCTTCATGGTCCCCTTCGATGGCAAGCACAGAATGAGGGCAATATGGCATTGTCTGCCAGGTGTGTGTGTGACCATCAGAAGCCCCAGCCCAACACCTCTTCTAGGACACTCCTCCCTCTCCTCTCTTCTACCCAGGACAAGGGCAGCTCCTCACTGATCTGCCTCACAGCCTGTGAACCCCCAGTCACAGGCCCACAGAGCAGCCTCTTCAACTCCAAGCATCCTCCCATGTGGGATCAAGAACAGTCAGAGCCTGCCAAATTCTGAATGTCAGTGTTGTCCAAAGCCACGTTGTTGGCCATATCCATTGACAGATAAACCTCCCATGTCTTGCTGCAGGCACATGGGTTTGAGAATGATTTCACTGCTTTGTTATCAGATAATTGCTTTTTCTGACGATTCCATGTTTTCCAGAGTTCTCTTCTCCTCCAAGGGGCAATTCTGCAAGACTCTTATGAGTCCACATAAAGAGGAGAAGGAGCCTTTGCACCCCAGCCCTGTGTGCCTGCAAAGCCAGGCAGTGGGGGCAGGTGTTTGTGTGCATGGACCAGCTGTGGAGCCACCCTCTGTGACATGTATCCCTGTGACATGTGGGAAAGCCCAAGCCTGGTGACCCTGCACAGGGGCTGCAGAGCCATTGGTGGGCTAGAAGAGAGAACCTTCAGCCTCAGGTGAATCCACCACAGAAACACAGACTTGCCTTGGTTCTCCAAGTTGGCCAGTGACAACTTCTGCTGCGACACAGCTCTTCTCAGCTGCCAGCTAAATACAGAGGCAAACCAGCTCTCCCAGAGCACTGGCACACACCAGGCTGCATTTGTCATGGGAAGCATTTGGAAGGAATACTTGAAGACCATCGCCTGAGTCAGGCCAGGCATCTGGATGGCTCCCAGCAACTCTGCCCTTAGGTCATGTTACAATCAACATGGTGAGCTGTTAAAAGAATTCATTATTGGTGTCTCAACGCCACTGGACCACAGCAGCTAAAAATCTATATGAACTAAGGGCTCTTAAAACCATCTGTGCACTGTTTATTCTCTGCAGGGAAAATAAAGAGAAGGAAATACTGAAAGCAGTGAGAAGAAAGTGTTGAGAGTCATGCAATCTATAAAGTGTAAAGAGAGATGTGCTACATTTAGCAAGGATTATGTCAAGCAGCATCCCGAGCCAGGAGTGCTGAGAGCACACACACACTGCCTTGACAAAGGAAAATAGGTCGTACACGACCCCAAACATGCCAGCAGAGCTTCCAGCAGCACGAGCAGAAAACCCAAATTTCAGCACTGCCCACAGGCAAGGTTAATGGTCCTGGATCCTATGGAGAGTACGAGCCACGTGAGAGAGCAGGACCTTTAAAACGTGCCTTGAAAGTCTAAACAAGGTCTCGAGAGCACTTTTAATTGCAACAAGCACAAGGGGAGATGGACAGAACTTTTGCCACCAATCACAGCTTGGGCAGTTGCTTTTTCACAGCCTCCAGCTCCCATGAGCTTCTCCTCCATGGGGAGCCTCTGTCTCATTTCCCAGCAGCCAGGACGTCCTGGCAGCAGCATCCACCCCATGCAGTGGGACAGATCTCACGCAGAGCACACTGGAAAGAAGGTTTGCAAGGTAATGGTCTAACACACTGAATTAATTCCAAAGCACAATTGTTTTCAATCTTCATTTAAACCCAACCTTACCTAATCTCACTTTAACGACATAGGAAATGGAAATTTCCTTAATAATATAAGTTATGAATATTTATTACTCTATTTTTTACCTGAAAACTGAGTAATTCAATTAATTTTACTATTAATTATTTAATACAGAATTAATATACTGCAAGATCCTAACTTTTCTTTACGATGCTGCTGGTAAAGACATCCCAGAAGGGGATGTTCCTCACGCTGGATTGATGGACAGATAAGACACAGGGTGTGCTTCCTGGGTGATGGGCACCTGGACAGGAGGTGGGGAGACTCCAGGCACTGCACCCATCCTGCTTTCACCATGGAGTGGGGCTGGTCCCTCCAGCAATCCCCGTGTCCTTTCCAAGACAGGAAGCAGGAAGGGGCAGAAACAAATGCAAACTGCATTCCCAGATGGAAAACTGACCTTGCAGCTTCTGGGCACAGCCAAGGCTTTTCCATTGCCTGGGGCCCACTTGGGAAAAAACAGTGAAGTTACCTGGAATCACTCAGGAATATTTTTTAAATACTGTACAAATGCTAATGGCAGAAGGCACCTGGAAACAGAGAAGCGAAGTATCTTCCTCTGGCAGAATGCTTCTGGATTCAGAAAATTGACTTTGTCATTGAAATTCCAAAGTAAATAACAATTAAATTCTACTTGATATATAAATGTCAAGTAATTTTTTTTTTTTGTCATCGTGATTTGCATTTAAACTTGGAAATGTCAGACGCTTGGCCCTGCTGCATTAGCAGAACGCTTCCCCCGCCCCGCGGGCGGAACACCCGCTGCGGATTACCCGGCACATCAGCAAGTAACCAAACACCACTCCAAGGGAGCCTCAAGGTCGAGGCTTGCGAGGTGCACTCGCTAATTTATGTTGATCAACTGGAGTGCTCAAAAGAACATTGTAATAATGCTCCACTACGTTTGTATCAGCATATTCAATCAATTGGAGTCATTCAACAGAAGTTTCATGAGAAAGTAATTTTAGGGATCTTGCAAAGGTTGGTCATAGCTCCTTCAATGCCACCACAATGGCAAGAGGGCTTCCCCTCCATGTCCATGACTCAAGCAATACCCCAGCTGTGCTGTAAACATGGGAACCTCTGTTGGGGAAAGAGATGAAAACATTCAGAACAGGAAGCTTGGCTCCAAACCAGCTCATCCCTCATTGCCACCCTCTGCCTTAGCTCAGTGACCTGTGAGGCATCACAGCCCAGCCTGGCCTGACCCTCTGCAGCAGTTCCTTTGCCAGTGGCTGAGCTGTAGGGCACCAGAAGTCAGGCACCAATATCAACCCTCTGCCAATAGCTGCAGCAGCACCAGCTTCCACAGGCACCATCCAGCCATGCTTGGAGCCCCCACAGCATCCAGCCAGCAGTGCCTCCTCAGAGAACACTATACATCATTGTATTAGGAAACTCTGTGTGTGTCAGTGGTGCAATTAATTTTTATTAATTTTGTGAGATGAAATTAGTAGCACCCACAGCAGCAAACAAAGAATGGGGAGTGTTCCAGTTCAGTGCCAAATCGATGTCATTAATTCTGTAATACTGGGAGCCCTGATTGTAGCAACTCAGCATTTAACTCTTCCAATTAATTTTTATATTAAAAAAAGAAAAAATAGAAAACTAACTCAACAATTTCAGAAGGACCTTGAACTCCTGTCACAACTTTCCTTCCCCTGGGACATTCTTTCTTCCAAGTGTAAACACACAAGAGGAAGGTAAGGAAATGTTCATCAGAAAATTATTTTCATGCATTGCCTTTAGCAAACCAAACTCTTAAGATCATAAGATGCTGCTACAAAAACATTTATAATCTTGTATTGTTAATGATACCGTGTAGAGCCAGACTAGTTAATGTATTTTCTGACCCCTTAAAAACCTTCTGTGGCAAAGGCTCAGACAGAAATTGTTTTGAATTAATTCTGAAACTGGGATTACCAACCCAGAAACAGAATGTCACTAATATTAACTGCATTACCTGCTGTTCTGCAGCCAAGGAGAGCCTCACAGCTGCCACCAGCAGGAAAGATCCATCCAGGGCCCTTCCATCACCATGGCAGTTTCAGGTCTTGGAGAACCACTGAGAAAGCAATTGGGTTTCCCACATCTCCTTCCCAGGTGCTACACATTTTAATACAACAAGCAAATGCATTACTTACCAATGTCCCAAAAATAAACAGTCTGAGGGGGAAAAAACCCACAAAAGTAAAGCAACACAGCTCTTTTTTTCCCATATTTCATGGAAAGCAGGTCCTCTGTGCGCCCCACCTGCAGCTGGACTGCAGAGGTGCAGAGAAGGCCTCCACGTCCATCCTGGGTGCTGTGGAACACCTGGAATCAATCTGTGCTATTTGTTAGGGTGGCACCACTCCCTGTGTCCCACTGTGACCTCTGTCCCTGCTCATGGCAGCAGGGGGTGATGCCAAACCTGGAGCACGCTGCTCCGGGCTCCTGCAGCACTGGCTCCTGCAATGGATGATGCTGGGATGCAGGATGCTAGAATAGGCTTTTCTCTCACCTGGGTCCCAGCAGGCTCCCTCCAATGGCCCAGCCCTCTGCAATAGGAAAGGGGTGGATTGGGAAAAAGAGAAACAGCAAAAGCCCAGCAAGACCAGAAAGCAAGAGTCGTTCTCTGTGTTAGTGAGACGTATGGAGCCAGAACATAGCTGAAACAGCAGGAAAACATCCACAGCCAAACTCCATGTCTGGGTTCCCAGGGGAGCGAGAAGTTAAACATTTATGGCAGCACGAAGAAGACATGACATTTACTGAATAATAAACTGCAAACATGTCTGTTAATGCAGCTTTTTGGGACCTCCTCACCATCAAACACTTAACCCCAGCAAGGGAAACACCAGAATGCAAACAATCCCCATGCCTGTCTGTGAACAGGCAGCACATGGTCGGGCTGGTGCTTTTTTATGTATTTAAAGTTAGAGGCAAGGGAGCTCAGTCAAGATAAACAACCCACAACCTTGCTCAGAGGCTTCAGATCTGCTCATCTGAAGGGATCCAATTAAATCCTGAGCAATCGGGTTAAAACTTTAACCTGCCAAGACTGTAGCTGTTCCATTTTTAATCAATCTGATTTCATTCAATAAAATGCTCATTAAGGCAATTAATGAGAGTTTGGTGTCACAAGCCATCAAGCATGACTGGGAGTTTCCACTTGGTGGTCAAGGCATTGATCAGTGAGTCAAGTCATCAGCGCGAGAGAGTCAATGTGCTGAGCAGGAGAACATTACCTGGTTTTGGGGGAGGTTGTTAGCCACTCCTCATGCTTTTCAAACGTTATTAAATAAGCTGCAATTTCCTGAAAGAGAAACGCAGAAAGAAAACAGAGTTACTTGCATGGCTGTGCTGGGAACTGGAAAGTTTTATAGCAGAGACACGGAGCCGCCTACCCCGGGCCAGGCTGCAGCTGAAATCTGGCTTTGACTGACAGAGCGCGCTCAGTAAACGTTCACATCCACGCCACCAAGGCCAGGCTTAAACAGGACAATGAAGAGATGCAAATGAGGAAAGGCATTAACATTTTCCAGCACAGAGAATTTGCTGGTAACTGTGGTGACCACGGCATCGCCGCGAGCCCGGCGTGACGTCAGGAAGCAAAGGGGAGGGTAGCGACAATACGGACACGGGGAGCTAAATAAAATATTTATAAATAGAACAGCATCACTGCAGAGAGAATTACTGAATTATTAATCGTTGCCATAAAAAGCCAGCGGGTGACATCAACGTAAGTCATTGCTCCCACTTGCAGGAATGATACGGGCGATTACTTCCAGATCAGAACTGATTTGTTTGCAGGAAATTATCGGCGCCAGCGAGATAATTCACGACAGTGCCTGTAAACAGGCCTGAGGAACACGGGACAGACACTCACCCACTTCCTGGCTACAAACCAGGCGTGGTCACAAGATGGCAACTGTCAACACACCAGCATCTAGAGATGGCCCTGGACTCCTGGGACTGTGCCAAAAATAAGCCCCCGCCATATACTCAGAAAAATGTAGGGGTTTGATGGTTATCTTCCAAAAATTACCTCCCATCCCTCTCAGAGGGACCTGTATAGGACAAGCTGCACAAGTGAGGTCAGCAAAGCTGCCTTCAATGTATAAATGCCTCAAGTCAGACCCCCAAACCACAAGCAGTATCATCTCCAGAGCCACTGCAGCAGAAGTGTCCCCAGGCTGTACCTCCCAACAGCAGAACACACGCCAGCACCACAGCTTTCCACCAAGAGAGGAGTTTTTATTATTTTTTTTTAGCTAGCTCTATATAAGGGCTGTCGCTTACAGTACCAAAGCTAAAAACCCCCACAATGCTCTCCAACCAGCTGGCCCAAGCATCTGCTAGAGCCACAAAATGCAATTATATTACTCCCAAACGAGACGTAAAAATATCTTGTTTCCAATACTCTTGGTTTTAAGACTCATACTTAATGTCCTCTGGGCATTGCGGCGGTGCCAGATCTCCGTGTTATGTACTTTATTAGAGCTGTGTGAATGTCATATTAATGACTCCTGACCAACATGTTTACACTGCAAATAAATTCTCCTGGAATCCATCGACGCACCCCTTGTTTCCCAAGCCAGTCTCTGCAGGTTTAAGGGATCCCCATACACGCAGATGACAGAGCAGTGGCACGAAGCTCCAAAAACTCCTCTTTTTAATTTCTGGCTAATGGCTAATGGCTGAATAAAATTCAGAATCAAAGTAAGCCAGTGCAGACCTCTACCACTGCCAACCTTCCCAATCCTCACACTTTCACAGCAGCTGCAGCTGAATCAGATGCAAGTGCTGAAATCTGGACACTACATGGCCAAAAAGGTCTGGCATTGGATTCCCAATAGGCTAAAACCAAAGAACTCCATAACTAAAATTCTTCAGAAAATATGAAAAAATATCTCTGGGGGTTTTTTAAACCAGTGCAGTAATTCCACCAAAAGTGCTGCAATCAGCAGATCTCTATTCCCAACCCATCCCACGTTATGTGTCCTCAGCTCACTATGCTACAAACCAGTGTCACCTCATGCTGTACAGTGAGATGAGCTCTCCAGCACCAGACAAGCAGGCATTTACAGAAACAAACCTCTTCAATGCTGAGATGGTTTAGGGGGTTCAGATTATTCTGGGATTTTGCCTATTCCTACTAAAAATCAACTGCTGTAAGGAGAATTAAGCCATTTTTAACTTTTGTGGCTGAACAAATACATTGCTATGGCACAGAAACCCAAAGTATTTCAGGTGAAGGAACTCAGCCTTACCCATGGCTCACTCACTCTGCTCCTTCCTGCTGGCCCATGCCAGGCACACGTGAAAACCTAATCCCAAACCGTCACCAACTGGAGAAGCTGAAGCAACAAGAGGCTCCCATGTGAGGCTCCCATGTGAGGCAGAACACTCTGCTGATCTGGCCCACTCATGTTTGGGCAGAGGAAAGGCCAAGGTACCAGTCAGTGCCACAGATATGCACTGGGGAAAAAGGATGTGCTTCTCTGCTGCAAAACCCCCTTAAACCCCATTCCTTATATAACTACAGCTTTGTGTCAGCTCTGCAGAGGAAGGTGCTCAGCCCAGCACTGGTGGTTGACCAGAGGTTTGCAGGAGATGCCTCTGCCCAGTGGCTCCCTGTCTGCATGGTGGGGCACAGGCAGGGCTGCTGAGGCAGGGCTGGGGTTCAGCAGCTGCATGGGCCGAGCACTCTGCTGTCACACCAACACCCTTTCTCCCTTTGAAAAAAGAGGGAAGAAATAGATTTATCACCAGAAGACACAAAGTCATTAAATAATTAAAAACAAAACTATGGGCACAATAAAAGCCCTCTGATAAAACCCTGCATTTTAATGTGTGTTAATTCCCCTAATGATTCTTTCTGTGTCTCACAGGGTCAAATCAATGTCCTCACAAAAAAATCCAATTATATCCCATTCATCGTATCTTTGGAGCAAGGCTATTGTTTGCTTTTGTCTCCTATCAAACCCTTTTCCCATTGCTTCTTGCCCAAGACTACAAAAAAAAGGCAGCATGGCACCAGCAAGGTCAGACGAGACAGAGCTGGCTCTGAAACCCTCCTGGTCCTGGCTCCTCTGTGGTTGCACAGCAAGTGATGGAGATCATGGGACGCGTGCACACCACACAAACACTCAGGCTCGTCACCAGCGAGTCCCCCTGCAGCAACAGTCAGGCCAGATGGCACTGGGTGGACCCCAAGGCCACCCAAGTTCATCTCCATGGGCAAGGGCACCACACACCATGGGCAGCAGCCCCTGCACCAGGATGTCCCACCCAGACCACATCCCCTCTATCCCAGCTTTGAAATTACTGTCAGCATGAACTGAACAAGCATTGCTGGGAAAGGGTGAACCACTGAAAGCTGTGTGGATCCAGCTCCACTTCCCAGTGTGCCAATCCCAGGGCACGTGGCTTACCCTATCTGTGACTGCCTGCAAGACTGAGTCCAACATTCATACAGGTGACAAGAAAAGCTTGACTGACCACCTCAGGGAGTCATCCCATAAAGCCATGAGATTATTTAACACTCAAATCACTTGAGTTATGTTTTATCCTAAACTTGGTCAGGTAATTCTGTGGTTTAGTTTAGACTTGGTTGCTTGGGCTGAAAGCATTTTATCTAAGTGCACATTTATTTTTATTTTGCACTGTTTATTTAGATTATTAGTGTGAATGCACCAGGGAGACACCAGCTGGGAAGCCCGGCGAGCTGCATGAGACAGGACACACGCAGCTCCACCGTGTCCAGACAACTGCCACCAAGGATTCCCACTGCTCCCTCAGCCTTGTGCCAGTGTGGCATTGCTCAGCCTGGCATTCCCAGCTCAGGCACGGTGGCAGAGCCACCACATGCTCCCCACCCAATGCTACGTGACTGCAGCTCCTCAGACACTTCAATATTTAATGTCAGCACGCAATGGCCCAGAGCTGGGGCACATGGGCGACCTGATCTCACCCGCCCTGTCCCAGCCACCACGGTGAGGACGAGCGGCAGTGCTGCAGCCAGTGGTGCAGGGACAGGGACAACAGGGCAGAAGAAGCTCCCTCAGAGCACTCAGCGTTGCCCAGTAGCTGCTGCAAAGCTGCTTGTCTTCATGCACAGGAGTCAGAGAGGACACGGCCACAAAGCACAGAACAGAGTGACGGGCAGGGATCCGGCACCGGCAGGGTCAGAGAGGCCCATGACCTGTCGTGCACACAGGAAGGTGCCAACTCTGCTCTGAGCTGAAGAGTTTCCAGTGAACACACACATTTTTTGAAGAAAAAGAGGAAGTTATAAAAAACTCTGAAATGGACAATTAATGGGTTACCTAAAGCCACAGACTGAGACTTGGCTCCTTCCTCCCAGCTCAACCCCCTCCAGGTCATCCTGCATCAACACAAAGTATTGGCATTTCCCACCTGACCTCTCAAAATAAAAAGAGAAACTGCAAGGGAGAAGGATTGCAGGATTCCCTGGGCCAGGCAGCTCTGGTCACATCTGGTCTCAAAGCAACATATAATTCATTAAAAAAAAACCAGTCTGAATTTCAAGTTATTACTTTGTATGAATTATACACATCCGAATTAATAAGCCTGAATCTATGCATGTCTTAGGAGAAAGCAGAAGAGTTTGTACTCAGCCCTAGATTTAGACCACAGAGCTAATAAAGCTGCGATCTCTTAAGCAAGCACATTTATTCTCTTAGGAATTCACCATGTCCTTTCTGCTATAAAGACAAATTCCAGCCCATCACTTCCTTATCGTCCTTCTGCTCTGAAATGAAAATAAAAATTCATGTTGAGTATGGACTATCTTCTCAGCTGGGATTGAGCCATTTTCATTTTCTACCCATCCCCACTCTCAAAGTCATTAATATTCTGAATATCCCAACTACAAACTGCTCCAAATACCACACAGAGTGGGCTCACACCACCTTGTTCAGCATCATGAGAACAAAAATCCCAATCCCACTGCATTCGTCCAGCTGTTTGGCCTAAATCAGCATCACTATCAAAGGAATCTTGCTCATGAGCTGGGTGAAACATGGAGCAGGAGAAGGGCAAAGCAAGCCCACAAGTGTCCAGCAGGGGCAAGAGGGTCAGGTGACCACAGGCTGACAACACCTGTCAGTGACAGAACACTCCTACACCACAGTGTTTCACTGCAGGCAGGACTTGGTTTGGTCTTGAAGTGTTACCTGTCTGCAACTTCTCAAAGCAGAAACATTGATCTGCCTGTGCTGAGGCTGAGAAGGGGATAAAGCTCAAATATTACTGGTGTTTTGCTGACAATCTGTGTCAGCAGCACAAGCTGTGGCTGGGGGTCGGAGGTTGCTCAGGGCTGTCCAGCTGGAGCACGTGTCAGGACGGACTTGCACGGATTTGGTTTTCCAACTCATGCCATGAATTTCCTGCCAAGTGCAGAGGCATTTATTCATACCTGTCAAAATACCACAGGCTGGAAGCCAGACCTGAAGCCAGACCCTTGGTCTGTTGCCCTAATGGATGAAAACCCCACCATTCTGGGGCAAGTGTTGCCTTCCCTTGGTTTCCAGAGAGCAGGAGATGGCCCACAGCCTGCTGGCTGCTGCTGTCCCTCTTGCCCAGCCAGCCCAACTGAGCTCATCTCTGCAGGAAAAAGCCTGAGGACAGCCCTGGCAGCACTGTCTGGTGCCACAGGACAGTAAAGCCACCGAGTGGGAAATGCCTGTGGCTTGAGAGATGCTCGCCTTGGTTCCCTGTGTGGCAGTGAGCAGTGGGATCACAGGAGGGGGATGTTTTCATTAATAATGGTGTCTCACCAACCATCTGCTAAAGGTCCACACTATTAATTTAACAGGAAAAAAAATGGAATAGATTACTCTACAGTTTTCAATTAAAGTACATGATGTCTTCAAACTGCAACCTTAATTAGATATTATAGGGTGACATTTAGGAATCCTGAGCTGTGATGGCTGATCGAGTCATCTGACTGCGACGGTGTTCTGCAGCACTGCTGGGGCCTTGTGCACCCAGCACCACCAGGAGAGCTGCCTGGCCTCGGATTCCAGTGCTGGAGCAGCTCAGACAAGCTCCTGGGGTTAAAGGAGCACAAGAGTGAAACTCATGGCAGCCTTGGCACAACAAAAAACAGCTGCAAATCAGAGTGGACACAGTCCCAAAGAAAACTTATGGAAAAGGGCAGAAGAGAGGGAAAGAAGTAAACTAAGTGGAAAAAAAAGCCACAAATGGACAACTCAAACACTTTATTTTCAGGTTAAAGCTGGCAGGAAAAAACTAGATTTGGACAAGAAATAGTTTTCTCTAAAACACATGAAAAAGAGAAGGAAAAAACCAAAAACAATTGAGAGCACAAGCAGTGAGTAACAGGCACTGGAGCTGAACGAGATCTGCTCAGCTCCTTCACCTGCCAAACACATGGACAAGAGCAAACTGAGACATGCATGGGGTCTTTAGAAAAGCAAGAGCATAACTGGGCACAACCCCCCAGCCCCAGCTGCCCAGAACCACTCAGAAGCGCCGTTAGTCACAAGTAAGAGCAAAGTCTTGCATCAGCCTGTGCCTAATAGGATTAGGATGGATTCTCTCTTCCATTTAGGCCCCACACTGAGGGACAGTCAGTAAAACAGAGCAGTAACAAATAATGCCCAATCTTGAGTTACTGGAAAACACCCACAGGTCATTATGTGATTTTTTTTTTTTTCTTTTAAATGATCTTGGACTAAACCTTGTGATTTAAGGAACCATGAACACTGGCACCCTGCTGCCACTGCTGGTTCAGTTCACTTGTCCTCTACAGCCTGAAAGAGTCAAATATGTGGTGGAATTAAAAAAAAAAAAGAAAATTCACTAAGATCCCTGTGTTTACAATGGATTAATTACAGCAGAATAGCAAAAACCTCAATTATTTTACACAGTTCGAACAGTCACGTGGCTTGAAGATGCCAAAGCACATTCCCCTGCCCCAGAGTGGGCATGTGCCATCAGAGATGCTGCCCTGCTCTCGACTTCCACAGAAACAGGAGGAACGTGGAATGTTCTGCAGCTCTCCTCCACCAAGTGGCAAAGTCCAACTGCATCCTGGGGAATGGAGCAGATTCCTGTGAACCTGCCCATGCCATGGCATCCTCCCAGCCTGGACAATCCCTCCTGCCATGGGGGGATGCACCAGTCCCACTCTTGGCAGTGGGACCACTATGCCCAATGAGGTGAGAACACCAGGGTCTGCTCCATTTGCCTTCTCTTGCATGGAGACAGCAGCAAACCCTTCCAAAGCCCTCCCAATGCAAGGATCATTAAAAGGGAAATATCTCCAGAAATTGCCCCTTTCTACATATTCCTCGCTCCCATATCCTCTGACATAATAATGTGCCATGGTCTTGCAGAACTGTCTTTTCAGCATGTTTTTGCATTATGCTTAATTCTGTCAGAGTTTTTCAGTCCCACATAACGACAGCTCAATGCAGAGTCAGATATAAATCTGGCTTAAGAGACTCTCACCAGGAATTCATTTAAAACTGTAAATGTTAAAAGATTCTGCTGCTGATTTATGGCATTTTCTTATTTCAAACAAAATTAAAATCCTTTTTAAAAGATACATATTCAATCATGATAGAAGCTGCATTCAAATGATGCTGCTGGTCAGATTGAGAGCCACAAAGCCCAGAAATCTGGGAATAGCAGGGGAATCCAGGAACAGCAGGGACCAAGACATTTTACTGGTTTGACCAATGCTCTGCTGTCATGCCACCACCTCAGTCTCATATCTTAATTAGTGCAAATGGGAGTCCTGGATGCTGGTGCTTTCATGCTCCATCTATCCCACTCCGGCCCAAGCACAAGGATCCCTTTTCCAGATCCAGTCAAACAGAGAAGCTGCAGCACCTGAAGTCATTACTGAATGGGTTTATTCAGTTTCCATTGTTTACACTGAAGGCTTTCCCAGCTCTGTCAATACCACACAAGTGTCCTGTATCATTGTGCAAACAACATTTAGTGTTAAAAAAAATTACCCATGCTACTCATTACCATCATTCCTATAAGAATTGTTCATGTTTTGCATTTGTGAACAGAGAACATGGTAGAGCCTTGAGAGCACAGCTCTGTACCCAAGCATGGCCAGGCTGATGAAAACTCAGGAACAGTGTTTGGAACCTGAGCAGCACCAGTACAATTCACAAAGGGGTTTTAAGCATTCAAGATGCCAAAAGAACCACAGTCTATGAGAGCCTCATGGTTTCTGGCTGTCCTTCCTGGAGGCACATCACTTGACCTGTACAGGAGTCCCTAATCTCATGCTGCTCCACTAAAATAAAAAATCTAAATGGAAGGACCAATATCAAACACAAGAGTAAACAAGTAGAAGCAGCCAGAAAAAGCATTATTCAGATATTTATATAATTAATTGCTTGTTATTCAGAAGCCACAAAGCCATTAGCAGAAAGCCAAGACTCTGCACTGTACTGCAGGAGATGCCTCCAACACCTCAGAGAGTGGTTCTGTCACAGGACCAGCTCAGGTCCAGGCCAGTCATGCTGATGTCCCCAGCTCCTGGCTGGTGCTGCTGGTTGGTTTTTGTGAGGTTTTTTGTTTGGGGGTTTTTCTCCCCAGATCTTCCCTGGTAAATTCAGAATCACAGAATATTCTGAGTTGGAAGAGACCCACAAGGATCATCAAGTCAAACTCATACCTGAATGACCTGTATGGGAGTTGAACCTGTGATGTTGGCATTATTCACACCATGCTTTAACTAAATGAGCTGATCTCAGGGTCACTTTGATGGATTCTTCACAAAATCAGCAAGTCCAGTTTCTGGAGGCAGCTCCCAAGTGCTGATCAGCTCCAGTGAATTCACAACACACAGAGCTGTCATCAAACCATCTCCCCTTCTGTGGTCATGACAGGGGAAATATTTCTGCCCCACATCAGGATCCAGCCATGATAATTAACCAGGGCCCGTGGCCCAGGGGGCACAGCAGCTCTGCCCCCAGAGTGGCTGGCAGTTGGCAGCTGGCTCCCATCTGTGGAAACTGCCCCTCTGACCTGGAATTATCATGTGTGCTGGCACTGCAAGGAAACAACCATAAAACCAGAGCACCATCAGGGAACTGTAAACTCTTTGCAAGTAATTTTCAGATTTCTAAAAGTTTAGTTAATCCTCGCTTTTGAGAAATTATAAGAAAAAAAGGGCAAGGGAAAAAAAACTCCAGAAAAAAGGATGTTTTTGTGAAAGAGCCATTTCCCTTTCTGAGCAGTGCCAGGACGGCAAACTGTCCAAAGTGCCCAGGATTCCCTCATTCATCCTTGGAAAGGGGCTGACCAGAAGGCTGGTGAAAGGCAGAGCCAATGCCATGTCACTCCAGTGACCTCTGGACTGCTGGCAAAACAGAACATTGCTGCAGGCTGTGCTGGGGCTGCTGTGTCCTTTCTCACGGAGAGGAGCCGGCAGAGAGCACGGATGCTGCTTTCCAAAGGTTAAGCATCACAGGCGATTTCATGCTCTTTATATTTCTAAGTGGTTGAATTTTGGTTATTTTTTTTTTTTAATAATCATAAATCCCAACATCTGCTCCCAGGGCAGGAGCCCTTTGGCTCTGTGCTCAGCCAGGGAAGGGAATGTGGCTGCCAGCGGCTGCTGCAGGTGTTATTTTTAGTGCGACAGCTATTTACCAGCTCCATTCCCAGAGGGAATTCAGGGAGTAAAGGGATGCTGAAGCATTTCTTACTAAATATAGAAAAGGGGGCAAGCCACCACATGCAGCATGGCTGCAGCTTCCCCTTCCTGCTGGGATGTGGCCTCAGCAAGAGGGATGTGGCCCCAGTGGTACCCAACACCCAAGGTGGGGCCACCTCAGCACGGGCTCCCCACTCACCACATTCTAACCTTCAAGCTGGTGTTTGGAAAAAGCTTTTTAAAAGTAGCTCTTATAACTAATTGGCTTCACTTTGAAGCCCTGATCCTGTAATGAATGGCTCCCAAAATCAAACAAAGCATATTCAACACCAACAAAATTGCCTGTTATGAAAGCGGAACATTTTTAGGGTAATATTGACTTTAACGCTCTGTCAAGGCACATTGACAGCAGGATGAAAACAGCCCTCCCTCTGCTCACCAGCCCAAATCCAGCTGCTGAGAGGGGACCCTGAACACTCGTGCCAGGCTGTGATTCAAATCCCCAGGAGTGGGCTTATTAGTTTAAAAATATATACCTTTAAAAAATTTAAATCTTGCTGATCAAAGAAAGGGATGTGTTTCAGAATTACTCTGCTCTTCTCTGGTTTTAAGCCTTTAAAGTTCTGGAGAGGCAGTTTTGACACCCAGGAGCTCTGCAGGCCCAGACAGATGGGGATTCCTGGTCGAACTCCTTTTATATTTCCTTTATTGCTTCATATTTACCAACGACCTGGAAGCAAGCTGTGTGAAGGTGCCACTTGAACATGACAGAAGGCATTTCTGAGGGAGGCTCAGACAGGCTGGAAAACCAGCCCAGAGCCCTGAACAAACTGCAAACTGGGCAAATGATTGACACGACAAAGACTGCATGGGATGCAAAAAACCACAAAGTAATGGGGATTGGAAGAGCAAGATGCATTATTCATCCAGCCTGTGAGGGTCTGTGTTAATGGCATTACCACTGAGTGAGGGCACCAGGGCACAGCACGATGGGCACCTTGGATGTACCTGCATCACTGTGAGCCACACTGGTCACCCCAGATCCCCTCTGTCTCTCTGGGGCTCCTGATCTGGACAACCACCCAAACCCCACCCATGGGATACAGAGAGACCTATGTATTTGTAAATCTATAAATCTATACAGAGATACTCAAACACACACTCCTTGAGACATTTAATTTCCCTCTAAAGTTTCCTGAAGGGAGACCACTTACAGAGCAGAAGAAAAAGAGTTTAATGAATTAAAGTGTACTTAAGTTAGGGAACACTAATGAAGTCACACCTTAATTGGGTGTAATTGAGAATCCAGCCCTACCACTGTTTGGATTATGAACTGCAGTTTCTGGTCACATGGAAATTAGCAGCTACCTCCTCCTGGAGCAACCTGCTGAGAATTAAGTGCTGATCACCCAACACTTGTTACAGCTCTCTCTGTTTCCATGGGGGAAAGCACCACGGTTCCCCCCTTATCTCCCATTCCTGAGGTCTTCATTGCCTTACTTGGCCCTAATTTACCCAGCACCTATCCAACAGCAGAGCCAGCTCAGGGATGCTGCTCTTGAGGACACCACGGGCAGGCTCAGCATCCCAAGGGCAGCCCAGCCACAACTGCAGAGGGGCCAGCAGTGCTGAACATGCTGGGCACACAGGGATGGCATCCAGGTGCCAGCCTGCCACAAGGGACAGCCTGGCAGGCCCATCCCAGGGCTCTGTGCCAGTCCCAGCTATTCTCTAGGAGTATTTCAGAACAGGGGCAGCTCCCAGGTCCTGCATGTTGTGCTGCCAAGAGGAGTCTCTGGCATGTGCAGACAGCTTCTTGTCTGCACTTAAAATACTATTTGATTAAAAAAAAAAAAGGAAATAAATCATGTTTTGTGGGATTGGGAGCATCAAGAGCAGAAATGGCAGCAAAGTGATGTTTCACCCAACCCATGCTGCCAAGCTGAAAACACTTCTGCTGTGCCTGTGTGTGCCCTTGCCTTCAGCTGGTGTGGCTCCCGTTTGCTTGGCTCCAAATGGGGAGGAAAAATGCCATTTCCTCAGTGCCTATCCTGGAGCTCTGTGAAGAGTGCTGAAGAGGAAAGGCCGCACTGTTCCAGATACACAAAGAATACACAGAAGTAAAAAAAGTCATCCCATCACTTAATGTATGCAAATTATGTTAAATATTTCATTCATTAAATGGCTCAGGTTATTACTGAATTGTACCTTAAGCTGTTCAGAAAGTTCATTCTTCTTGCACTAGCTCAGTAACGTGACATAACTGACTGAAATGAATATTTTACAGTTTGTGCAGACAGAACATTTATTAACAATTCTTTCTCTCTCAGAGTCCCTCTCCCAAGCAGGTTTCAGGCACCATGTCACTTAAATTATCCAGAGGGATTGAATTTTGGTTTATTTTTAAAAGTTTGGTTTATTCCCAGTTCCAAAGAGCCCAACAACCTGGGAGGACATAAACACAATCCTGCTGGGAGAGAGGAACAGCCACAGAGCTCTTTCCCAAAAGCTGGTGGGGGGAGCCGAGGAGAGGAGAGGAAAGCAGCCACAGAATTTGGGGATTTTCCTTACTCTAAGCCCAGACAGCTCCCTTGTTCGCAGGGAAACAGCTCCTGCAATAGCCCATAACGTGCCACGGGTCCTCTGGGAGTTCATACAAGTAATGTGAAGTGACAGGGCTCTGGCTCCTGCCATCCCCTGTCCCTGCCATCCCCGGGCCAGCCAGACAAGGGGGAAGGAGCCACTACAGGCAGCTCCAGCTGCTTCCAGCCTCACCAACATCCCAGGCAGCAGCATCCTCCCCCATGGCAGCAGGGTCATTACCTGTTCCAAATCGGGGAGCAGGTCCCAGTTAACCCACCAGCACATTCCAGCAGCTTCCAGCCCCACGGCCCAGCACACAGACCCCTCTCCTTGGGGTGAGGGCAGGACACAACATACCCCAACATATGCCCAGAAGAGTGGCATCACACAGGGGGCAGCCCGAGGAAAATACAGCAGCCTCACCACTCTCCATGGCTTCGCCTCCCACCACGTCTCCAGATGACTTTCCCTTTCACACGCCACGGGCAGCTCCCAGGGAAAACCCACTGGGCTCCAACCCAGCTCCTAACACGGCGTGGCAGCCACATCTCTATGAACTTCCAGGTTTAGAGGAGACAGATGGATACAAATAATTATCACTGGAATGGTGGCTCTGGCATCTAAGTGAGCCGCTGGCCGGTGACCCGGAAAAGGCGGCTCCCTCCGGCAGGAGCGTGTCCCTGGGGTGGAGGTTTACAGCCTCAGCCGAGCAGACACCCTGCAAGGTCTCATCAATCTCGGCTGGGAAAAACCTTTCCATTTCCAACGGGAATATGCAAACCAGGCTCCGCACTGTAAATCTTCCTTTGCGGCGCTAAGGAGATAAGTAGGACCTATTAACCTCCCATGTTATTTCCAACTTCATTATTGGAGCTGACACAGGGAGAGCACGCGGTGACGGCTCTTTTTGGCAGAGTGCATGTAAATCGCTTTCTCAAAGGAAATTACTTCTCTGGGCTGAATGTTATTAATCTAAATTCTCCCTTAGTCAAATTGTTGCCCGTAATAAATATGGAACAGGTTGCTACGCTCATCTCCGAGGGCATCCTAATCCAGCTGCAGGTTTTCCCCTCAATTTGAAGGAGCTCCTGAGGAGCTCCTCTGTGAGAGCAGCCTTCACCCAAGGATGGGACCATCCACCCCAACGTCGCCCAGCGCGTGAGCACCCTCTGATTTCATAATGAAAATGTATTTTGGCCCTGCCAGCACCACGTGCTCCAGCAGTAAAGTGTGAGCAGGAGAAAGCCAGGGCCTGGTGAGGCTGGGGAAGGAACACAAGGCATGCTCTTCTCCTGCAACACGATGTGGTGGCCTCCCATGGCCAACTTCTTTCATGGCTTATGTTTCATTTGTGTCAGCTTTGGTACTGTTAAAGCAGCTCAGTGTACAGTGTTTAGGACTTTATGCTCTTTTCCAGTGGATATACACTTGATATCCTCCTTGTGCAACTAAAAAACCCCAGAGTTTAAGTACAAACAGATCAAAAACCCCATAAAAATTAGACTGAAATCCAAAGTGAACTTTGCCAGTGATACAGCTAGGAAATTTATTTGCGTGGTATTCCTTTAATTGAAACCCAGCTCTTTGCCAATAAAGATTTTCACAGAAATCCTCATAGAACACCCCTCCACAAAAAGCTACGATCGCTTCTGCTCAAAGGCACACCCCAGGTACGGAGCAGATTCGGAACACTATAAATCCAATGGCACACACAGCCCTTCCCTCATTTGTTACCAGCCAAGTGTGAAAATGTTAATGAAGGCAGCTGTAATAATCTACGGGAATTTCCCAATTAAGATTTCGTTCACGTCCACCAGCTCCTGCTCCAACGCAGCCCTTGAGCATCCTCCCTTCCACCCAAGAGCAGCTATCACTGCCAGGCTCCATCCAGGCACCCTCACCTGGCCACCCCAATGAGGGAAATCACTGCCACTCTATTAACTCCAACTTCTATTGCATGTATTCCTAGAAGAAAATGAATGCAGAGAGATTTTAAGTGTGTGCCTAACCCCCTACACAAGTATGTTTGAAATATAACACGCTGACAGCATTGAGTCAGGAAATACCACGGCAGCCACTTCTACTGAAAAAGAAAAAAAAAATTAAAAATTAAGTTTTGGGGGTGGCTTATGGCAGCCCTGGCTCGTGGGAAGCTGATGCCTTCCTGGTTCAGCAAGGTGAACCCTGGGAGCCTGTCTGGGTGTTGGGAACTCATCTCTCTCCTGGCAGAGCAGAAGGGAAAGAGACTCCATGATAAAATGAAGGCATCCTCGCAAATAAATTACTTTTCTACCACAGTCGTGTGATTTTTAATTTTCCTCTAATTTCAGGACTGCAGCACTGATATAAAACCCCTCTAAGTGTTTTAGGGAGATGGTAATGGTCCTATACTAAAATAATTCAACCAACACTATAATTTTAGTACCACTATCAAAATGAAATAATGGCTGTTTACTGTGTTACACCTTTCAAATGACCTTCATTTGAATACAAATTGTGGCTCCAAACTCCAAAAGCCGCTCCATTTCAGAAGGCAGCAAATTGAGGATGTTTACCCGGGGTTTACTCTGCCAGCAGATTCTTCAGCATAACCACAAAGGCCAAACGTTTTTAGGGAGTTCTTTCCCTCTGAAGTTGCCTAAGACCAGCCTAAAGGACCCACCTGGATCTGACCAGAAGGCTGAGCCACAGCCCTTCACTTTGCTCCAAGCACAAAGGGAATTGCTCATTCTGTCTAATCTTGAAGTACTTATTGGTGATGAAACTATTCACTCATAGCTCCCTCCCTCCCAACCATCTCTGGATAAAGAACAAAGACAAAAAACTCTGCCAATAATCCAGCCCCAGATGAGAGGAAGAGGTGGGTGGGTCCTATCTCGATCTGGGCCTTGAAAACACCTTACTTGATTTTATTTTTTTAAGGTTAGGCTCTGTCTGCCCATCATGGCTCTCACACTGGTTTTGGGGACCCCGTGCAGCCACCTCTGCCCAGAGTAGCTGTGAGGAGCCCCTTGGCACAGACCTGGGCAGCCCTACAGGTGCTGTTCCCAACTCCTGTGGCTGTGTGGCATTTGCAGCTCAGCCCACGCAGCCAGAGTGGGGGCAGTCACAGGCAAGGATCTGCAGAAAAAATTTCACTACAGACATTTGCTGATATTCACTCATCCACCTGGGAACCCCAGTCTATCACCAGCTATTTCACTCTAATAATGAATTTCTGCCCTTTCATCAACATTAGTCAGAACAAGCTCTGAGAAAATTCCCATTTGGTGCCAGGAACATAACAGAAAACATTGACATGAATGGCAGCAAGCAAAGCCAAGCAGTGTGCCCAGCTGCAAGGCAGCACAAGCTGCCACCACCCAAATCTGAGCCCTTCCGAGATCATCCCTAAGCAGGGGAAAAAAAATAAGATAAAATGTTTCTCTCTAAGGTAGCAGAAGTTGTGCTACAAACTTTCTTCTATGGGCTGTGATCCCACAAGGATACTCCACGCTCAGGTGCACTCCCTCCTCTTCCCCAGCTCCCAAACTCAGCAGTGGAGATCGAGGCACCAGGCTGAGCGCTGCTTTTGTGATGCTCACAGCCCAAGCGCTACAGTGGGAAAATCCCACATGCCGAAAATACGGAGCGTCTGTAAACACTCCCGTTCCACAACACCTACGTGTAATTACTCACGATGAGTGAGGAGGAGGAAGAAAAACCCACTTTTTGTTTTTAATTCTCTTCTTTGTGCATAGAAGCTATTGCAAGAGAAGCCCCGGCCAGCCAGCATCTCTGGAGGGGAAGAGCAGTGCATGGTCACAACAGCTGGCAGTGTTTTGACAGCAGTGCCATTCTGGGGCAGAAGAAAGGGAATTCCCTTCTGTAAAGGATGACCTCCACCTTTCCCCAGAGCTGCCTTTCCTTAGCAGATGCAGCCCTCCCGAGGGCAGAGCCAAGCCAGCAGTGGATGTCCCAGCTGGAGATCTTGACCCAACACCCGCCTCCACTGCGGTGACATGTGGAGAAACAAAAGGGGTTTAAACAATAGGTGTTGTATAAAACATCTGAAAACCAGACAAATTAGTCATTAAAAATTAATTTTGGAAAATTACAGTCTTGTTAATAGACACTGTCGTGACTTTGCATGTTCCTTTTCAGGCAGGAGGGAGGAAGGGGACTCAAAAGACATTTTCCTGTATTTCAAAAACTGAAGAGGTTGCCTTTGGAAGCCTGTGTTCCCCTGTGCCATCCCAGTGCTGGCAGCATGGCCCTGGATGGTGAGATGCCAAATGATGTGACCAGGGCAGGTGAGCACCTGCAACGCTGCACTGAAACCCTCACTATGAACCTGCCTGTGGGATGCTCCAACGTTATTTTCATGTGCTCAACAGCGAGGACTATGCCAAAATACTCAAGGTCAAGAGACCAGCATGGTTCGAGGCAATCTGCACCTCTTAAAACAGTGACAAATATGTTATTTAATTTTAATGAGCTTTTTTGCATCTCCAATCTAATTACAGCATTATCAAGCACTGCTCTGAACTGCAGGTGGCTGCTCATTACTTGGGGTAAGGCTGTCACAAGCATTTTTCATGAATACTAAAAACTGCCTCATTTCACCACCCCCTCTGAAATATCCCCAGCTGATTGCTCCACTTCTGAATGTGGGGTTTGGTGTGGTTAGGAGAGAACAGCACCCACAAGCACAGCTCCTTGCACCTGCCCAGCTCCTCTGGCCAAAACCCCCAGGAGAAACACCACATCCACCAAAAACAAGTGAGTTTTGGTGTGCAAGATTCACATGCCAGAAGTGTCCCCCAAAAGCAAACATCTCTCTGGTCTGCACACAGCATTGAGGACACCCTGTGACAGGGCACTGAGGAAAATCCCTCACTTCCAGATGGCTTCTACTTTTTGCTTTCAGCTAAGTGGGTTTTTTTAAAGCATTATTTAAAAAAAGGAAAACTCCAGTGTCAGAAGCATTTTGGCAAGATCAAAATTCTTCCGTTTCCCTCTTAAGCTTTGCAAAAAACCAGATTTTTCTGTTCCTTTTTGGCCAATTTCTTTGACCACCTCTCCTCATGGGCTGCTGTTTCCTCCATGCAGCACAAAGCTGCTGGAGCTCACATCCAAAAGGCTCAGTAACCAGCAAGAATCAGATATTTTAATCCTCCCCAAATCCCCTTTTCCCTGCATGGTTTGGTGAGCACAGGCAACAAACAAGCGATAACGAAACCCCAACAGCAGCTTTTCCTCTTACAAAGCAAGGAGGCAAGCAGGACACCCCCCCTCAACAACCCCAAATCCTCATCCCTCAGGGAGACAGGAGTTGCCCAGCTCACCCTTTGATTGCCTTTCCTCCTCCCAAAAAACTGGTCCATAGGTCCGCCTGACCAGGAGCACACACTGGCATCCAGAGGGGCACGGGGGTGATGGCAGGGGACCGAGGGCTGTGGGGACACTGGGCTCTGCACCACAGGACACCCCAGGAAAGCGAGAGCTTCCCGGACAGGCTCCAGGCTTGTCCCAGGTCCCCCCGCAGCCTCCTCAGTGCTCGCTGACAGCAGCTGGGGCTGAGGCAGCTGAGCAGCGGCACCTGGGCCACCTCTCACAGGCCAAGTCCGCACGTGTGTATCTGTGTGTGTGTGTGCACGTGTTTAGCTGCGCCTACACGCGTGTAACTGTGTTCTGGCGTGTTTCTCCGTGCCTGCATGTCCGTGTAAGTGCACACACGACGCGCACACAGCAGAGCTGCCCAGAGCAGCGCAGCTCCGTGTTCCACCGCACACGCGAACGCTGGCGGAGCCGCGCTTCGCTCCCGGCGCCGCTGCGGCAGTCCCGGCGTGTCCCCCTGACCTTGCTGCAAACCGCAGTGGCCTTTGGGACGCGGGATCGCAGCCGCACGGCTGTGGCAGCGGACGCGCCCGCGTGCTGGGCCGGGAGATGCCCCCGGGCCCCACTCACAGGGACGGGCGAGGCAGGGACACGGGCCGGCGCTGCGGGGAACTCCGGCAGTGGGCTCGGAGAGCGCGGCCGCTGGCGGAGCGGGGGCTGCGGGCGGGCCAGGGATGGAGCGAGCGTATGGAGAGCCCCGCGTTTGCTCAGCCGGGCCCCGCAGGAGCTCCCGGCTCCCCTGGCCGCTTCCTCCGGGCCCCTCTCCATATAAGCTCGCTGACTTTAGTTAAAGTGTGTGCCAGCTGCAGCCCCGCGACCGGATCAGGCAGAGACGTGGCGCTGAATGATAATTAAATACATTCGCATCATCTGTCATTTTTTACTGCAGGTGCCGGTGTAATAAATCCGAGCTTGACTCTTCTGTCAGCTGGCAGCGAACATGTTTTAACGTCAAATCCCAGGGGATGAATTCAGAATGGCTTGGCCTTGCACGGGGAGGAGCCGCCTGTAACACGCCAAGTGGGTAACGCATACTTGATTGCTTTCATAGTACTTTTTATTATTTGGTGACACGTGTCTGATGTAGCGTTTCAACCCACTCCCACAGGGAAGGCAAACATTACCACCACTGTCTTCCTGCCACATCCCAACCCTCCACACACAGCCCCAGCTCTGCTCTCCTCAGCCTCCAACGCTGTCCCAGCATCTTTGGTGTGCCTGTGACCTGTTAAGGTTATTAGGATTTTGGTCAAAGAGGAAAAAAGTCAAAGGAAAAAGGCAAACAGAAAAAAATTGCAAATTAATTTAATTAGAACAACGACAACTCAGAAAATTAAACATTTAAGTTACTATGTTATAAAGCCTAACTCATCCCTCTGGTGCACAGTGAAGGAGCAGCTTGGTTTCCCCGTGGATGTATGCAGACTGCTCCCCAGTCATCTTGTGCAGAACAGCAAATCCTTCACTGCAGATACTGCTGTGACACCCCATATGACACCATTTTCCACGGGCATCCACACACCTGTGACACAGCACCAGCCTCTTAAGGGTAGCGACGCTGCAGTATTGAACTGTTTGGGCTGGAAGTCGATTTATTATTTTACCAATAGTTTTCTTCTCCTTGCCTTCTGTGCACAGCCCAGTTGATGCACAGATCAGGTACAAATCCAGGTACCGCAGGATGCTGCTGTGTCCAAGCTGGCCCCTGTCCCAGGAAGGATAGCCAGGCCTGAGTACAGGAACTAGTCCCTGCAAGCCCAGGTGGGAAAAGTGTGGAGTGTGAAGGGAGAAGCCAAAACCCCAATGAGAACAATCCTCCCAATTCTCACTACGGAGCACCGGTGCCTCGGTGTGCCATGGCTGGGGCTTGCCAGCTGCACCCGCTATTTATAACCCTGGCACTTACACAACTACAGCTCGACAACTTACAACACAGGCCTGGAAACCAGAGCACTTTATTTACCCAGCCAAAGCTTTATCGGTGCAGTTGGCTTTCCAGTGAGGGAAGTGGTGTGTATGATGCACTTCCTTGTAGGTCTGTCTGCCTTCAGCTGCCCTGAACAGCGTCTCCCTTCTGGCAGCAAGGCTGGTGGGAAACACACAGGGAACTCCTTTGGCAGCACTCTCGTCTTCCAGGACTTGCTGCACTTTTAACCTAACAAAGTCCCGATTCTAATTTGAGGCAGAAAGGGGCAAACAGCTGTGGGTACTGTCCCAAAGTGGGCACAGGTGCCTGTGCTTGCCCCCAGGTGGTTTCCATCCACATTCACTTGTTTGCTCCATTCATTGTTGCGTTTTGTCATAATACTTTGCCAGCCACACCTGTGTCCTGGAGCCACACATGCCTTTATAAACAAATTATATCAAATTAAATCATAAGTAAGCTGAGTGACTACAGAAGAGCAGAACCCCCCCTTTTGTGTGCAGTGCTGCCTGCTTTGCGGTTTCCTTGGCAAGCACAGGGCTCTGCTCAGCTCTCCCTTGCTGGAGCAGCAACAGCCCTGTACCACCACCAGAACACAGGGACGATTCTGAACTCGGGGACAGGCATCACTAACTCTGAACTTACAGCATGGTTACAGACCCCTTCTCAGCCACAGACAGGGTCCCTGCCACTCTCCCCAGCATATACCTAAACCCATAATCCCCAAATCTGGGATCCACCAGTGCCAAAAATACATGATGTGGATTTGCAATTCCCTCCACCAGTACTGCTGCCCACAGCATCACCCCATGCTTTAAACAAAAGCACATTTTCCTTTCATTAAAAACGTTCCCACGGATTAAAGATTTGGAGGCCACAGCAAAGCAAGTTAAACATTTACTTTCTATTAAAACATCTAAATGAGAAGATTAAAACCTGTTTTACATTTAACAGGCAAAGTCAAATCAGCACAGGAGCAGCTTAGCGCATACTTAGAGCCAAGGCCTTCTGATGTGCAGAGGTAATCAATTTACAGAGGGAGGGATTTCCTAAAACTACTCAGAAAGGGGTAAAAAAAAATAGCACACATATATTTGAACAAATCTTTCCCTTCTGTCCCCATGCCCGCCTCCTGGAGCTGTTTTGCTGCAGCTCCAATCAGCTCGCTCCCACTGACAGCTCTTGCCCCAGATTCCCCCATAAAATATTTTCACAGCTGATTAGTCTATTTAGCACGTTGCACGCTTAAGCTCTTTTGTTTATCTTTCATTTGAGATGGCAGGAAGAGACGATCCGATGGAATGCAGAAGGGGGTTATTGACTGTGTTTAATGGCAACTGTTTGCAGGAGTAGCAGTTAGAGGTCACAGAGGTGACGCAGACACAGCTGACTGCTGCAGGAATTTCTGCTCTAATTTTCTAACATCCAAACAGACTCTGCCTGGTAACAGAAACCACTGAACTACAGCTGGTTTCTGCCAAGGCAGAATTCCCGGGGGAAGCTGAAAGTCTCCCTTTACAGGGCCAAAATCCAAGCCTATTTGTATTCGCCTGCAGCTGATCTAACAGCGTTCGGACACGAGACCAGTTCCGTCCTGCCATGCAGGTGCAGAGGCAAAGCCCCTGCTGCTGCCAGGCACCTCTTCCACAGTGTATTAGCCAAACTTGGGGATCACCCATCCCACCAAAAGGGTTTCTTCGTGATGCAATTTCAGATGAGTGCCAAACCCACAGAGAAACATAAAGCACCGTCACTGCTAGACACTCCTCCATCCAAATACCTGGGATCCAAACCCAGGTACTGAAGCAGCACATGCCATGATGCCCCCATGGCCAGCAGGGAACCCCACAGGGACTCACACACAGATCTCAGTCCCAGGTTTCCAAGTGAGGTGCTCTGATACAATGAGTAGCTGATTTTACAGCCCCTCTCTAATCAGCTCCATCAGCTGACCCTGCTGCCATTGAAAGGAAGGAATCAGAGCTCCCACTCTTCCATATAACAGAATTAGACTGAATCCCCCATGTCCTAGAGGTCATCCCAAAGAGAAGTCTCTACTTCAGTTATATAATCCTCAGTTTCAAAGTTTATTTAAAAAGTGAAAAGCAGCAGGAGGAAGTGAGGGGCAGAGCAGATGCATGCAGCCCCTGGGGTGGAGGACTGTTTACTTTTAAATGATCACACTATTTCAGGGTGAAGCAGCACACAGCTAAAGGGAGAATCACGTGAAAGTACTGTTTAAATGGCCTTGTCAGACAAATTTTTTGGCATGAGCATGTATTATGCAAAAGGAATAATCCTTTTAAGTAAAATATTTGGAAGAGGGTTGCACAGCCAGGAACCAAAGGGAAGTTCTGCCGTTATTTCTCATTTGAGCACGCTGAATAAAATGGCCCAACTTACAAAGTATTTTAGGACAGAACTTGGAGGCTGTGTCTACTTCCAAGCAAATGCATTTTGCCCCTTGTGCAGACTAAACACACAACATGCAGAGAGGAAAGTAGCTGGGTGGCCCCAAGGCTCGCTGGAGAGAAGCCACAGAACCAGCTGACCACAGACGATGCTCACGGGGGAAGGGTCCCAGCACCAGCCAGGAGCAGGAGGCAGGGGAACAGCCCTGGGACGCTTTGCAGCTACCAATGCCCCGGCCCTGCAGCACCCGAGTGTCAGCGCTGGCGCCGCGGTCGCTCCCGCTCTACACCGGCCACGGGAGCCCCCGGCACGGCAGCGGGGTGGGCGAGCCCCAGCGCCCCGGGCACGGCCGAGGCGCTGCCCTTGCCAGAGCCACGGCGTTGGCTGCCCTACAATCGCCGTCTCCTCCAAGCCCTGATCTTCCCTGCAAACCTGCACATTCAGTGCCTTCGCAGCACCCTCCTGTGGGGATTCCGCGTCCGTACAGACACGGGGGCAGCTGGAAACGGGGCGCGATGGAAACCCTCCTCTTCCTCCTCGTCAGGCGAGGCGCGGGGACAGGCGGCTCCGAGGCGCCGGGCCGGGCCGCCGGCACCCGCCACGGCCC
Organism: Notiomystis cincta; assembly: GCA_013398075.1. NCBI lineage: Eukaryota > Metazoa > Chordata > Aves > Passeriformes > Notiomystidae > Notiomystis > Notiomystis cincta. The sequence continues at coordinate 24,710 of VZRX01004896.1, read as the reverse complement.
CGGTACCGAGCGGGGCTGCTGAGGAGGCGATGCCAAAAGCGCCACGGCCACCGGCACAGCCCGGCCAGGTCAGGCAACCGTGGGGGCTGCGGCCAGCGGCACTGCCGGCACTGCCGTGCTGCTCCGCTCGGCGTGCAACCAGCCAGCGTGTTTGTCTACAGCCTACTGACTCACAAAGCCAAGCAGTGACAGGTAATTACAAAAAGAACTAAAAACTAATAGATTTCTTTGCAGCAAGCTCTGACAAATACAAAGTGCCCCTCAACTCCTTCCCTGGGGTGTGCAGTTGCCCCCCACGGGGTGTATCAGTGCCTAAAACCTGCTCTCAAAACCAGGAAAAGCTTCGTTTAGCAGCACCTCGCCTGGAACCACTTTCACAGTAACACTTTTGTTTTCATGGCGATGCTGCATTTTCATTCAGATACTTGAAAGCATTTTTGTCACAAGGTGCAGTGATTTTACACAACACTTTGCACCTCAATGAAAACCTAACAGTACACTCATTTTTAAGAGAAGGCAGACTTGAGAAAGTTTATGATCATTATGTTACTAAACATTTTAAGTTAAAAAAAAAATTTTGTGTGTTATCTACACTGTTAATGTACAGCATTCAGAGTGGTGCCAAGATACACAAATCCCAGATATCTTCTTACTTTTTGCAAGAATGCTGCAAAATTAGACTTGGATAAATCTCACTGATTATCCTCCAAGTTACACAGTAATTTAACAGCCTTCAGCATGTGACTTGCAGAGAGCACACAAATCAGTTCACTTGTGAAACAGGCAATAAGAACATGGATATGGCATCATTCACTTTTGAAGCCTCTCAACCAAATTAATTCATCTTAGTAGATGATGCTTCTGCAGGAACAAACCAAATTTTTTGCTTCCCAAATGAAGGACTTTTAAACAAGTCTGGCAGATGAGCATTAGGTAAAGCCCAGACACACATCTCTAGCTGAGATGCTCCAGAGCAAGGTAAGAGCAAATCGTGGGAGGGATGATAATCCCTCCTTACTTTTTCCTCCACCTAACAAGGGAAGTTCTTTCCATACCCTCACTGCCTGGCAATGACCCATCCCTGGAGCACTCAAGTATCCTGTCATGGAAAAGAACAGGCCGTAGAATCAAGCAGACAGAAGCTGTGAGAGAAGAGCATCTAGTCTGGAAAATTCAGGTGCAAAACTAGAATTCAAGACTGCCTTTCCATTGCCAGAAAGCCTTTACAAACCATCATCTTGGACAGTAACTAAAACCTTCTCTTCAAAGTTAAAAATTCATTGCACTCGTCAAACTCTGAGAAAGGAAGAGCTGCTCAGCTACCAAATTCTGAAGACATAACTGAGCCTGCTCTTCCAGGGCAAAGAAAGGCTGAGGCTGATGGGAAGTGGGTGTATGGAGGCTGGAGGCAAAGGCTGAAAATCCATCCAGCAGACACCACGAAGGCAGGGAATCAGATGTGGCAGAAGAGGGTAGGCAGAGCTGCAGCAAGATGAACCAAGCACATGATTTTTGTTGTTACTGTGCCACGAGGTCTGTGTCCAGGGAAGGCAGGGATTGGGTAGGAGAGGAGACTCGTTGTTACCAGATATTTGAAGTGACTTATTACTACCATCAAAAACTACAGCACTTTCCCAGTGGCAGCAGCAGGATTTTCTGGATGAGAACACTCCATTTCTACCTTGAAGAATATCAATTCTTCCTCCACTTCCCAGCCCTGCTCAAGGGATAGCAGAGCTATTCCCAGCTACAAAGAAAATGTGTCCTAAATAAACGAGGAGGAGAAAGGCAAATAAAATGTTTGATAATAAAGTCTTGCAAGCTGTAGGCTTTTACAGGAGGGAAATAATCTCTACAGCTGAAGGACACCTCTCCTGGCATCAAGGTCAGACCTTCTTAAGGAACGGAGGCCACTAGGCAGCACAGACTGGCCCCAACCCAACTGGTACCTTGGGAGCACCAATCCCTGGCTGCTGCCTTCTACATATCCCTAAGAGGAAAAGCAAAGCCACAGCATAAACCCTGGCTATCAAATCACATGTGGATCCAACTACTGAACCAGTAATTCCTCAGCCCCTCCTCAGCCCACGGCCTTGAATCACACGAGGGTGGAAGGGATGGTGACATGAACAGAGAACAGAGGGACCTGGGTGACAAGACAGCAGCTTCTCACTGAGAACACATTGTGTGATGTGGCACCTTGCAGGCCCCTCATAAAGAACAGAGAAAAGCCAGTTGTAGTATTTGTTTCATACGTTCATCACAACAGGAACATCAGCCAGATCTACACTAGGTCCAAGGGATAATCACTGTAATTAGCACTTCGTTCATATAATTACCAGCAGACCCTGTAACATTTTACAATGGAGGTAATTACCCACATTTTACAGCTGAGGAAACAGATACAGTGCAGGTGAGTAACTTAAAAGAAACCATCAGTGAAACTGTGGCACAGCCAGAGGCTGCAATTATCCTTATTCCCAGCCAAGGCTCTCCCCAATAATCCATGCTGAATTCACTTCTGTCTTGTGGGAAGGAATCCAGAGAAAATAAACACAAACTGGAATTTCCAATGTCTAGAAGAGCTGAAAAGCAGACAAGCCAAACCTGAAGGAGAAATAAAAACACATGTTTATCACTGAGCATTTTCTGAGCTGAATGTGCAGCTACGAGCGGGGGACAGGCAGAGGACCCTGCTCTAGCAGACACAAAGCCAATGCGGGGTGTCAAGGGCTACAGTTCTACTTCTGAAGCAGAGGAAAAGCAGAAGCACGGGAGAGGGTCAGGGCTGGCTGCCCAATGGCACCAGCTCACCCCCTCAGCCACCGTAGTCCTTAATGCAAGTCGGGAAATTAGAGATTAAAGCAGGAGCAGTAATTAAATTATCTAAGGACTTTGCAAACCAATGCACACCCAGGGCAGCAAGCAGGGTGACAAGCCTGAGAAATTCACCCCCACCCTGAAGAGAACCTCCCTGCAGAGTGGCTGCCAAGGGTCACAGTCCTGCCCCAACAGCCAGAGCCCCAGTGCAAGGCCAGAGCAGCACTCGGGCTCTGCTCTGGAAAGGGGGAAAATTCCCTTCCCCTGTGAGCACAGGAGCAGTGGGAGCAGCGGGATCCATGCCTAGAACCCACCAGCCCTGAACAGTGAGTAGGGTTAGCTGGCACCTGCTCAGTTTATTGCATAGGGTCAGGTGCTACACAGAAATCTGTGTTTTCCCAGGTACAGTCTTGGGTGGGGGATACAGACCTGTCCTGTACTTTCATCATGCACCTCTGGATGAGTTTCAGTGTGAACAGAAAATGGTGTGTTTGTGCTGACCAGTACATCTGATTTTCAAAAGCAGTCAGACCAAAGTGAGTAATTTGCTGCTGCCTATGCTTTATTAAATAAGCAGCACATGCAGAAGACACACAGGTGTCTATTAGGTTGAATAAAGCAGATTAGGTTAATCCAACCCCAGCTGCATTACCTGAACTGCAAGACATGCAACGCTCTGAATCTTGTATGTGTGCCAAGGATTTCATTTCAGCCCTTCAGCCTTCTGTTAAGGTTAATACATAAAAGCTTCCAGCAGCAGAAGATATTGCATAGATTTCAAAATTAAGACTTGTTTCATGAGTGGATGTTATCAACATTCTGGCTTTGAGTAACAGAAAAACCTCGTAAGCAGGAACAAATCTCTCAATAAAGTATTCTCTCAATATCTAAATAGACAAATGTTTTGCTTTGCAAACATTTTGCAGCATTTGTGTAGTTCTTTGATTAAGTGTTTGACGAAAACATGTATTTGAGTTACTGTTCAGTGAAAAACAAGCTCAGTAAAGTGAATTAAAATTCCATCATCTCTTGCCATCCAAGGGTCAGCTGTTGCTGTTCCTGCTGTATCCAGCAGCACTGCAGCAAAAACACAGGGACAGATTTTACACTGGGGCAAATAGCAGTGCTATTGCTGGCTCAACAAAGCAGCTTTTCTTGCTAGTATTTACTGTGTTTTATAGAGGAAACAGGGGACTATTCCTATCTCCTCCCTTCCCAAGGGCTGTACCTCCTCCTTCCTCAGCAGCTCTAGCATCCTGGAAGCCCATGCAATAGCTGAACAGGCATAACCCATATTATTTACACCGATTTCTGCAAATAACCATATGCATCTAACACAGTATGTGGAAATATCACAACAAAGCATGCACCACTCTGTCATCCCACCACCTTGGGAGCTACACCCAGAGAGTGCCATAGGTCAGAACTCTTACCTTATGAAAGAAGGCAGGATGGACATGACAAAACATGAAATGAGAAAAAAAAAAAGAAACAAGACATTCTATCCATCTTTTAAGCTATGTTTTTATATTATTGACTCTAATTCCCAACATTAGACAGTTTTACTCCATTTCTTCTTTTTCCCTGCTATTTGTTCTAGCAGGAGGCAGCAAACAGCCAGCCCTCTGCACAGGGAAGGAGATTCCCTTCAGTTTCCAGATGTTTAAATAAAGGTTTTTAAGAAGTGCTGTCCTGGAAAGTCCAGGCATTCACATCTAATTGCTGCCAACATAAAATACATGTTACAAGGAGAAAAAGAATCTTCAAGGAGTTTTCTTGGGCAAAGTAAGTATTTTTTCCCGTTGAATTTTAAAACCCCTGCTCTGGAGACTGGAGAAATAGCTTAAGATGGTTTCTGGAGGATTCTTCTTCTCAGGATGACAGGTAGCATTAAACCCAAGCCAAAGCCAAATCCCAGCCATCCCAGACAGGCTCGGTGAGGAGCAGCAGTCTGTGTACCAGAACTGACAACTCCAGGTCTACAAAAACAATTACAGCTAAAATTTGGAACAGGAGGGGAAAGGAAAATTCACCTGAATGCTTCAAGCACTGATGGAGGCTGTGACAGTCCAGCACAGCTCATATCCACAGGGTCAGAGAAACTCATGCAGCAATACAGAGGTGCTGGGCAGGGAACTCTGTGAATACTGGATCTGCCACTATTTTGAGAGGCAATTCTGCCACACAAGGACAGTTTAAAAACAGGGATCTTGTGGCTAAGCACAGAGATCAGTACTGGAAAGACTCTTCTCAGGCAGGGAAGCCATTTCAAACCAGCTGTTTCCTGAACCAGGTTCTGGTGTTGATGCTACATCCTCACTGTTCAGACAGAACCTGCTAGGGCTGAATCCCTCAGGACTCACAGAGGACTCGGGGGAAGGAGAGAACTCAGGCTCAGCCCTGGAGGTCAGCAGGTCCCCAACACCAGGGAGCAGAGCCAAATGCAGTCCAGTTTCCCTGGGGAAAGAGTCAGCAGGTGGGTGGGTGTTCAGGTGAGCTTCAGGCTCCTCCAGAGGCCAGGCACCAGCAGAGCCCAGTAGCACTATGTGAACAGCTCGCTACAATTTTAATCTGTAGTCCTAATGAACGATATAAAGTTTTATAAGCATCAACAAGGCTCTGAGAAGACCTAAATCCATTTCAGTGCTCATTTAGCAGCTTCATCTGTGTGCAATTAAAACTTCAGCATTAAATGTTGGAGAATAAAATAATGAGACACTTAAAAAGTAATCTGTACTTCAGTGGGCCATGCTCAGTGGATTTCATATGATCATTTACCAGATAAAAATAGAATCTGGCCAAAATCTGTCTTATCCACTGCTTCCCTTTCAATGGGAAAATGGGAAGAACCAACTAAGCTTTGGGGCTTTGCCATCCCACGTACATACAACGCTGCTTCCCTAAGCAGAGCTGTGCCTAAAGCGTGGCTCCAAGCATCGATAACTTCCCTTTGGGCTCCAATGATAACAGAAAAATAAATGCAAATTGAGTTTCAAGTGAGATTTTCATTTTGGTCTAAAGCCTAATCTTTTATTAAAACAGCTATCAGTTTGGAGCTGATGGTTAGGAAAAGTTAACTTCAAGACAGGGAACAAAATTTTAACAGCAAAGAATAGTTCTTATTCATAAGTGTATCTGAAATGCTCCCAAGGTTACTTAAAGCTATGAAAGTTGACTAGAGTGGGACATGGATGGGCCATGGACAGGCCACAAGCATGGGTTTTACTGAATGAAAGAATTGTAGAAAAAAATGTGAATTAAAAGCAAAGATACACATAAATATCAAAATAAGATTAAGTGGGAGAACACAGATCAAAAGAAATAAGGTATTATACAGGCAACATACACACAAACTTAAAAGAAGCAAAAACCAATGAAAATTACATATTTTATTAACAACTGAAATAATGTTTATTCAAGAAAAGCCAACATTGTGCATCCTCATAGAAAAGAAAAAGACATCTGGGGAGGTCAAAGAACGCTACAGTTTAAAATGATGAAATGTTACAGCTTACACACCAAAATTAAAAATGAAATGAAATTAAAAAAATGAAATGGTTACCAAAGTAATGCAGGTCAAGGGATCAAAGGTGAAGGGTCACACACTATTAAAAAGAAATCCAAAAGGGCGTCTGCATCAAGATCTCTGCAAAACAAAGGAGCTTCAGTGAGTAAAACTAGAACCTTCTATGGAAGCACATCAAAGCTCTCTCACTCCACACCCAGCCCGTGGCAGCACTCAGCTGCTCTCCTGTGCCGGTGGCTGCTGACCCTCCTGCAGCCACTGACCCTCCTGTGGCCACACTGGGTGACTCCTGTTTCCAGCCACTTTGGCTTGTTATTATTAACCTCCCTGTAGACAGGCTCCTTTAGGTTTTCCCATTTCCATGCTGGAGCACTGTTTTCCTGTTTCACAAACTGTTTTCAGCACCGAGGGTACGAGGCAGCGCAGCCTGAGCGTCGGCTGCAGGTCCTGCATTGGCACTGACCACTACCAGGAGGTCAGAATGCTCCTGGCTGTCAACACAACTGTCAGATCACTGCTTTTCAGGCAAAGATTGACATGCTTTTTCAACAGTTTTCTTTATTCACTGTAACTGTGGAAATGTGGTAATTATTGACACACACGCACACTGAACCCCTCACATCGTAACGTATTGCTTTAACACTCCAATAAAAAAGTAATTCAAATGTGGTTTCCAAGACAAAGGCCTCTCCTCCTGGAATTTCAATTACACAGAAGCTATAAAACAACCTTTGGTACCCATTTCCAAGCAAGATGCAGTCAATTATCTATACTAAATTTATGCAGAGAACGTAATATTTACATCAGATAACTTTTGGAGAAAGACAACCACCAAGGGCATTGCATCCCTCTTCATTCCAGCATCCCTCCCCCTGCCTGGCAAGGCATTAAGTTTTGGGAGACTCTTATCTGGACCAAACCAGCCCTGTGCCTGAAGCCAAGAAACAAACTCCCTGCACAAAACCCTGCCTTTGTAAGGCAAAGAAGCCCCCAGTGTCAGAGAATCACCATATGTAACACTGACACGTAGCACAAGGATCTAGTCTGCCTGGATGTTCTTCCAGAAAACAGGTCTCATCTTTCCATGTCATTCCTGTTTCATGCATGTCACAGTCAAGAACCTGCTGCAGAATCCAAGAAGGTCCATATTCCCCCTCAGCAACCGTGTCTGGCAAACCCTCCTGCTAAAGCTACTCCTTGTTGACCTTAAAACTCAGTTCCTGCCATTATTTCCAGCATTTATCAATTCCAGTTTCTGTGAATCAAACCAGTAAGTCCATGTTTCTGCTGTTCCCTCACTGGTGTGCTGCCTCCTCTCACCACAGCTCACACTGCAGATATGCCAGACGACCTCAATATCAAAGAAAGCAGTTTGGGAACCCAGCAACTTTGCAATAACTCAACAGCACAGACACAGACTTGCAGTGCTTCATCAGATAATTAAGTCTGAAGGCATCAACATGAGCTGTGCAACCAAAAGACCCCAGAGCTCAGGAGCCCCAGAGGTGCATGACAAGGACACAGCAACGTCATGGGGCTCCCTCACAACTCAGGTAACAAAAAGTTTGCACAGATGAGTTTTAGGTAACTCTGAGAACATTTTAGCCCTGGGACAACAATGGTGGGGCACAACTCCAAGGTGGGGCAGCTCTACAGGGCTCTCCAGTGCCTGGCTCTGTCCGGGGCTGTGTGCTGCAAACAGCTCAACTCCTGCAGTCTGTCAACAACAGGGAACAAACACAGATACAAAGGAACGAGCACAGAGACTTATTTTTTCTTTCCCCGCTATTGCAGTGGATTATGCCCTCTCCTGCTCTCCCGCCCTAGAACACTGCTCTCCACAAAGATCAGTGCTACTTGCCCTCTTTTCCTTAGGTAGTGCCCCAGCAGAAGACAACCTTTGCTTTCATTTGCACTAATTTTCCCTTCACATCTAGTTTTTCTTTCTCATCTAAATTCTCTGATTTTTCTCTTCCAAATGAAACAGCCACCCTTAGAAACAGCAAACCTGAGACCAAGATGACAGGATTTCAATCCCTTACAAAATATAATCTCCTCAATTCCCATTCATTTGCCAAGTAAACCAATTCCTTTGTGTGTGTACATGCCAGGCCATGGCAGAGAGACTGACTTTCTAAATTGACTTTGTTGTAACATTTTCCTTGCATTAAGTGGAAGTACATCTTGTGTAACACCACTGAGTGTTTTATTCAGTGCTGGGCAAGCCAGAGACAGACACACAATGCAGTGGTACCTACCACTACTGCTGGTGCTCCTGCAGATAAACAGGTAAACACTAACTGAATTAATCCACTCTCCTGACTCCCTCATGTTTCAAGAAGGTCTTACATAACTGAAAACTCCAACCTTTTATTCCCCACACACCAGATTCCACTTTCACTTTTGATACTACACTTCAGGGTAACTGTGTACAGTTAACAAGGACGAGCCACAACAGATGACACGGGTTAGGAAAAGCACACCAGGTCCATCAGCTGGAGGAAATAATACTCCACCTTATTTTCCCACAAGACAGACAAAGGATTTGGAGCCACTGTACAGCCACTGTCTGGACACACATCTGTTGCTGCTGAACTACAGTCATCTACAGCACCCACTCTCTGTGGAGGAACCTGGAAGCATCAAACAGCAAAAGAACCTAATACCACTGACCAATATTCAGCAGTACTTTGACATGTTACTAATGACAAACAGGCAGGCAGTTAAATACCACCAGCATTCTATATTTTGTGTACTATATGCTAAAACTAATGATGAAGTAAATTTTTTCTTTAGGCTATCATTAATGTAAAAAAGTTAATTTGTTAATTTAATTTATTCAAAAGAGTTCACCTTAGAGAAAAAAAAAAAAAGAAAAAAAAATCAGGAGGGCAGTGAATTACTCCATCTGTTTGTTCTGCTTTACAGGAACCACTCCAGTTCCAACACTCTGACATACTAACTGCCCAGCACTACCACATCAGCTCTTTTTCACTGGCCCTAATATGAACCAAAGGGAAGGGAAAAAAACTAGGTTTTCCTAAGAGGAAGACCAGGATTCTCTCTGTGTCTGAGCATGAACAGCATAGCAGGTATTACTGCCCTTGCTGAAACTCACAAAGATTAGTAGGTAACCTTTCAATTTTGCTCAAGCCCCAGCCTGCTCACAGCAGTCACCAGGGCTGTAAACACAACCGAGGAAGTGCAAACACAATGCCAGCACCACATTCCTGCTTTGCACATTAAGCAAAGCACAGAATTTCATTAATTTCACAAAATAAACCCACAATTAGGTGCTTCTGTTAAAGAAACTGCCGTCTCGTTCCTGATCAGCCTCAAACCCCAGCCACATGCGCAGCGGGAGGAACCGCCCCCACACGCCAGACAGCCCCAGTCAGGTGTATGAACACTGAGCTCTGCTCTCCTCACACTACAAACGCTGTTTCCCTTGCATTTCACTTGAGATCTTTCTTCTTTAATGCAAGTGGGGTTCCTCACATTCCTGCTGGTGGCCAACAGGAGCAGCAGGCTCTGGACACACAGTAGCACTGGCTGGCAGCACAGGCACCCAGCTTGCTGGTGACAAATGTTCTCTCTGAGATGCAGGACCTTGCAGACCACCACCACTGAAATGCAGGGTGAGAATCAACACTGACACTGAATTTTATGGATGCTCTGGCTGCTCCAGCACTCGGCAAACACTTCACACCAACGAGGTACCAAGCCCTTGTCATAACATGCCTCAGTCCCCAGCTCAGCATCATGCTAAGGGCACCCCCAGGTGCCAGAGCAGTGGGGGCAGGAGGAGCTGCTATGTGGGAGCACCCACGAGCTGGTGTGCAGCCTCGAGCTGCTCTGCAACCACTTCCTTGCTGCTCCTCCAGCAGGGATCATCAGGCGGAACAGAAACCAACAGCACTTCTAGTAACAGCATTTGCCATTTCCATCAGAGTATTTTATACTGCAATCACGTGGGCAGCAGGCAATTAGTCTAAATTCAATATGCTTATTGCTTTTGAGAAACCCCAGAGCTGACACAGACTGCGAGGATGTCCCAGCCCTGGGAGTGCTCCTAAGCAGGCACAGGGCTCTCACAACAGCCGCCAGTGGCCTCTGGTTTTGGGAACCCTGCCCTCCAGCTGAACACATCTGAATGAACTGATGTAAAGCATTTAAAAAAATATTCTGGACTTCAGAGTCCACAGGGAACTGTATTGAGTGCTGCTCCTTTTCCACAGAGTTTTGCCATCTTGAGGGGTCACTGTGACCTGAGCCAACAACCCTTCCCTGCTCCAACTGTGCTGGTGACACAAACTGGTTCCACACACTTGCTTAACACCACAAATTTGTAACACGTTCAGCTACTTTGGTGAATAAGGAATGAACTGGAACATGCAGTGCAGGGTTACAATACACCACCACACAGTCCTGGGCAGCCTTAAAACAAGGTGGTTTTTGAAGTTTTCTGATGTAAGAGTCAATTCTAAAAGGCACTTAGAAACATTAAGAGAAAAGAAGCAGTAGCAGTAGCCATGCTGCCGGGTCTGTAGCAGAGTGGGGCTTCGATGAACAAACGTGTGGCGACAGGAGCCATGCGGTGACCAGCTGCCCGACACTCAGCTGGAGGAGCAGGCGGCAGGGACGCTTTCCCTTCCTCCCTGCCAGCATTTCAGAGCATCCCAGCCAGCCCGAAGGCTCCAGACACGCTCCCCCCATCAGTCTGGGTCCCTCGTGTCCCTCAGGCAATTCTCCAAACCTTCAAGATCTTCTCTGTGCTTTAGAGAAGAGATGGCAAATAACTCGTTGTCAAGCGAAAAGGAGAATGTCAGTGTCATGCGAGCAAAGCAAGAACGCCAGAGCACATTGAGATGTCAGTGAACACGCGACTCGGGCCCCCAGGCAGCAGAGGCAAAGAGTTTCTTCCAATGCTAAATAATGCTCAAATACAGAGTTTCATAATTGCATTATTTGAATATTTTCCTAAGCTGGCTGACTCTAGAGAGCAGGGCAGCTCTGCCATGCCCCTCCAGACACGCCTAAGCACATGGAGCAATTGCTGCTGGCTTTTTCTACCACGGAAGTTCTGGGCTTCTCCCAACAGACTGTAAATAGAGAACCCTGTTGGAACCAAAGCCCAAGATAGCATTTTACATTTCCAATGTTTAACTTTTTCTTCTTTCTCGCACCGTGTCATTAAGTGTTTACAAGGATGATTAATGACTGCGGCTGCCAACTGTTAACAAACGGCATCTCTGTTCGGAGCTGCAATCCAGTGCCTGGCAAGCGCTGTGCAGAGACAAGGTTACTCCAACATCCTTGAGCCCCAGCACCCCGGGAAGCTCCCGCTTCCCAGACAGAAAGCAGTGGGTTGCATCTCCTGAAGACAATGTATCTTGCTGCCCAAAGTGGCTACGGGTAACTGAGGCACCCCCTCTGTCAGGGGACACGGGAGGCCAGCTGGGGCACCTGGAGGGTGGCTCTGGGCAGCTCTGCTTTGGGAGCCCGGCCCCGCTCCCATGGAAGGGAGCAGAGATCCAGTGCTCCCGAAATTCTCGCTCGAGGCATGCTGCCAGCACACAGAGCCAGAAGTCTTTGCTCCATCCACTCACTGAAACCAAACTGGATCTGCATTTCACAAACCCCGAAACGGTTCATAGCAAACAACTGAACCCTTAGAGTGAGGAACTCCCTCACAAGCACAAAGCACTGCGGAACTTTCTGGCAACTGACTAATTTGTCTTAATGTGAGAAATCATATGAAAGCCCTGTCTCTATCCTCTCCCAGAGCCAGAGAAATAAGCACAATGCACCTTTACAAGCATTTCAAAAATGTAAATCTGTAATTAAATTGCTAGGCTTAACTTAAGATTTTCTATCTCTGGTAAAAAAAAAATTGAATTAGAAGGAACACTTCCTTCAGTAGGAAATATAAAACCACTATAAACTTGATTTAGGACAAGATGACATCTTGGTATGGAAATGTATTTTCATCAAACATTTCGGTTGCAAATGCATGATCCGATGGAAAGCAAGCACAGCACCTCAATAATGTGTTTGAACCATTTTTAAGCGCTCCATTTCTCTTGCTGCTCATCATGTGATTTTACTCCGTATAAAGTCATCCACAACCCACCCAGCTCTCTGAGGACACGGTTTCTCCATCCCAACTACCCAATCCAGACTAACACCTGACCATTATTCTCAAGCTGCAGACGTAAGTGCTCACAAAAAGTTATTTGCAGTGTTCCCATGGAGATGCTCTACCCTGGCTGCTCCCTGATCTCTGCACCAGCAGCACCAAGGACCTGACGGAGTCCAGTCCCTGTGACTGCACATGCCCATCCTGCTGCCCACCACCCCCACAGCTGGGAACACCTGTGTGATAGGCTTCAGGGCCCCAAGAGACAGGCAAGAGCCGTGTTCAAATTTCCTTGAATCATCCTCATGCAAAGGAGCACAAAAAGGAACATTTAAGGGTTTTGGAAAGGAGTCGAGTCACAGCTGGGTTAGGGGGTTTGGCCCCCAGCACCCCTGGGGATGAATCTCACACCAGTGCCTGCTACCCTCACACTCTGCATCACCACACCTGTGAGGGACACAGACACCATCTGAGGGAGGACAGCATTGTCACACTCATTCAGATCTGTAAGTTGTTTAGGCTTTTCATTTCTTTTCCATCTCTTACTAAACCTCCCCATCCAGGAGATGCCTCATACACAGGACCAGAGATTCTGAAATCAGTACAAAAATTCTGGAAATACCACTGTATAAAATACATCTTTTTCTTCTCTACTTTACAACTTGTGTCTTCACTAGCACAGGCAGAACACCTGTGTACTCAGATGAAAAAATTTATTCCCTTAAGGAATGCCTCAGGAATGTAGTCCAACATTATTATTATTCAATTATACCCTAAGAAAAATTCAAGTTTTATAACAGTGCACAGAATTAAACTTTTGGATTGGGGGTGGGGAAGGCAATAAAATCTGGAAGCTCAGCTCCTTCCTCCCCCATAATTAACACAAATTTCCAAGACTTCATATAGGCATGAGACTCTGGCTTTTTCTAGTTTTTCCCCTCCTCTGAGCTAATGAGGCCAAAAAATCTCTGGCCACAAGAAAAGCTCTTTCATTTAAAACATACAACAAGGATACTGCACTAGCCATACCACACAGGTCAGCAGAATCAGCACAAGCTATAACCCATGGACAGACCCAGCTCCAGATCCCCATGGCATAACAGCCACTGTGAGAGATTTGTCAAGAGGGTATACAAATGAGAGAGAGGAACCTGACAGTCAAAACCTGGCTGTTTTAATGTCCCAGCTGATGACCTGTGTCTATCAGCAAACATTCCACCCAGAATTACAGCACCAGACAAACCCAACCCAGCAATACACTGGCGAGTACCAGCAGAGCCACTCACTCCCCACTCCCCAAAGCACTGACACGACCCCAAATTCTCCTCCCAACCTAATACACCACACCAAGCATCTGCACTGGCCTGCTTCTGCTCATGAATAAAAACAGTTTTCAGCTGCATAATGAACTTTGCCACATCCTGTATCCATAGGAGGCTCCACACACCAACCCTGCAAAACCACAAGTGCAAGTGTGTGCCATTGGTGACAGCAGCAATATTAACGTGACTAAACCCCACCCCAAGCAGCTCTTTCCAGTAAGAGGAAAAGGCATCATTCTGTCACAAACCTGTGCAGAGCTTGCTTTCCCCCAGCTGTGTTTGTCCAAACATCATCTGTCAGAGCCACTGGAATTGCCACTGCTCCAAGCCCTGTCCCCATTAGTACAAACACTATCACAGAATAAACTGCAACCTACATTTCAATTCAAATGACCCGAGACAAAAACATCTACACAAAAAAGCCAAGACCAGCAACTCCATCAAAGACCCAGTTCATTCTATCAAAGTACTGGGTATGTTAAAAATAGATACCTGATTGTAACTTCCAGGAAGAGGGGTAAGGACTCCAATTTTGAAAAATATACACAGCCACTACTCTATGATTGATTCTGAGCTCAGCAAACAAACACACAGAAGTGAGCTGTGTTTGATCCTGCACTCAGCTGCCACTTGCAGGTGTTAAACTCATAAGCACAGGTTCTGTTAACAAGTTTAGATCTACAAATGAGGGATCAGAGGAACAGGACCAGTCAGCTCCCAACAAGCAGACACTAACTGGAGTTTTACAGTCATTTCTCCAAATGCATTGTCTCTATTACTAAGTGATTCCCATAAACACAGCAAAGCTACACTAAGAGCTACTAAAAACTAAAACTACATGCTGTAGGTATTGCCATGGGACATCCAGCATTGCTGCACAGCAGGAATAAAGGCTAGGGATTGTAGATTGTTCTTTAACATCACCTTGGCCCACAGAATTTTAAATACATCTTTTTTTATTTAAATTACCCCAACCATAATGCAGTAACAGGCAACCTGTGAACCAGCATACTCGAGGTAACTGGATTCCAGTAAAAAACACCTAGTTCTGTGTTTCCCTTGTTCTTAACGAGATTATTCAGACAGAGGTAAGCTGGTTTATTTCCCGGGACCCTGTGTGGCAGGAAAGAACATACACCACTTTTTTGTTTGGAAGTCCTCATGCACAGTAAAGTAACACTTTATTCAGCATAGTAGAAATACACCTATCTAATTTTAAACCATTTTGAAACATGTCATTAAGGTGATACAAGATTTGACTCTTAGACAGGTCACACACACATGAGCAATAGACTACTACCATACTAGCACTCAACTTCCACATTTGCCTTCAAGTCTCTCTTAAAGCTCACTTTCAACGTGTACTAGGACTTATTATTTATGGAACAGGTTCCAGAGCCAGGGAATTCATATCCTGTAACTTGCATGGCATGCTCTCACAAAACAATCCATAAGCATTAAGTAAAGCTGGTACATTTAAGAATAAGTAAGAGATTTAACTACCTCATTCGTGTTCCAGCGGTGCCTCTCTTTCGGTAAACTTGAACATTTTGGTAGACATTCAAGCAGCTTCTTCGGTAAAAAGATTTTTACATGACTGCCATTGCTGTTCCCATGATCATCTAGGAAGAAGAGGAAACACATGATGTACACACGGGAGAATGGGTGGTTGCAACCAGGAGACTCAAGCGAGGGCAAGACTTGGAAACCCCCCAGTTCCCCTATCCAAGAAGAGCAATTTGCCATGGCAGTAACACAGTAACAGCTTTCTGTTGAAACTGCAACTCTGTTTGAGAAATAGAAATACAGTTTAATTCTTTCTGGTTGCAAAGTTTGAGAAGACCTTTGATGGATTTGGGCACAAGGAGTCTGCGTGTGCTTACCTGTGCCTATTTTAGCTCATTATTTCCCTCAGTGGCAAATTTTACAAGCAATAGCAACAAAACACTGTAGAAGCTGTGACCACAGCAGCACAACCTACCAGGGAAGTCATAAATGAAGTTCACACTTGACAGGATTTCCAAGTAAATAAGCACAGAGCCCCAGCATCTGCTATAATTTTGTCAAGCTGAAGCAGAAATGCAACTCAAGGTCTATTAGTTTATTTAAAACTAAAACATGCCATACCTAATCAAATCCAGGTTACTTCTATTTCCATTCACAGCTCAGAAGGTAAATGTAGTTCTCAACATGAGAGTGAGGAAGAGGGATGGAAATTTGCCTACCTCACCATACCCTCAAAAGCAGAAATACTAAATGACACAAAATTATTCTTTTTTATTGCTAAATATGTAGAAGGTGCATCAATTCCCCTTAAAAGATCCAAGTCTCAAAAAGCACTGCAGCAGTCCCAGCAGCAGCACCTTGACAATGACTTTCTGTCAGCCTCTAACACCACCAAAAGAATCAGAGCACCCATGAAATACATGTGTTTATCAACCAAATCAGTCCCCACAGGAAAGGGAACTGGAGCAGCAGCATAAGAGAGACTGGCCACAATGCAGAACTTTACCAGTTCTCCCTCCAAACACACCATATCTCTGTCATCCTCCACGAGCCTCATGCATCCCAGATCCTGGGCAGTGCTACACAAGCACTACAGTTACTCACTGGCATTTTACCCTACAAAATTAATTTATAGTCATTTCCCACTTGGAAGTGTACAGAAAAAGGATATTAACTTCATTTTACACATCTAATCATTTTATGTCATAAAACACATGCCAGCACTATGATAAAACTCCTCTGCAATTCCGTACGACACAGACACTGCCTGTGACCTGCAGTGAACCCAACAGAGCCTGGCCCACGATCATTCTTAGAAATTACTTGGGAATTACAGAGACTTCACACCAGCAGCCAGACATCCCTGGTATTCTTAAAGCTTGATTAGACTCTTGGATGTGTCAAGTTCAACAATATACATGCTGTTAAATCAACTGCTCGTGCAAGCCCAGCAGATGAGTTTACAAGATAAGCAGCGATGTGTATGATAAACGTGAGCTGCTCTGTAATTTACGAGTCCTGCGCGCTCCCTGAGTTATTGGGAACTTTACTGTGCAACTGTGTCAGACTAAATCAACAGGGCTGCCACTTCCCAACTTCTTCCTGGGCAAGGAGAAGCCAGGCAGGATGGATCTCTGCTGGACTGCTAAAGAAATCAGGGAGAAGGTGCTCTCCATCACGCCATTCCAGGATTTCTATCTGGATATTGAGTATTTCAGACCACTACTCTACAGGGTTTTTTGGCCACATCCTTTCCCCAGCCAATGCTCTCTGCATGTGTGACTGTCACTGCTATTTCCCCACACTTGGGCCACTCAAAGCCTCACAGACACTCAAGCTGTGATACCTGGGGTTATCCACAAAGACAAATTTGCCTGTGGTAAAGACCAGAGCCAGGCAAGGTCTGCTGTGCCAGCAGCCCCCAGCCATTTCCAGATCCACCACCCAGTGCAGCCAATACTCACTTCACACTCCCTGCATTCATTTTACACCATTTCCATTCCTCATTCAAAATACTGCATTGCTCTACATTCAATTCATTAAGGCGCAAAGTATTTTACAGCACACATTATTGCTTTTATCAGCCAAACTACATCCCAGTTACATCTCATCAGCTTATTTTCCATGGGCACATTTTAATTGACATTAATTGTATTACTTCCCCTTACCTCCGTATCAGTCAAGCCCTCTATCACTCATTCCATTATTTTGCAGGGCTGGCAGACCTCTAATTATTCAGCTCGTTTTATTAACTTTCTTCCATTGTCATCAATTATCAGTATTATTAATCCAGAAAGTGCCTATGGATAATAGAGCCCTTTAAAATGTTTTGGTCGAAGTTGTCAGAACTTGCTGACACTAAACCTTCCAACTCCTGTTGTTAGCATCTCCCACCTTCTGTTATTACAGCAATGGAAGGTCATTCTCACCATCCTGTAACACAACTGTATCTCACGGATGCCTCCCTTTTCTGCACTTAGCAAAGGCATTTCTTCACTCCAAAAAATCCAGTGTGAAAAACAACTGCCTCCTGCCTTGATCTAACCAGCTTTTCATTATGGACTCCTCAAGCCGTGTGGTCAGAACAACACACAACCATCACATTATGGGATGCAAATCCTAAATCCAGTGACCTCTAAACCAGGTTTGACCTTGGAAAAGGATGAAATCAGCCAATGAGCTAAGAGGGTGAAGAATCCATAGCCCCAATATGTGTGATATACACACACTTGCCTTCAAACTTGCTTCTCAGCCCTCTGGAACCATCCACAATGTGTTCCCACAGGGAGGAAGGTCCAGAGAAGCCGGGAACAGGAGAGGAGGATCACTCACCCAGTGGCACTGAGCATACTGGCGGAACAAGAGCTCCCATTCTTCCAAATGAACCACCACTTTCCTGCTCCTGTTCCTCACAAACAACACCATGACACCTTTAGGGAGGTGGAGCAAATCCCCCCTGCCATGCTACCCCTTGGCTTGAATCAAATCTGCCATTGCTAATGCAGCTGATGAGCCCATCCACCACCATGGGCAGAGGAACAAGAGCCCACATTGCTCTGCAGCCCTGCTCATCCAGCAGCACAGAGCACCCAGCAGGCAAACTCCTCCATCTATCGCCAACTAAAATTCCCTTGGTAGCTAAAAACAGGAGCTGCAACCTCCCAGCACTGATTTGGTTTTACTGTGCAAATCCAGATTTTCACTTGAACTTTCTCCTCATTTATTTTTGCCATGGGTGTGACTGACACCACTGAGATCTGCAAACCCATCCAGTGTCAATAAAAAGTGTCTGTGCAAGCAGAGCCACACTGGCACGGGGAGGATTTGCCAGTAAAGCTCTATCGACACGGGGGTTTTTAGTGCAGAGCTGGCCACAGCTCAAAAATGTTTCCCAAGGCAGGCACAGCCACAGCTGAGAACTCGAGTAAGGAAGCTACAGACTAAAATATAGCAGCCTACAATGTGTCCTGTTATAATTCAGGATGAAAATGCAAAATTTAAGTTCCATTAGCAATCTTCAAGATTACTTATTAGCAAACCAGGAACTCGTGTAGAATTAAGAAAGTGTAAGTATTATAAAGTTCATGGAAAGTTCCATATTAATTATACCACATAAACCCTTCGTCATTTTATGGGTTTCTTCATGCTCTTTGCACTTTATCCTCCCAAGGGATGCACCATGGGCCATAAAACTTTAAAGTGCACAACAGCAAATCACAGAGTCTGCGCTCTACCCCCACTCTCCAAATAACCCCCTACTCCCTTTTTTTTTCTTTAACTGGTTCTTAAATCTTTGGTGATCCAGGAGGTGAATTTAGACCTGCAGCCCCATTAACTACCACAGTTTGTCTATATAACATGTAACTGGAGAATAAAGAAATGGCCAAAAGGATGTTGATCAGCTGCTGATTTGCAGACAGGTCTATACTGGAAATAAATATCACAAGTAAGCTATAAACTCACAAACACAAGTTTTATAAACCCATTATTATGAAATAATAACTTAGGGCTGGCCATCTCCTTAACTACCTCAAGAGAGGAAAGAGGTGTTTAAACATTACAAATGGGCACTTTAGTACAAAACAAATGAATAAAATCCCAATGTTATCCTTATCTAGGAAAGGGGAAGGCATCCAGTTGATCCCACCACCACTGACCAACCACTGAGTTGGCAGAGTCACAGCCCTAGAGTGTACAAGTGGCACCACAAAAACACAGAGGCCACCATTGTCACCCAGTCACTCGCTGACCTCCAGACACAGACAAATCCAACAAACTCCATCTGGAAGAAATAAATGCAAAGAATGACTCCAGATCCAAACAACTGCAGGACTGCCATGCTATTTCTCACAGTTAAACTTCAATCCTGGCATCTTCCATCCATAAACAAGCAGCAACAGAAGCAAATCCAACAGCTCTTGGTCTGTTTGCTAGAAATATTTGTATGATTACAGTAGTAAATCTCTTGGCAACAAAAGTAGATTTCTAAATATCAATCAAGGATGGCTAAGAGAAGATAACCAGGTCCAGCTCTGCAATGCTGCTGTCTCAGCAGGGCTCTGCTGGATGCCAGCTCTCAGTCAGATGCTGGCTGAGCAAAGGCATTCCCAGTCCTCCAGCATGGGATGCATCTCAGGGCTGAGGGGGGAACACAAGGAAAGCCTGAGCAGTTCAGGCAAAGGTAAAAATGTACAACAGGAGCAAGAGGCCAACACAAACCAGCATGCATTTGGCCATGACTGCTGCCTGCACAGAATAAGCAAGGAAGGAAAAAAAAACCAAAAAGGATGAGGAGGGAATCACAGGAATGGTAGCAGTATGAAGGATGAGCAACAAAACAATTTTCCTCCAGAAGTTACTGAATCTAGGCTTAGTGTCTTGGAATATTTGTGATAAATACTTTGTTGCTATGACAAGCTCTACAAACAATTCTAAAACCATAAGAAACACAATTATAGCTAAAGCTGCTGCTGTGCATCAGTGGCCCAGTTCTCCCCACCAGTGCTACTCCTAAGTCCCTTTGTCCTTTTCACATAGCAGAAAGTTTCTTGACATTTTATAACTAAATTTGCTGTGAACACCAGTTAAGTAAAACTGCAAATGGTGCATTTTGGGAAAGAGTTGAGAGCCAAATTTTCCCTAATGAAGGCCCACACACTGGCTGAGGGCTGGGTGACACAATCAGCTGTTTATTTCTCGTGCCATACGCTTGGCACCCTGAACAACACTTCCGAGTCTACTTTCCCCCACCAGCAAAACAAGCTCCTCTTTCCTTCTCCCACCTCGGCAGGTTCCAAGTACTTGCTAATGGAGCAAGAGGATAATTCCTTTACAGTCAGAAGGTGCACACAAGTACCTACTCTACAAGCAAACTCCGGGAGTGTTCAAACAGTGCAGTTGCTTCAGCCTCTCCCTGCAGCTCCTCATGTTCATTCCTGACTTTCACCACTTGGCTGCTAAATCTGACAAGTGCACCAGAACGATGGAACCATTCCTCACCAACACCAACAACTCTTTGGTTGAGACATATCATCAATTCCTTCACCTCTTGGTTTTCACTTAAATTACATCATCAAATTCAATGGCAATGAAACCAAGGAGTTGTGGATATTATTGGCCAGGTCTAGCAAAAAATAAACCATCTCTTTATTCAGCTTCCAATATCACAGATGTTCTCAACACTACAACACATTTCCCAGAAGTCCCAAAGTATTGGCTAAGGCCAGGGCAGTCACTTACTCTGACTCTACGTGCTGGCAACCACCAGCCACCACAGATATTTTCACTTCTTTCTTTTTACACCACAAAGAGTCTGAGTTTGGAAACTTACCCAGAGATCTGGCTGGAAAAACCCAACCCCCTGAACCAAAGTGTGCAATGTGAGCAGAAGGACAGTGAGTGCTCCATGTCCAGTGAGAATTTGCTCTCATTTACCCAGTGCCATGACAGCTCCTCAGCACAGAGTGGCCCTTCAGCATTGCCCTGGGCATAGGGCAGGTGCTGTACCCCAAAGGACTGGGGCTAAGACAGGCACCAGCACCCACAGGCAAACCTGCTTTTCCAAACCCACAGGGTTTAACACAGTACAAACACAACACAGGGCTGCCGTGAGCCACAGAAAGTGAAAACAGGACACAAAGTGAGGGGAGAAAACTACAAAGTGAAAACTCAGCAAGGTGTGGAAGCGGAAGCCATGGAACACCGAAGCTGCAGGAAGCTGCTGGAAACACTGCATCTCAATTAACCAGCCTGGTATTCCACGAGCACTCCACCCAGCCTTGTTTCGCTGCCTGGCAATGTTTGGGTTTGTTGGTTGGGGCTTTTTTCCCCTTCAGGTACACGTGGCTTACTGAAGCAGAGACAGAGGGACACTGAAAAAGAAAGGTCACATTTCAGCTCCCTCTTTCTGAAGGCTGGCTGGACAGAGAGAGGATAGCTACTGCCCCTTCCTCCAACAGCATCCACCTTTGTAAGGTGGTTTTTATAGGAACAATTTAAGACCACTAGTAATGTAAGGTCAGCACTGAGTCTTTAAAAACTAAATTTATAGGTATCTGTTTTAACCGTACTTGTCCATCATCGTTTCACTACATCATTTTCTGATACAGAAAATGAAATCTGAGTTAATACATCTCCAGGAAAGTTTCCTATATATGTAGCTTGAAAACTGACACAAATAAACCAAAAAACCCTTAAGCCAAAGTACTTGTGAAAATCATTAACAAGAAGAGATTTGGAATTAAATTTAAAACCAGAGTTTTACACAAGCCCTAAGCCTTACTTTGGGAATAACACTATTATAATACCTAAGGTACTCAAAAAACTGACCTCACAAACATATATTTCCTACTGTTTGGAAAAAGAGAATGAAGCCTACTCCCTGAACCTGTCCTGCTGGCTGACAGCCCACAAACAGGGTCTAGAAACTTCACCAGGAGGCAGTTTGCTTTCAATTCTGACAACAGAAATTTTGGTAAAATCCCAACACTGAGATTCAGCAAAAATTCTGGGGCAAGGAGTGGACCTAGCCGAACGTCAAACGCTGCCTCCTCCCCGCGACAGTCCGATCCTGCAGCACACAACCCCGGCTATCAGCACACTCTAAGTTCAGGTTTGTTTAAGTAATAAAACCTTAGGCAAGACTTCTGCAGAAGGAAGTAAATGTTTGCTGTTTAACAACCAAATCGAGAACGTTTTGTTTCCAAAAGGCTGTTGTTCCCCAAATAGCCCCTCCAAAGCCAGTAACATCTGAGGCTCCACTTGCCCTCCTCGTCAGCCCACGCCACCAGCACCCTCAGCTCAGGAGCTGCAGGGACAAACACCACCTCCTCCTGCTATCCCACCTATGACCCTGCCTCAACTAACAGACAAAATTCACCAACTGCACGTAACCGAACTCAGCACACAACAAAATTCCAGGCTCCTGCGCCAGCCACACACGGGCACTACGCTCTGCAAAGCTCTTGGTTAGAGGTACCTGGCTCTGAGAACACAGGATTAAATAGGTTGTCCATGTATGTTCTTTCCCATTTGAACTTTAAATTACAAAAAGGAAGTTTTTAAAAAGACACCCCCCTTAGCACCCCCTGATCAAGTTCAGAGCTGTCACAGCTGCCAAGATGGCACCGCCGAGGGTCAGTCCTCCCTGCTCAGCTCAGATGCACAAAACACAGCAGGAACTACAAAACCCACAAACCCTCTGCTGCAGGATGGCAAGAGCCGCTCGGTCACTGAACCAGCCTCATCCTGCCCGAGGAAACCAGAAAAGAGGAAACTCACCCGAGCTCTCCAAGCCGTGGAACTCTCTCCTGCAGCCAAGGGACAGCGGCGCCAGCCTCATTCCAAACCTCAACTCCCGCCGGGGATGTCCCGCTGCTCGCGGGACACGAGAAGCCCCGAGGGCAGCTCGGCAGGGAGCTCCAGGGCCAGGCAGGTCTGCAGAGCCGTGCACTGCTGCTCAGAGGCTCGTCGCTGCTGCACCGCGCTGGGGGGATGGAGCAAGCGGCTCCCCAATGAAAGCAGCGCTGCTCCGCAGCCGGCCCGCGAGCTGCCATTTACATCCGCTTTTAACTCATTGAAGTCACAGAAATCTAAAGCAACTTGTGTTCTCTCCTCCAGCACCTGCACTAGTGGTGAAACACTATGCTTGAATCGTGCCTTAAAAGCATTCCCATTTAAGTTTCTGACAGGTGGAGTTTAGGTTTAAGGAATGAATGGTTTATATGTCGTCTCCTTGAAAATCCACCGCAAAAGTAGGTCAGCGGGGGAGCAGCTCTGTGACTTCGTACGAGAACACCCCGGGCGCCGGTGCCGAGCCGGGGTTGCTGCGCTCCCACCTCGGCGCCGCCGCCGTGCTCAGCTCGGGCACAGAGCGGAGACAGCGCCGGGCACAGCGGGCGCCTCGCTGGCAGCTCCTGCACAGCCCTGCCCGACAGAGAAACACGGCTGCAGACCCATCTCCTCGGCAAAGACACACCTCGCCCGCCCCCTGAGACCAGTTACCAAGGCCAAACGTGACAAAAGTTGCAGAAAATAACAAGCGGAAAGGACAAATTACCTTTCCAGTCAGGGAGCGCTGACCTGCCTGGTCCGTAGAGCCGCAGACTCACGGGGCTGAGCACACTGAAACCTGTGCTTTACACAGGAAAAATCCATCGTACGTTGGCACAGGAAGCCCGAAAAGTGAATCGAACCCGACCGTGCTTGGGTGACAATACTGTCACCCCAAGACAACCAAAACGTCACAATCTGAGCCAGGAAGTCCAGGTGAACGCTCGCTCTCTCCTCGCTCCCACCCCTGTTAGCCAGGTGGCATTTCCCTACTTCAGTGCAGTTCATCGTGTACTTCAACGCAAGTGAGGAAAGAATGAAGCCCGACGTCTCCCAGACCAAAGGAAAGATCGAACTAAGGCATTTGGGAGCATCAAGGAGATTAGTAAAAGATGAAGCCAACAACATCCAGAATCACCTCTAACCTCTACTACTTGTATTTTAGATTTTTGCAGAGCCCTTGGATTTCACAGCGCTGGACACGGCACAAGTAAAACTCACACCTATGCCCAGGGGGGCTCCACAGCCACCAACTTATAAGAAACAACCCCCCAAAAAATATTCCTAAAGCAATCTGAGAAAAAAATCCATACAAAAGACGGGATAAGAACCCTTGTATTCTATGAAGGGCTTTCCCAGTAAAGAATGCAAATGGGTTCCAGGAAAGGATGTACATCTGCTGTGGCGAATAAGGAAAAAAAAAAAAAATCCCTATTACTTACTATTAAACAGCGTGCCCAACTACACCCAGGCCAATCCCCGGGGTGTTGGCAGGTTCGACCGGATTCAGGCAGGGGACGTGAACTGCCCTCCGCCCGCTCCTCCCGCCCCTGTAAGATGGAGGCGC